>CAMZMU010000041.1:20688744-20998651 GCA_947311845.1 Poa pratensis | reverse complement strand
GTTTCTAATCATGGGTTTGCACCTGAATCTTAAGATGTATTATCTTTATTGTTAAATGTTGGAATACTTTTTGGTTTGATACATTGTAACTATGAATAGCATAGTAGCTTGCTTGCTCTACTATGATGACTGTAATGTTTGTAATTGCATCAGTTAATAACTTAATACACAGAAATAACATACTTAGAAGTAATTTCGGATAAAAGCGATATTGATTACCTGCCACTCGGAAATTCGAGAAAGCTGCCTCCATGAAACTGTTCTTTTCTAATTAATGTAGCAAATTGGTTTAATGGTTATACTTTTCATCTTTCTGTTTATTTTCTGGCACCTGAACTTCAGTCTTCTTTTTCCAGGATGCAAAAAAGGGTGTTCTCTTTCTTGATTTCCCTCCTGTTTTGCAACTTCAACTGAAGCGTTTCGAATATGATTACATACGGGATACAATGGTTAAGGTAGGTACTGTGCTAGCCCTTTCACCTTCCACTAAACATTTTTTCTAAGTTCTTTTTTTGCGTCAAATTTTCTAAGGATCGACCCCTGTTTCTAAGGTGTGGATTTGGATATGATATGTAGGTTTGTGTATTAGACTGATGAAACACAGAACATGGTATCAATATTTGAGATTCTAATTCGTGACCTGTCACGACCTACATAATTTACCTGCTTAGCAACTAGTTGGAACCACTTTAAAAATGGCATAATGATATGTCTATTTTATCTAGAACTTGCATAAGGTGCTTTCTTGTCAACCAGTATTGTGCAACATGACCATTTTTGTGCAAGTAATCAAGGACACCTGTTGCATTATTTTGGGGCTACTAAACCTATTTCTGCACGTCTACTACTGATTATCTTTTTTGTAATGACATCAAATTAAGCTTACTGTGCCAACTTTGGTAGAATCATCATGTGATCATTTTTTGCATAATCAGCAGTTGCTCAGAAAAGTAGGCAAGTGCTAAACACACCTTTACTACACTGCTCTTTTACTTTAGAATTATGCACATTGCTAGAGAGATGATTCAGATGATTAGATATCTTTCTGGCTCAAAGTAATCATCAAAGTTCACACCTCATCCTCTAGTATTGTATATTTGTATTACCAATTCCTGCTTGGGATAAACAAAGATGAATGTGGAAACTGGATCCACTAATCTTGTTGAGTCCTAGCATGGAGTGACCTATATTCTGTAACACACTGATATATCCTGTTTGCTTTCCAGATATTAAAATGAAATACTTATTGTTTTACATTTTTCTCCCGCCGGGTTCAAATATTTAATTCTTATCCAGAGTACAGCCACGTCAACTCAGAGAGTTGATCATATTTAAATTCACTTAGTGTGAGATCCATGCAATCTAAAAACTATCTTTCACGCTGCATGAAATTGCTGATGAGTTATTGCCCATTTGTTCAGTTTGTTCTCTTTGATTAGGAGTTCTCTGATTAACATTCTTTGTTTTACTCATTCAGTTTTCTGCTGTTTGAGTTTTGCTGTCCCTAGCAATTAACATGAGATTCAATGTTTCTCTTATTTCCATGTCTAGAAATATTAAAAAGATGCTTAAAACTTACTAATCAAAGTAACACCTACTTTTGTAGATTAATGACCGTTATGAGTTCCCGCTACAACTTGATCTTGATAGGGATGATGGAAAATATCTTACTCCAGATGCTGATAGAAGTATCAGAAACCTTTACACTCTTCACAGGTAATGGGTTTTATCTGTTATTTTGGTACACTTCAAGTTGTCCAGTCATTTCTCTGAATGATTTATACTTAAGACAACATCCACAAGAATCTTGTGTGTCTCTACGAACTAGTAATTCCAATGAACACAACACTTTTCGGTGTAAAACAGTTTTAAATGGTAGTTTGGAATTGAGCTGTTACTCTTTGTAGCCACTGTTCCGTATGAGAATAAATGTTAGTATACAGATGAACCTGATCTCTGTCGTGTTGGTGCTAATGTTTGTCATATGCTTTGATGCAGTGTTCTTGTTCATAGTGGAGGAGTACATGGCGGTCACTACTATGCTTTCATACGGCCTACACTCTCAGACCAGTGGTGTGTTTTATATTGAGTTCTTTGTCCTTGCATCTCAGTACTTAAACCATAGGATAAGACTTAATGGGCACTGTTTAGTTCCTGCCGCTATGCATCACCGAACAGTGGTAGTATAATTACATTAGCAGAGTGTGCAACATGCTCCCTCGTAATATTAGTCATAAGATTAAACTGTGTCTTAATGTTCCATGGCCGCCAATAAATAGATCATGACGACTTGAAGATCTTGAAAACACAAACCCTAGCACTTCTACTTCGTTCATTCTGAAAATGAATATACTCTCCTCTATCACAGGCTCTCCCCTTCTGTTGCCAACTTGCTGGCAGTTTGGCTTTCCTCCATCCCTTAGTTTGTAAATAATCCCTCCTTTGTAGAGTCCCACCTTCCTCTCTTTGATGCACAGTTCCCCTTTCTTCCCTTGTAAATATTTCTGTTTTGATAATTTTTGACTGTCGAGACCTGTCCTACAGTTTTCCGGTAGAAAAAAGCAAGTTGGTACCTGCACTGATCTGTGTCCACCTTGCTTCCGCCTGAATCACATGGTACCACACCCCACACCTAGTCAGCTAGATTCTCGTACTACATGATCTAGATAATGAAATCGGTGGTCTTGAATTGGCCTCAAGTTCACAAACTTCTCCAATTTTACATCTCTAGGTCAAGGACACAACCAGCTGCGATACCAAACCACTTCGTGGTTTGTTACACAACATAATGTTTCCTCTTGATTAGTGATTACGATACATCTGAAAGCAATTCAGTAAATCTTGCGGGTTGTGATTTTCTGGCGGCGTTGTCTTTTCAGGTATAAATTTGATGATGAGCGGGTAACAAAAGAAGATACTAAAAAGGCGCTTGATGAGCAGTACGGGGGCGAGGAAGAGGTTTTTTATTAACAACAGTTGATTGAATTGATTTCACTTTTACACGCATCTTCTATATTTATGACACCCTGTCTTCTTTCTTCTTTTCGATGGAACAGTTGCCTCAAATCAACCCTGGTTTCAATAACAAGCCATTTAAGTTCACAAAGTATTCAAATGCCTACATGCTTGTATATATTCGTGAGAGTGACAAGGAGAAAATAATGTGTAATGTTGATGAGAAGGACATTGCTGAGCATTTGAGGGTGAGTCACTATATTCTCCTCTCTATAGTACGGTGTACTTTTTTTGCAGGTAGTGAGTCAGTTCAATTGTGATTTTGCAGATAAGATTGAAGAAAGAACAAGAAGAGAAAGAACATAAGAAAAAGGAAAAGGCTGAAGCTCACCTCTACACCATCATAAAGGTCTGGTTAATTATTAGCCTCAGCCATATCAGTTACCTCTCCTGGTGCACTCCTTTTAGTAGTGCTCTATTTGCAATGAATAAATAAATATATAAATGAACCTAGGTTGCTCGAGATGAAGATTTGAAGGAGCAGATAGGGAAGAATACATATTTTGATCTGGTGGACCATGAAAAAGTCCGTAGCTTCCGTATACAGAAACAGTTGCCCTTTACTTCATTCAAGGTAATATTTCAAAAGCATAACTCGGACTTCAAGGTTGAAATGTGAACTTCACCCAGAGTTTAAGGTTGAAAATGATTTTTTTACATTGTTCTGTACAATCAATTATGCTTTCATTTGAATCTCCTTTTGTTTGCTGAATCTGCTGTTTAATAGGAGGAAGTTGCAAAGGAATACGGCATACCTGTACAATCTCAGCGCTTCTGGTTGTGGGCTAAGAGGCAAAACCATACATATCGGCCCAATCGTCCGCTGGCCCCTCATGAAGAAGCACAATCAGTGAGTCATCAACTTGTTTCGAAAGTCCATACTTATAACTTTTTAAGTATTTTAATGAGTGGAAAACTACTCGTTTGGTATTATTTAGTTCTCATCTTGAACTTCTGTTTGGTTTAGTTAAGTTTCATTTACTTGATCTTTTCCTTCTCAATTTCCTTTTCTCTTTTGCTGGTATCAATGTGAAATAGTTAATCTGATAGTTGCACTTACATGCTACAAATGGATGGTAACTAAAGTGGATACTTTTTAAACTTAATTAATTGAAAATCAAGTGGAAAGTTGTATACTATATAAACTTGTAACTTGTAAGAGCTGTTTGTGAATATCTTGCAAGTATTTATCCTGTGGACCATTGGTTTATTTGATCTCATAATCCATCAGTTGAGTTGAATTGCCAAACTGAGTTATTAGCAAAGTAAGTTATTATGATTTTTTGAGTACAAAATATTATGATGTATTACTCCTAGCTTTGCTGCTTTTTGTACCTCCTTATATCACAATTCACACCTATGCTGGAGCAGTGTGCTCGGCTTTCAGGTCTATTTAGGCTGAAGGTGGTGGATACTGTCTTGCCTTTTTTACTTTTCATTCTATTTTACTTCTGTGAATTCATTTTTATTATAACATTATATCTTATTGCTTATCTTGTATTGTACAGGTGGGGCAGCTTAGGGAGGTCTCAAACAAGGCACATAATGCTGAGCTGAAGCTATTTCTAGAAGTAGAGCTAGGATTGGTAATAGTATAAACCAATTGCATTTTATTGTTTCTTTTGTGTACATAATTTGCTATCTATTGTGTCATTGAATTAGAGATGCTTGGCTATGTCTTATTGTTACTTGCAGGATTTGCGCCCAATTCGTCCTCCCGAGAAGAGCAAGGAAGACATTTTACTCTTCTTCAAGCTTTATAATCCCGAAAAGGAAGAGCTTCGGTATATCTCATAAATATTCTCAAGCATCCTCTTCTTTTTGGATACAGTAGATTCAGACACTGACATCATTTTGTCATATAGTTTTATTGGTAGGCGTTTTGTTAAGGCTTTGGGAAAGCCATCTGATATCTTGACAACATTAAATGAAATGGCTGGATTTTCCCCAAATGAAGAAATTGAGCTGTACGAGGTGAGTGCAGTATTCAGTTCTTTATCACTGTTTTTATTTATCTTGACCATCCAAAGCTTCATAACTTTTACTTTGACGAGAAAACCTTCATAACTTGTATGCATGCATTATTGTACTCGTGTAGTTTTGTGCAGGTGGTTAATTGGTTAGTCTTGCATGATAGTTTAATGTTCATGTAGCATACATGTATGCACTTAGTAATTGTTTTCTTAACATGAATACTGAGTTTTATGTCATTGTTATGCTGCAGGAAATTAAGTTTGAGCCAAATGTGATGTGTGAACATATTGACAAGAAACTTACTTTCCGTTCTAGTCAGGTCTGAAAAAATGGTCACTTTCAGATACAAACTTCATTTAGGCCTGTAGTTATTAAAGACAACTATCAGTTTCACTTATTCTTTCTCATGTTGTAGCTTGAAGACGGTGACATAGTCTGTTTCCAAAAGCCATCTGTACCAGATGGTGATACTCAAGTGCGCTATCCAGATGTTCCTTCTTTCTTGGAGTATGTTCATAATAGGCAGGTATACTCAGATAGATCCACATCAAGTGTTGAATTTTCAAGTTGGATCATTGTTTTTTATCACTCTACTGTACCATTACGAACTATTTGTCTCATGCATTTGGTATGATGTTCTTATCTCTATACAGTCATTTATTTGCTTGGGTAAGGGTTTGATGTTCATGATAAGCGGGAACCTCTAACTTCCAGTACGCAAACAGGGAACAGTAGTTTTGGAAACCAAAGGATAGACCTTAGGGTGTTTTCTTAGATTTCTTAGACTTCCAGTACCAAAACAGTCAGAACTGTACTTAATCGTTACATTGATTTCTTAGATTTGTGCTGTGTTATGATTTATCCATTAGGTACGCAACTGCACCTAAACAGGAGTGCTGTACTGCTGTGCCAGGTGGGGCATCCCCTATATGCGCAGGAGGCCTGCACAAGGGCACCAGCACCACAGGATGCAGTAAAGGAAAGGACTAGTCCTATCCTTTTAGTTTGGCAGGATTTTATCCCCTGCGGTTGTTTACGTGTCCAGTTAGGATTGTTCCAAGTTTGTTAGGAGTGGCCTCATGTCTTGTAACGTGGTTTATATAGAGCTCACATCTAGGCTGTTATGAATCAAGCAATAAACCAATCTATTATCCCCTTGTTACCTCTTCCCCTCCCTTTGCCGTGCGACGGCCCTCCTTGGCTGGCGTCGAGCTGCAGAGGTCAGGCGTTCAGCCTGTTGCTTCTCATATCTACCCTCTCCGCTCTAATCCTCCCACAAATCACCCACCACGTGAAAACTTGGTATCAGATTCAGGACCTTTCTCCCCACCATGTCTTCCGGCGAAGTCGCAATCTCCATGGAAGAGAAGCTAGAGAAGATTCAGGAATCCTTTGCTGGCCCTGCGCAAGACGCAAACACTCATGTGAGACGACCTGAAGAAGCTTGCTGCGGAACAGAAGGCTCTCGCTGGGAATGTAGACAGCCTCTCCGGCACGATCCGCGACATCAACCAGCAGACCCGCGCACATAACTTGGCGATCTTGAAGCTGGAGGCAGGGGAGAGCCCTGCGGCTAGCGGCAAAGACGGTATTCTGCCGTCCAAGGGCCTGCTATTGCTATCCTCTGGCACCCGGCTGATGACAGGCCGCAGCGCGCGTGTTCTACTGTTCTTACCTTGTTTGTTGTTAATTACATCGCACATATGCAATACATAGCTTATGTTTTCTTTGCAGCTAAACTTGTGTATATTTCTGTATAATAATTTCTTTTTCCTGGTACTATAGGCTGTCCACTTCCGGTGTCTGGAGAAACCAAAGGAGGATGAATTTTGTTTGGAATTGTGAGGGATTGAAATCACTCTAAATTGATATTTAATTATTTAAAATCAACTTGCTGAGATATAATTGTTTTCTTCACTTAGGTCGAAGCTTCATACTTATGATGATGTTGTTGAGAGAGTTGCACGTCAACTTGGACTGGATGATCCATCAAAAATTCGGCTTACATCTCATAATTGCTATTCTCAGCAACCTAAACCACAACCCATCCGATATCGTGGAGTAGAGCATCTGTTGGATATGCTTGTCCATTATAACCAGGTTTAGTTTGTTCTTACCTTGTTTATCAAATAGGGACAGTTTGTATTTAAAAGATGTATCGGGACCCCGATAATTCATAGTTATACTAATATTTTCCTTCCTTTCAGACTTCTGACATACTGTATTATGAAGTTCTGGACATTCCACTGCCAGAATTGCAGTGTTTAAAAACACTTAAAGTTGCATTTCACCATGCAACGAAAGACGAGGTTTGTCTGCTGCATGGTACATGTTCTTACTCCATCATTGTTGCTGAAGTATGCCACTAATGCACACCATTTGCTAGGTTGTAATTCATAGCATCAGACTTCCGAAAAATAGCGCCATCAGCGATGTGATCACGGACTTGAAAACCAAGGTGATCACTCATTTAACATTTCAGATTATTCAGTCTGTTTTTTCTTCTATTCGGAGAGCTGAAACAAAAATCGGATACCTGTCTGGATGCAAATCCCTTCTATCTTGTTGATGTAAGTGTATCTTCATCATATGCCCAACAGGTTGAACTATCCAATCCTGATGCTGAGCTCCGCTTGCTTGAGGTTTTCTACCACAAGATTTATAAGGTATGTGCGTGTTTATTTGCAAATTGAGATGGTTCAGTTTATGCACAATGCTTGTATTACTGTACATCCAGGCATACTTTTCTGACGTCCTTGATTTTTCGATGTTTATCTCCCTTTAAAATTAGTATTTTATTTTATCTTTACTGTATATGGCATCACCGATAACGATTTACATTTATATATATCTGCAGATATTTCCACCTCAAGAGAAGATAGAGAATATAAATGATCAGTACTGGACGCTACGTGCTGAGGAGGTTTGTGACATTAAATCTGTTTCGGTTGATGATATTTGATGCCATTTGTCTTACATTGTATCACTTCTACCAATTGAAATAGATTCCAGAGGAGGAGAAGAATCTCGGTCCCCATGATCGGTTGATTCACGTCTATCATTTCATGAAAGATCCTAATCAGAACCAGGTACCACACTTTTACCTTGTTAGTATAAGGTAAATTGCATGGAGAAGTAGCTTTCGATTTGCTTATCCAATATAATCTGAGAGTTCTGTCATGACCAACAGCAGATTCAGAATTTTGGAGATCCCTTTTTGCTGGTCATCCATGAAGGTGAAACTGCTGCAGAGGTAATGGACCGTGTACAGAAAAAACTCCGAGTTCCTGATGAAGAGTTCTCCAAGGTAATCCATATATACAGATTGTTTTGCCTATATGTATTGCATTGGTACTGATACAGGAGATTGGTTGGATGCATTATGTTTGTTGCCCCAGTTCTGCAGTAACTTTTCTAAACATTTATCCCTGTTTGTTGAGCATATATGGGTGTGGAGTCCAAGTGTGAAAATACATATCCACGACCCTAATCAAGATCCTCAATGGTATTTACACTAAAATGAGTTGCTTGTCAAAAAAGATTTTGTAATCCAGATTTTTTTTTACTTGTAAAAAAGTATGAATATGCTTTTTTCCCACTATTCTGTTGGGCAATCCATTTTTGTCCCTGCTTTGCTCTCACGAGGTTATCTGCGTTGATTCGGGTCGGAGGGTATGGATGGAGGCGGGGTAATTGGGCTCAGCACCGTCTGAACTGTCAAGGGTGACAACTCCTGGGCCAGTTTTTTGGTGTACTGATCGATGCGAAGTTACATACTGGGTCCTTTATTTACAGTACCAGCTATTTATTGTAGACATATTACACACACATACCACTTCTATTGTACTATTATGATATTATATAACCAACTGATTTTTCGCGAAAACTCAAAGGACCTTTGCGTTTTATTTCATTGAAAAGATAAGAGTGTTTTACAGTCCTCCTAAGAGGCGAAGTTTCAGGTTACATGGCTTAGTGCACGTCCCAGGTGGGCGGCAAAATAACTCTCAGTCCTAAGGCACCTGCCCGTGCCCACACTTTGCTGAACTAGTCAGCCAAACTGACTCAGTGCAGGCCATGACTTTTCAACCACTTTCCTGCCTCCTTAGTGAGGCGGTAGTAAGCTGCTTCCCAAAACGAGTCTGCAACCTTTTCTTTCTTTCTTTAATAGCCCCATCATATATCGTATTTGTCTTGTTATAATCCAATAATTCTTTTACTTCCACATCACCATATATATTACCAAGTCTCATTTTAGATTAGCCAATCAGGGATAAAAATTGCTTCTAGATTTGATACATCCCTCTTTTTTTGAATTTGTTACCATTTTATGGCTAGGGATGAGGAATTGGAATAAAATTCTCTGAAATACAAATGCAAGCACTAGTTCATCCTTTTTTACATGAATTTTAGGAACTTTTGTCCAAAGGCTAAGTTTTTTAGCCGCACCCAGCCGTTGTTTCCTAACTATAATTGTTACTTGGGATTGACTAAAACGAGGTGTATGCATCCCCATATCCTTTCACTATGCCCGCCCACACCCACCGGCTCTCTCTCACATTGTGCATGGTACCATTTCTGTAGCAATGTATATTATTTTTCGTCTGCTAACATGCATTCTGACACATAAATACTTGTTGATCAGTGGAAGCTTGCATTCATATCTATGAACCGTCCAGAATACCTCCAGGATAGTGATGTTGTGTCTGCACGCTTTCAGGCAAGTACTTGTTTTCAGCATGTAGGCATGTCTATGTATGTGTTCACGTGATGATGTTTTCTTCTGATCTTACAGAGGAGAGATGTTTACGGAGCTTGGGAACAATACCTTGGCTTGGAGCATGCTGACACATCACCAAAAAGGTCTCACACAGCCAATCAGGTAGGCAGTGCCAGCTTATTATGTAAAAAGGACATCTTATGTGTTCTTCGATTCTCTCTGTGAAGCATGCATATTTAATCAAAACAGGTTTTAGAAAGAACAAGGCTGCAGTATAGTTTTTCAGTCTATACCCTTTTTGCTGTTTTTGTTTAGATATTTTTCCCAATGCATCTTTTAATTTCGTGTTACATGGGCATTAACATCAAAGTTACAATCTGAATCAGTACGAGAGGTTCTCTTCTAGTTTTGTATACTTTCTCTATATGGGTTTATAAGACCCTCACGTATTTCAAACAAAATTGACCATCAATTTGATCTACAAAATGTTGTCACATGCCACAAACATTATACCACTGGAAACTTATTTTAAATATGAGTCCAGTGATATACTTGCTGTGTTGTATTGCTCATATACTGTTGATGAAATTTATGGTATAGTTTTTTCTTGAAATACGCGCGGTCCTTGTAAACCCATACGGAGGGAGTATCCTTTTATCATTTTGCGCTGCCACAGTATAGGTGTTTGGTAGGTAATCGCTGATAAACGGGGCTTTGCTAGTTAGCGGTCACCAGCTTGCGGTCCGCAAAACGACAAAAGCATTTCTCCCCACCTTCGGTGCCGCCCCACCTGCTCCGCCTCTACCACCCCTGTGAACCGACGCCTGAACCGTCTGCCACCACACCACCTGTGGCTGGCGTCGCTCCCACGCAGCCTCGCCGCCTGCCCTCAAATCATCTCGCTGCCCCCGGCCTTCCTACTAAGCCTATCCACCTCCTGGCTCTTCTCTGGTGCCGGCGAGCTGCACCCCTCAGGTTAGAGCTTGGCACCGCCTTGCTCCAGGCTCGCCGTCACCTTCTTCGCCATGACTCCCTGGTGTTCGCAGCGGCTTCCCTTGCTCCGGTGCGGTGGTGTGGCTCGGGTGGCGGCGCTGTGCGGTGGGAGAAGAATGAGAGAATGGGAGGAGGGGATAAGGTGGGGGCGGCCCTGGCGCGCGACACCCGCCAGAGAGCAATCCTGCGATAAAATTGCCAGTTCCCATCTATTTTTGTTACTGGACGCATTATGTTTCAAGCTATTGTGTGATATCTTAAAACATCTGCCTTCAGATCCTGCAAAATTTTAGTCTGTGACTTTTTACTCCAATAAACTTGTGCCTCTCCCTTTTCTGCCAAAATCTGTAGGTTTGATGAAGGGCGCTTAGCGTTCTTGAAGCTGCCTTTTTTATCTGCTTTTTGCAAGACATCTTAATTGAAGAAAAATCTGCTGATAGCATAAGTCTAACCCAGAGCATACATGTAACATGAGCTCAAGCATGCGCTCAAAATTTAATTGTAAATACTATTTTGAAAGAAATTATGTAATGTCCATATTAAGAGAGAGCATGTGGTTAGCTTGGGGTAATCCTTGCCTAGATCACGCACTAATTTTTCTGTTGGTGACTGACGATTTTTTGAATTTACACGAACTACTTCGCCGACTTATCCTGTGGTGTAACTGTTCTTTGCTTGGTGTTTGGACTGTGTGCAGAACCGACACACTTATGAGAAGCCTGTGAAGATATATAATTGAGAAAATTCATTGGGGCTTCAAGCCTGGGATGAAGGCCTGATCGGAGCTAGCATTCCAGAGAGGCCAAGTGACCTCAACAGAAGAAAAATGGTGGTCAAATATGTGTGCCGGGGCCTATATTACTGCTTGCTACATGTTGGTGCTGTGGTTGACGGAAGTATATTCTTTGAGTCTTTCCCCTTCGCTTGCTTCCCGCCAATGAAGCTAGCGTGCTGATTTCGTTGTCCCGAGTGTGATAGCCCCCACTAGGGTAGATGTTGCTTCATTTGTGTAGAGAGCTGGTACATAAGGAAACAATTTTGTAGAGGCATGTATACATGGTTATAGCTGAGACTGGTTGCTTTATTTGCGGCTCCCGTTATCGTGGTATCAGAACAATTGGATAGATTGTGCAAGGGGTTTGGTGCTGTTCCTTATTTTTTTTTTGTCAAGAAATGTAAGGCAATGGCTGCTGCAGATTCTACACTCTAACGAGTTCAGCAAAGCCTGTGTTGCTGGCATTGAATCAACTTGACCTCTAGTAAGCTACTGCTGATGCTTTTACACGCATACTAATTTTCTCTTGCATTGAAGAATGGAAAGCAAGTACTTATTCTGATCAGCTTTATTTTTAAGATCATTTTCATCCAGTAAATGTTTTGTCTGTGTAAGCTGCAACTTTAAGATATATGTTTATCATCGGGTGAATGCTAATAAAGTAATAGAGGTACAGTTTCTGTCTTCCGAAGATGATTTGAATCTGAGAAATGCTGAAGGAACCTTTCTCTGAAATAACCACTTCTTATCTGCAAGTGCATCTGTGTCGTGTTGCCTCATGTCTTTCAGTCTTATGCTGATGAATTGTTCTGTTCGTTCAACAAGATATTACAGAAACACATTTATACACTCGTGATGAATTAGTTTTAAGATAACATGTGTTTTGACATATTTATGTGGTTATTAGTTGTAGGTAAAGCAGTGTTGTTAGTATCACCATGTACTGACACTTTATAGGGTGAAGAGTACCAGAAATAATTATGAAGAGGCTATTAGACTGGAGGAATTATTTTTGCTATATTTGAGATGAAGAGAGAAAATGAAAACCATTATACCAGCATCTGCAACTATGGTTTTGAAACGATTACATCCGATTGATTGTAGAACCGATCTGCATGTCCAAGTGCCTCATTACATAAGCAAAAGTAACAACAAACTGAAAATGAAAGTGCTCTTAGGAATACTATCCCCAGCCCTTTAAGACCGGAATTCTAAATACATTTCATCATCATCTCATACGGACGTAGCTAGTTGCAAGGTGTTGCCTTTTTTTTTTTGCAGGTTTCAGCTAGTCTCAAAAGGCCACATCTTTCTCGATGCACCGACAAAGATGTGACCCATCCCACCTTAAACAAGGACTAAGGTACCCTAGTTGCTACCGAATCAGATTCGTGCTGCCTCTCATTGCCAGAAGCATGGTGGTATCTACCTCCTCTGGACACAATCAGACCTTAATCTCGTCGTCGGCAGACTTGGGTGATTTTTTGCTGGACATGATGCTGTTGAAGTTCTCTGATTTACACAGCAGGATCTCAATCTGAAACAATGAACAGGTGTAGAGAATGAAGGTGTCATGGATGGATTCAGGACACAAATGGGAAATCTCATCCGAAAGGTAGGATATCTTGCCTTGGCTTTACGGACTAGTCGCCCCTTGGACTCATCTTTGGTGCCAATGGTCGATGTCAGGATCTCTGCACATTGACACATTTAAGTGTGTTTTACTAATGTGATGAGAGGAGAGGTTTGACAATTCCGATTTAAGTATGTGGCTTACTCTTTTCAGTGGCCAAACCATTGTTCTTGAGGATCTCCGAAACAGTCACAACGGTGCCAATGGCTGCAAGAAGTTGCTAACGACCAAATGATTAAGGAAGATAACAATCAGTGAAAAAAAAAGGTAAGGTGAGTAAGCATTGATTACCCATCCCCAGAGCAGAGAGTTCAACCTCATCGTAGTTTTGCATGTACCTCTGCAACCAGCAGTGATTAAAATTAGAGTAACAGTAGGCTAATTCGGTCCCCTTTAAATTAAGGAATCATGGAATTTCAATTGGTCGTTCTATGCATGTTCATGGATCGATGGACCATTTTCTCTACCGCAAGAAGACTCAGCATGAACCCGTTGATCAAAGAGATAATACAAATATACAATGCATACCTTGGCGAGGTTGACGTAGAAGTAGAGCGGCTTCTTGTTGGTGGACACCTGGATCCGGTTCTTCTTCGCTGACGCCCCAGCCTCCGCCTCCACCTCCACCTCCTCGTCGGCCTTATGCTCCCCCACCACCGCCACCTCCTTCTCCTCCGGCGCCTCCTCCTCCTGCGGCGCCTTCACCACCTCCTTCACATCCTGCGCCTCCGCCTCCGACACGGCCTGCGCATGCCTCTGCTCCTCTGCCGCCGGCATCGCCGCCTGCATGGTGCCTGGATCGCTTGATGGTGGACGTGCGTGTGCGTTTGTCTGAGAGAGAGAGAGAAAGAGAGAGGCTGCGAGTGGGTCCCCGGCCATGGCCATGGTGGTGCATACAAGTAGCACTGGATGCGTCGAGCCGGCGGTTGCGCGCGTTCGCGCGGTCGCCCGGAGCTGGCGGTTGCTTGGGTGGTTATTCCTGGCGCTTTTGCATGCTCGCGTCCATTTGGACCGGGTGATGCATGCCTAACAAATTTCTCAGGATGCAATATATGGACCTATTTGCTTGTCTGGCTCGCACCATTTTTTTCCTGGCCCGGCTCGCACCGACATTTCGGCGCAGACGAAATTTGAAGTACACTGGAGTCGGACTCCAGAAGAATGGCTGAATCGGCAGTTTTCTAGAGCTACCCTCTTCGTGAACATGAAGGGGAACCAGGTCGTGCGAACTTGGAGATGGCGCGAACTCACGGGTACGCAATCCCTATTTTACCCCCTCTGGCCGACCGCCAAAAACCCCACCACCATTCCCCCCTTCGAGTCTCCCTTTTGGAGGCGTAGCTCCTTCACGGAGGAGCTGGTAAGAGGCTCTATCTCCTCCTCCTGTTGGCGGTGTCAATCCTTTTTCTCCGAGCTTTCATCTCCCCCTATCGCTGCTTCCATAGTTGGTAAGTAACATCAAACGCTTACCCTGGTAGCCTAGATCTGTGATCATGCGATTGATCTGAAGGTTCTATTGTAGGTTTGCCAGCTTAAGTTGTGTAAGCATGTGCTAAATCCGACTCAAATATACCATAATTCATTGACTATTTATTTGAATGCCATGTGCAAAGTTTCCAACTCAAATGTCGCCATCTTATTTCGACTTCTATGGGGTGCAACTGAGTTATTTATTGAAAAACCCCAAATAGTGATGAATGTTTCCTATAATGTCAAGTTCACCTTTTTCGAAGATAGGTAGCCCTGTCATAGTAGTGGTGTGTGCATCTTTTTATGGTAACTAATCCAACAAAGTCATGTATTCTACTGCTCAAATACAGTTATGTCGAGTTCTGATTCAGGAAAGACGGGCTAGAACTGCCGATTTGGAATTAGGATTCAGCCAAATTATGCTTGGCCTAGGAATTAGGGTTCTGTCCGAGACCACCCCCGTGTGTGCACGCCCCCTCTGGCTCGGAAACGCTCGAAAGGCTCGCTCGCTCCGTACCCCGTACCTATTCGCTCGCTCAGGAAACAGAACAAGGCGCCTCGCTCGGACGCTTGACCTCCAGCCCTGACGGAGAGACAAACCTAGATAACGACGGTGGGATAGTAAGCAAGCTCTCCCTCCCTTCCCTCGGCCCCCTCCCTTCTTCGACCCCTCACCTTCGTCGGTCGTTTCTCCCCTCGTTGCCCCGCCAGAACCCAGATCTCCGGCCACTTGTGAATTGTTCATTTGTGCTATTTGTAAGAGACATAAACCACCCACTTGTGCTATTTTAGAGACAAATTATTATCCATGTGTTGTTGGAACTTCAAAAAACTATTTATTTCTACATGTGTTATTTTGTGACTTGATTTGGAATATTTAACGTTATTATGAGTGCAAAATAATATATCAATATTCAAATATACACGTACTATTTGTTTCATACATGTACACAAATTTATATTGTCCATACTTAACAAAACATCCAACTCCATGGTTTATACATCCAAACAGAAATTGGAATTGTGTACCACAATTTGATTCCAAACGTAAATTCCATTCACAACCAAACAACATAATTCGAGTTGGAGGACATTTCCTTTACCTCTTGGAAATGGATTTCCCATTCCAGCTCAATTCCAACCAATGGACCCTTATTTTGTTTATTATTATTCTTTAATGTGTATTCTTGAAACTCGTGTTTTCATCGACCATGAACATTTCTGTGTCGAAGGTCCTGCACACAACAAATTGGTTCCAAAGCGGTCCTGCAAACAAACCTATTTATACCAAAGCGAGTCTGCAAAGATCGTTACGTATTGTATGGAAATCACTAGGAAAGGATCTACCTTTGAAAAGGTCTAGCTTGCACACTACTGATACGGCAAGTGTCACATTTTCTCTTCTCTTCTCTCTTCTTGCCAAAAGTGTCAGCTTCTTCTACAGCGGGGACCATGTGTGGATGTGTCATATGTGCGTGTGCGACACTACGTCAGAACCAGAGAATTTTGGTGTGCTTTGTAGTTCCGAATTGGGGGATGTAAGATGTTGTACGTTCATTTATTTCGAGATTTAATTTTTCATAGCGAAATACCTTTTGAACCATTCGTACAAATTAGGAGCCGTTTTCATGTTTGAGATCCTCGCGTCGGTCCCGTAGGGATATGTTTCGAGATTTTTTTTTTGTCTTCTTAAGTTAGTACGGATGTACTTTGGGTTAGAATGTAAGTGTATTCTGGTTTTCATTGAGTTGTACTTCGGGTATATAGTGTACTTTGTTTTTCATTGTACATTTGTACGTGTGTGTAGTCGGCCCTACGTATTTTGTACTCTGGCATCTGTTGACATGGATTTCGTCTTCTATGTACTTGTACTCCGCTTTCTCTGTACATGTACTCTGCATTTTTCTGCGTATCTGCGTATTTGTACTCCGCCTTGTCCGGTTTCTCAGTACCTATATACTTCGTGTTTTGTATTACTTGTATTCGTGGTCTGTGTATTTGTACTCTGTCTTGTACGTACATGTGCTGCGAGTTATGTGTAACTTTGTACTTCTGTTATCTATGTATATGGTAGTATAGGCTAGCTGGCTGATGCGTGTCTGGCTGATGTATGCATGCGGGGTGGCAGACGCCTGCAAACGAGCATGCACTTGAATGCCTGAATTTTGCCCAAACCAAGTTCACGTTAACGTTGAGGCTGTCTGCCGCGCGCGAAGCCACATTGTAGTATTGACCAAAACCAAACCGCCATCGATTAAACGCACCAAACCGACGTTGCGTTTCGGTGCTGTAAAAAAAAGACGACGCGTGTCGGTGTCCAGAAAAGAAACGAAACCGACGTTGCACAGCACCTGCAGTTCAAGACCAACAGATCATCTTGTATCTATATGCGGGGCACTAGTTTCGCGATGACGACGACCGGGCCGGGCAAGCGAGAAGTCGAGCCCTGGACGAGAACTGCCGCGGCAACCTCGCCGATGTCACGCTCCCGGCCGGCGCCCTGGACCAGATCCTCCGCCTTTCCTCATCCTCGACGAGATGAGCTCAAGGAGTCCACCTCTAGGCTCTAGCCATGGTGCAGGACGCGTTGAAGAAACCGATCCGACGGCGAACGTCGATCGCGTTCGTGTGCGGCGGGTGGAACGACGGAACGTCGCTCGCCTTCATGTACAACTCAATCCGCCGTTCATGGCGGGTTGAAGGTGCTCAAGGCCTCAAACTGCATTACATGATGCCCAAGTCGACGATCGCTGCTACTCGCGAACTTGTGCAACTAAGTTCTTGATCACACACCGTACGTGTTGGCGAGGTCGGACCGTCGTAGCGGACGAATCGCAGGAAGTCTACCGGCCGGAGATGGAGGTGTGGCGATCACGCGCATTATCAGCACCGGCGGCCGTCACCGTGCCCGGCGACCAGGCACAATTGCTTTTTGTATAGAAAAAACAAAAACTATACTATTATAGGACTACAGATACACGTATTGGGCACACGGTGCCGACTACAGACTCTCTACACTACGGGCACATCGTGCCGATTGCATGGACTCTCTACACTACGGGCACATTGTGCCGACTCAACCCTATACCCTTACTAGCTGAATGCCCGTGCGTTGCTACGGGATATTAAAAAATTGGATGGACACATCGATGAAACAATTATTCTAAGATTGTGAAGAATAAAAATAATATTGACTTGAACAGTAAAAGATAATGCATCACCAATATGCTCTTGCGCTTACTACACACCTTGTATAAAATATTATGTTTTGTTTAAAATGGAGATGTTGGTTCCACAATTGATGTTTTCAATAAAATCCTGAGCTCTTGACTTAGCCCATATCATCAGTGTACGACGAGACCAGCTCGAGTGCCCGACGGCGCTAGTCGTGCACGGGCTTCTAGAGGCCTTCGCGGAAGGGATACTGCTCTGCATGGCGTTTGTCGACATCCTTGCAAAGGACTTCACGAAGTCAGGGAGCTCAGTCTCAACTCTCAACGTCAGAACGTCTCCTTTGCAGCTTGGAGCTTTCCTCGTGGTTATTTGAACTTGGTCATCGTGGACAAAATCTTGGAAGGTGTAAAACCTGATGGGGTCGGCGCGGGAGGACTTTAGGCTTCCGGCAGCTGCAGAGGATGGGTTCAGCACGCTAAAGGTGTGGGCTCCAGGTGGCGGCGGAAGATAGTGTCAACCTCGTCGACTTTTCTCTGTTTCAGTCACCGCCATGGTTTTGCTTGATCTCTCGTCGATTCCTAACTCGGACGCTCGATTTTGATCGTGTTAGCTTGGATCGATTTGATGCAGAGTTGTGTTTTGCTCCCGTTCGCTCCCATATTTAAAGTTCTCTCGAGTTGTTTTGTGCGATAAGTGGATTCGGGTAGGACACGGTCACGTGCGCATCGATCCCTGGCTCTTTACTGGGCCGGCCCACACCTAATATGGAGCTCAAATAAGCATTTTTGTACCTGCTCAGAAGAAGTGTTAGGCGAGTCATTGCAGGAAAGAGCTTTTAGTCCTGTGACTTTAAAAATTGCATGTTCCAAGTAGGATCCTACACTACACAATCACGGTCGGTGATCACCAGAAAGTACGAGCCAACTGCAAGTTTGAGAACTCCTATCACACCATACACCGTTCGAACTTTAGGACTCATGGACGGGCTACGTGGTGGCAACTCTTCAACTAAGTTCATTGATCCACTATCCCGGCTAACTGACAAATAAAAGTCAGCGAGACCATCAATTGGTTCAAATATATATCGGTCTGTAAACTCCCAGAGTCTCAGTCTTGTGTGGAGTTTACATGACGGGTTTGCGTCATGTGCCCCATCCATGATTGGATACCCTGAAACAGAGAACAAATACCACCAGTGGTAAGTCTAACGAACAATCATACGGGATACGGAAACAGATACAAGTAAAAAGTTTAATATAGTTTAACAGTTCACAATGTGATCATACCTACTCCCTCTGTTTTGAAATATCGTGTGTACATTCACTCATTCTAGTAGTCATCTAGATGATACAGTATGTGGAACACCTAAAACATCTTAAACTTAAAAACGGTGGGAGTATAACTTAGCGAGGACACTAAGACCCCCCTAATGTCGATGGGTTTTAATAGAACATAAATGTACTTACTTCTGTGCTAAATGCCTAAATACCTCCCACAATTATTCATTTGTCTCAACTAAGATACTCCTCGTGTTACTCGATGCATTGACATATTTTTTCAGTAATGGAAGTTAAAAATAAAAGAATGATAATAACAATATAAAAAATGTGCTCATTGTTAATAACAATTTTTTCACTGCCATGTACAAAGTGTATTACTTAGCATCTACAAACTGTAGACAAATTATCACACTCCTGCCGACCTGCGGCAATCACCTACAGATCATATGGAAATTATCAAGCATATGCATGAATCATCTACAAAATATCACACTCCTACAAACTGAAACAGGGAAGGCCAGTTTTGACATTTGTGGCATATATAAGCCTAATATCATGCATCCACTCTAGCTTTGGCAACAGCAGGCAAGCACTCAACCACACACCAAGCTAAAGCATACTGCACGTCACACAGCAACTGCAGGCTTGCAGCTGGCAGAAGCAGCCAGCAACTATTAGTGACAATCAACTACAGATCATCTAAAAAACATCACACATCTGCAAAATCGTCTACGAATTGCATCGATCAGCGTCTACAGATCATCTACGGAATGGGCAGCTTAGAAAATGCAAGCCCAGCAACAAAAAACTAACCTTGCTGGTTCAACACGAGGTGGAGCTGGCCCGGTGGAGAGGGAGAAGTCCTGGTCGATGCCTTGAGGGAGAAGGAGAGGTCCTGGTCGTCGGGCTCCTGTCCTGGATGAGCTCCCGGCCGGCCGTCGGGCTCCTGGTCGTCAAGCAGGTCGTTGAGCGGGGTGTATTTAGGTCGCTGTCGGAGCAGGCCTGCAGGCACAAGTCGTCGGACTCTGTCCGAGCTGGAGCTCGTCGGCTGGCAGGGGATCTTCCGATCTTGGACGGGCGGCACGGGATCTTTGGACGAGCGGAGGGTGGATGCAGCCGGCGGCGAAGGTGTTGAGGAGTCGGAGGAGATCAGGGCGGAGGTGCGCGAGCTCACGGCCATCGGAGGGAACGAGGTCGGAGCTTGGGACGGGAAGCGGGAGGCCACGGATCGAAGAAGAAGGTGGAGGAACCTGCTTGTGTGGAACAGCGCGGACGAGGGTGGTGGGTAGGTGCGCTTGCGCACGTGGAACCGGATTGACCCACTCGACGGACTCCTTGCGCTGCAGGCCGAGGTCGTCCTCGAGGAAGAGCGAGAAGCCGGAGGAGGAGGGCACATGCGGCCTGGCCTCGCGCTCGACGCGGCGGCGGCGGCGGCGGCGCAGCGTGAGCAGCTTGTCGAAGGCGGCGCCGACGAAGAAGACGAGTGCGAGGAGGGCGAGGGCGGGGAGGGTGGGCGCGGGGAGCGGCGGCGGGGATGGGAGCGGGTGGATGGGGCGGTGCGCAGCAGTGGCGGCGGAGCGGCTACGGCGCGGGGGGATTGTGAGGATTTCACTTGGCGGTGTAGACCATGGACGTCTCCCGACTCAGTTCGCCGCCGGCCGTCCCTTGGAGGAGAGAGAGCAGAGAGGGGATAAGGGGCTAAAGTGCAAAACTGTGCGATAAACTGTGACTTAAAATTTGGAGCGCGGGTTGATTATCCAAAACTCTAGGGGCTTACATGCAAAACAACCACGACGTACCAACACCTCCTCTAGCTATCTCTATCTCTACTACTAATAAAAGAGCAAACATATTCATCGCTACGCGCACCCCGTCTAATGTACACACAACGTCAGGGACCAAGCAGAGCCTCACGATCAGCCCCACCAATTGAGATCTAACCGTCAAAAAAGACAACTAATCCGCACCATGTGTAAGTTTAGCGATTTTGAGGGCGGACGAAAACTCTGCCGTCCACCCGCATGAACGCTACATGGAAAAAACCACGCAATCAACGGGATACGCATCTCTACACGAAAAAAGGGCACAATCAAACTGGAAACAACCCAACCTGCGCCCTGCATCCCACCGGCGTCCAGGCGGCGGTCCCCGAGCACCTCACCCCCGACGCGTCACTCCTCTCACCGGTGACGGCGGCGTGGATTCCCTGCTCCACGACGGTGGCACGGCGCATCGCCCGCTCCCAGGCGACGTCACCGTTCCCCACGGAGGGGGCATGACGCCATTGTCCCCCACGCCGTTATGCTCTGCAGTGCGAGCGACTCCACCTGTTGTTCCGATCTTCAGGCATGCGGCTCCTCTTTCCCAAGGTCGGCTGTGGAATTTCCTGCCCCTCCTACTTGTCTGTGTTAATCTAGCAAAATACTCATTTGTTTGGTTGTTGTGTGCTTGCTACGTGCTTGATGAAATTCCTATATGAGGCATGCGTTCATGGAGGAGATCAGGAAACTGAGTGTAGAACAACTGATCATTTTCCTTGTCAATTGTGGATGTGCCTTCCTGGTGTATACGATTAGCATCCAGGCGGATGTCCGCTCCGTCCCTAATCCCGTGCGGTAAAATAGTACTGATGCAGGCTCCGCGTTGCGGCAAAGCCAAATGAGTGTACTCGGTTTCCCCCACCACATAGAGATGCAGCGGAGGTGGACCGTTCGCCACATCCGCCTGCATGCTTGGTGTACGAGGTGAGGTGAATAATGCAGTTAAAGATTTTCTTGCGGTTCGTTCTTACTATGCATGTGTGAAAAGAACTTTTCTTAATAGTTGAATTGTATCCCTGTTTACCGATTATGTTTGTTGAGAAATTAACGGGCTTTATAAACTGAGAAAATTGACCAATTGTCCTGGTCCTAGATTGATGGAGTTGATCCCAAAATCATGAACGAGTTCGGTTGTAATTATGTTGCTATTAATCTTCCTTTCAAGAAGCCAGTTCCTGAACTATATAGTTTCTTATATATCAAGTTGTGCTATCTTCCTGAAAGAATATGATGCTATCTTCATTACCTTCTCTTTGACATTTTCACTACCAAAGCATTATATGATAGGTGCTTGCATTGTGTTGTATTTCCAATTTTCTGAGGAAGAGTGCTTTTATAGGTTGTAAGTCTGGCCGCCGCCTCTGCCGCTTCCCTACACGTCGCCACTGAACTGCCTGACGTCACACGATCCTTGCCGCCGCTGCGTTTGTGGATGTGGCAGTGGGTCGTGATTGTGGATGTGCATGTTGCGACTTTGAGGCACTGGAAATCGGTGTTGTGGACCGGTGGCTGACTCTCCACTATGAGGGGAAGGACCTCCCTGCAAGCGGCCAGACCCGGACTTCACCGTTCATGACTTCCTGATGAGATCCAACCCTGACCTGGAATGAAGGATTCCTCCATTCAATCTTGATCTATTCTTGTAAATAAGGATAAGGTACAAGAACGCAGCAAAGCTGAAGTGTTTGTGTTCTCTACCTTCTATGCACAAGCTTTTAACAAATATCATGATAGGGCTAATTCATGTGCTAAATTCTCACAATCAGGAAAAGGCCAAGGGACCACTTCTATGCATGCTTAGATAGAACAGGCCAACAATCAGTGTCACGTGTTCAAGGGGTTTGAAGTATGGAACATAATCCGTTTCATTTTTTCTCTTTGATCAGTTAATTATTTGTCCAGGTGTTGCCGCATAACCAAGGTTTATCTGCTAGCTTATCGGAAAGATTGCTCAAGTATAGGGGCATCAGGGGGATATTAAATATGTAAATCATTCCCTATTGTTGCAGCTGCATTACTATAGCTTTCAATATTATATCTGGCTGTATGGTAATTTAGTATATGAACTTTTCTACAAGACATTTTCATTTGGTTTGACATTTCTTTGTTCTCTGGTTAAGTTGCAAGAAACTGAAACTTCTGAATTGGAGACCAGAAATATTGACATCTTGTTTCCTCTGTTGGTCAGCCATTTTACTCAAGCATTATGCAGTCCTGCTGGATCTCTCATTATCCATGCCAGAAATTCTTGGAAAGAAAAGGTCTGGAGGGGTAAACGCAAGGTGTCAATTGTATATCAGTTTGTCAGAACAAACTCTGGGTACATGCTTATCTGTCTTGATTTGATCTATTCCATATTCTTACCTCTCAATATTACTGCAGTCGGCTCTCCTTATCTACTGCCAGGAATTATTGGAAAGAAAAAAGTCTTGATGGGTAAAACTCAAGGTCTCAATTGTAACGATGGGATTTTTAACATATCTTTATTTGCAAGCGAAGCTATGCCAACTACGGTTATATGCTCTTATTTTTTTATCCTTCTCTGTTTGTAAAATATTACAATATTCGTTGAATTGCATGCTTATTTCTGACTTGCTGCTTCTCTTTACTGAACTATGCATCTAGGAAGATCATGGATTTGATGCTACCTTTTGAAAATATATGTACAGAGTCTAATGCTTACCAACTATGTTTTAGCTTTGTTGTGGAAGCTCTTTTCTGTGCTTTCTTATTGGTGTCCTTTGGTCCTCACTATCCATGCCCTACTCTTTCCTTGATTACAAAAATCTAGACCTGCAAAAATTGGTACCAAAGAGGGCAAACAAAACAACCTAGACCTGCAAAAAGGTCATGATGCATCTGATGTAGTCCCTCCTTCTTTAAATACAAGGTCACATCATATTTTTAGGACCAATTTTGACCTTTAATTTTGCCTACCAAATCTGAGTTACATACCAAAAAAATGTGTCATTGGATGCACATTTCAAAAAACTTTCCAGTGATATATTTTTGATAAAATAGAACCCATATTGTTAACCAAAATAAAAGCCAAAGTTTGATACGAAAAAAGAAATGACCTCTATTTAAAAACAAAGGAAGTATTGTATCGACCAAATACCAAACCACCATGGATTAAACGCACGAAACCAACATTGCATGTCGGTGTCCAAACAAGAAATGAAACCGACATTATTGCATTGTATGCCTATCCTAATTTGAATATGATAAAGATCAACACTTGATCCTAGAGTTGTTGCCCGATTTTTCACCGCAATACCAGCACATAACAGATTTTTCAATCACACGATCAATTCCAAACAAGGATAAACGAGACGCATGTCTGACACCATCCCAACATGCCGATCCACGAGGGACGGTGGTAACCTGGACTTTCAGTTCTACATAATTCGCCTCTCACTAAAACCTAGCCGTCGGCTCCAATATATAGGAAGCCAATATCGATTGAACAAACCCAAATCAATACATATTATGACTCCTAACCTAATTTGATTCTAATCGATACAAATTAGCCTATTAAAAAAGCTCTACCAAAACATAATTGGCATGCAGCCCTAGTTGAGAAAACATTATACAATCTATCGTGTTAATTGTCCTACTTGCCAGGATGCTGCTTGTTGCGAAGTCACACGTCCGTTGGGAACCCCAAGAGAAAGGTATGATGAGCGCAGCAGCAAGTTTTCCCTCAGTATGAAACCAGTAGGAATGTAGTGCGGCGCAACACCAGAGATTCCGGTTCCAACGTGGAACCTGCACAACACAATCAAACTACTTTGTCCCAACGAAACAGTGAGGTTGTCAATCTCACCGGCTTGCTGAAAACAAAGGATTAGGCGTATAGTGTGGAAAATGATGTTTGTTTGCAGAGAATGTAAAAGAACAATGATTGCAGTAGATTGTATTTCAGATGTAAAAGAATGGACCGGGGTCCACAGTTCACTAGTGGTGTCTCTCCATAATAAAATACTAACATGCTGGGTAAACAAATTACAGCTGGGCAATTGACAAAATAGAGAGGTGCATAACAATGCATAGACAAGTCATGATGATCACTATGAGATTTATTTGGGCATTACGACAAAGTACACAGACCGCCATCCAGCATGCATCTGTGCCTAAATAGTCCACCTTCAGGTTAGCATCCGCACCCCTTCCAATATTAAGTTGCAAGCAACAGACAATTGCATTAAGTATGGTGCATAATGTAAACAACACTAATATCCTTAGACAAAGCATTGCTGTTTTACCCCTAGTAGCAACAGCACATCCACAACCTTAGAACTTTCTGTCACTGTCCCAGATTAAATGGATGCATGAACCTACTATCTAGCATAAATACTCCCTCTTGGAGTTACAAGCATAAACTTGGCCAGAGCCTACACTAATAACGGAGAGCATGCAAGATCATAAACAACACATATATGATAGATCAATAATCAACTTGACATAGTATTCAATATTCATCGGATCCCAGCAAACACAACATGTAGCATTACAATAAGATGATCTTGATCATGATAGGCAGCTCACAAGATCTAAACATGATAGCACAAAAGGAGAAGACAACCATCTAGCTACTGTATGGACCCGTAGTCCAGAGATGAACTACTCACACATCACACCGGAGGTGGGCATGGCGATGTAGAGCCCTCCGGTGATGATTCCCCTCTCCGGCAGGGTGCCGGGGGAGAGCTTCAGAATCCCCCGAGTTAGGGTTGACGGCGGCGGCAGCGGATGTTTTCTGGAATAATGGCTCGGTGTTTTAGGGTTTTCGCGTTGGGGGAATAAATAGGCGAAGGGGCGATGTCGGTGGAGGCAAGGGGCCCGCTCCCCACATGGCGGCGCGGCAGGGGGCCCACCCACGCCATGGGGTGGGGACGGCGCCTCGCTGCCCCCTTCGTCTCTCATTCGGACTTCTGTAACGTGTCAGGAAAAATAGGGACTTGGCAATTTGTTTCGTCCGATTCCGAGGATATTTGCAGAACAACTTTTCTGAAACCAAAAACAGCAGAAAACAGGAACTGGCACTGTGGCATCTTGTTAATAGGTTAGTCCCAGAAAATGCATAAAAATGACATGAAGTGTGAATAAAACATGTAGCAATTGGTATAATAAGAGCATGGAACATAAGAAATTATAGATACGTTCGAGACGTATCAAGCATCCCCAAGCTTAGTTCTACTCGTCCTCGAGTAGGTAAAACGATAACATCAAATAATTTCTGAAGTGACATGCTACCAACATAAACTTGATCAATAATATTGTAAAGCATGTGAGCTGATATCAAATCATTCAAAGCAAAAGTCTATAATTGATATAAGAGACAACAAAACAAGTTAGTTAAACAAGCTAAAAGTTTTCATGAATGATTGCTTTAAAGACATGAAACTGTACAAGGTTCATTAAAGATGTGTTAAGTATCCAATGTAGGAGTTCTATACTTCAATTCCAAGCATCAAGCAATTTTTCATAACAAAGGAGGATTCAGCCAAGTAAAAATAAACATGAACGTCATGAATCAACTGTTTCGAAGTCTAATCAACCGGTGAGCGTAAGCATTTGGTATTGGCACCAGGATGTTATGGCTAAAAGAACATTAATGGAGGTTTGGAAGGCCAAAGCAAGAAAGTCTCACAAAGCTATAAGTGATCATTAGACAAGAGGAAGTCTTATAATCGAAGCTATGTAAGGAGTAGTGATTGCCATGCAACGGATGCACATAGAGCTATATGTGTATGAAAGCTCTCCAATGGAACTAGTGGGGGTGCATCCAACTTGGTTGCTCATGAAAACCTAGAGCATTTTTGAGGAACCTCATCACTGGAATATACAACCCAAGTTCTATAGTGTAAATTTCCCACATAGTTATACTAGTAAAACATGAAAACTCTCTCACATGGAGTATAGGTGCTAAACATGATCACAAATGATGACTATGAATACTGCAGGTGCTGAAACATGAGCACAAGTGTGGATAAAGGATAGTAATGTTACCCCCTTTTCTTTATTTTTTTTTCTTTTTTTCTTTTTTTTCTTTTTCTCTTTTTTTTTTCTTTTTCTGTTTCTCTTTTCGATGGCCTCCATGGCTCTTTTCACTTTTAGGGGCAACACTAATATGAAAACACACTTTTTGGTACAAATAACTCACAACGAACTAAACATGATGTATGAAACTGTATGACTCTGCCAGTGTAGCAGGATGTGCAATGATCTAGCGTAACATGGGTAAACCACACATCAGCTGTATAGAATCATGCAAAGCAATATATAAATGATAAATGGCAACAATTCATGTAATGTAAGATGGAAATTGCATGGCAATATATCTCGGAACAACTATGGAAATGCTGTGTGGTAGGTAGGTATGGTGGCTGTTTTGAGAAAGATGTATGGGCTTACGTGTAGGAGAATAAGAGAAAGTTCTCCCACGGGTTTGGATGTACTGGCGAAGTATGCACAACTCTCAATGTGAGCAGAAGGCAATGCACATCACTGAAGAGGCTAGCAAATTTGGATGGTGGAAGTGCCAAAAACCGCAGCTTAACATTAGTCAAAAAGAACTCACAAGCTTATTGCAAACATCTAGCAGGTTCAATATTAAGAACATGATTAAAGTTTACTCCAAGAAGGGCCGTTCATGGCGGCACAAGTACCCCGCTAGATCCCTCGACCTTCAGCACAACTTAGTTATTACGAATTACTTTTAGACATGGAAAGCTATCAAGTCCAACTACACCTTCAACAATTTAAGTAGAGTTTGTAGTACGGTACCAGCTTAAAGACAACAATCCACTAATGATTTTAACTTAATTAACCAGCAAGCTTTACCATCTAAATATCTCAAAACGTTTGCAAAGAATCAAGTTATCAAAGTTCAAAGATCTACAAGATTATGCAAGTTATTACTATACCACTACCACATGTAGCATTTTCTGAACCAACACATCAACCAAGCAACTCTCCAAATAATTTGCAAATAAAACAAGAGAGTACTACTCCACAAGAATTAACAGCTCTAAAAGAGATGCATGAAAAACATGAGCTAAAAGCATAGCAGTAGCTAGATAAGAATACTCAAAAGATATAAGTGAAGAATATGAGTATTCACACGAAAAAACGGAGCGTGTCTCTCTCCCACACAAGAATGCTAGGATACAACTTATTCAGAAAGTAAAAACAACAAAGCAAAAATAAAAGCAAACAGACGCTCCAAGTAAAATACATAAGATGTGGAAGAATTAAAATATAGTTTTACTAGAGATGACCTGATAAATTGTTGATGAAGAAGGGGATGCCTTGGGCATCCCCAAGATTAGACGCTTGAGTCTTCTTGAATATTGCTGGGATGACCCACGGGGCATTCCCAAGCTTAGACTTTTCACTCTTCTTGATCACATCATATCATCCTTCTCTCTTGCTCCTTGAAAACTTCCGCCACACCAAACTCAAAGTAACTCATTAGAGGGTTAGTGCATAATCAAAAATTCTCATATTCTACTGTGACACAATCATTACCAAAGATTCTGGACATTACCTACAGCCACTGATGTTTTATGGAGCAAAGAAATCCAACCAAACATAGTAAAAGAGGCAATGCAAAATAAAAGGCAGAATCTGTAAAAACAGAACAGTCTGGAAAGACGAATTTTTTCGAGGCACTTAACTTGCTCAGATGGAAGAACTCCAAACTAACGAAAGTTGCGTACATATATAAGGATCATGCGTGATTTGTTTCAGAATTTTTTAATTTTTCTGTAGTGAGTACAGCTCAAAACGGTGGACAGCAAAAATCTGTCACTGCGTAGAAATCCAAATCTAGCATCAACTTTCAACTAGAGAATTTACTTGGCACAACAATGCAATAAAATAAAGATACAAAGGAGTTGCTACAGAAGTAAACAACACCTTGACTCAAAATAAAATAAAATGACAGAAAATAAAAAGGTGGGTTGTCTCCCATAAGCGATTTTCTTTAACGCCTTTCAGCTAGGCGTAGAAAGTGAAAATCAAGTTTTCTCAAGAGAAGAAACATCAATAGAAAGATTAGAAATTTTCTCAACGATGCATTGTATCTTATCTATGTAAGTTTCAGAAACTCCCCTTTCATTACTTCTAGGCAAACTATCCTCATCAAATAAATTTTCAGGCACAATCCAATTAAAGTTCTTTTCTAGTGCATCATGCATTCCTACAAGCTTAAAAGGAATTGGTATTTTACCCTCTCCCTCATAGCTAGTTTCATTAGTGCGCTTGAATCTCTCCTTCTCTAATTTTTCAAGTATATTAGCAATATCAATGTAATAACCAAGCATCTTATATCGCATAAAAACTTTTCTAGCTTCACCAGCGACCTCACCAAATTCTTTGAGAAGGGTTTCTAAAACAAAATCCTTCTTTTCGCCCTCTTCCATATCATGAAGTTTAAGAAACATTTGCTGCATTATAGGGTTAAGGTTAACAAACCTAGCTTCAAGCATGTGGACTAAAGAGGCAGCAGCAATTTCATAATTAGGGGCAAGTTCTACCAAGGATCTATCTTCAAAATCTTTCAGTTTACTAACATGACTAAATAATTCTTCAATGTTGTCTCTTCCAATGATAGACCCACTTCCTACCAGTACATCTTTTAAAACAAACATAGGGAGCAGCATGATGAAAATAAATCAAGTGGCCGAAAAATAAAGATGAATGCAAGTAACTAATTTTTTTTGTGTTTTTGATATAAAGAAAGCAAACAAGACAAAATAAAAATAAAGCAAGACAAAAACAAAGTAAAGTGATTGGACGTGAGAAACTCCCCTTGCAGAAGCAATGCGGCCTCCCGGCAACGGCGCCTGAAAAAGTGTTGCTTGTTGCGTGTAAAGTCACACGTCCGTTGGGAACCCCAAGAGGAAGGTATGATGAGCGCAGCAGCAAGTTTTCCCTCAGTATGAAACCAAGGTTATCGAACCAGTAGGAAGTCGACGTTGCTCTGAAGGTGTTGGTGGAGGAACGTAGTGCGGCGCAACACCAGAGATTCCGGTGCCAACGTGGAACCTGCACAACACAATCAAACTACTTTGTCCCAACGAAATAGTGAGGTTGTCAATCTCACCGGCTTGCTGAAAACAAAGGATTAGGCGTATAGTGTGGATAATGATGTTTGTTTGCGGAAAATGTAAAAGAACAATGATTGCAGTAGATTGTATTTCAGATGTAAAAGAATGGACCGGGGTCCACAGTTCACTAGTGGTGTCTCTCCATAATAAAATACTAACATGCTGGGTAAACAAATTACAGCTGGGCAATTGACAAAATAGAGAGGAGCATAACAATGGATATACAAGTCATGATGATCACTATGAGATTTACTTGGGCATTACGACAAAGTACACAGACCGCCATCCAGCATGCATCTGTGCCTAAATAGTCCACCTTCAGGTTAGCATCCGCACCCCTTCCAGTATTAAGTTGCAAGCAACAGACAATTGCATTAAGTATGGTGCATAATGTAAACAACACTAATATCCTTAGACAAAACATTGCTGTTTTACCCCTAGTAGCAACAACACATCCACAACCTTAGAACTTTCTGTCACTGTCCCAGATTAAATGGAGGCATGAACCTACTATCTAGCATAAATACTCCCTCTTGGAGTTACAAGCATAAACTTGGCCAGAGCCTACACTAATAACGGAGAGCATGCAAGATCATAAACAACACATATATGATAGATCAATAATCAACTTGACATAGTATTCAATATTCATCGGATCCCAGCAAACACAACATGTACCATTACAATAAGATGATCTTGATCATGATAGGCAGCTCACAAGATCTAAACATGATGGCACAAAAGGAGAAGACAACCATCTAGCTACTGTATGGACCCGTAGTCCAGAGATGAACTACTCACACATCACACCGGAGGCGGGCATGGTGATGTAGAGCCATCCGGTGATGATTCCCCTCTCCGGCAGGGTGCCGGGGAGAGCTTCAGAACCCCCCGAGTTAGGGTTGACGGAGGCGGCGGCAGCGGATGTTTTCTGGAATAATGGCTCGGTGTTTTAGGGTTTTCGCGTCGGGGGGAATAAATAGGCGAAGGGGCGATGTCGGTGGAGGCACGGGGCCCGCTCCCCACATGGCGGCGCGGCAGGGGCCCACCCGCGCCATGGGGTGGGGACAGCGCCTCGCTGCCCCCTTTCGTCTCTCCTTCGGACTTCTGGAACGTGTCGGGAAAAATAGAGACTTGGCAATTTGTTTCATCTGATTCCGAGGATATTTGCAGAACAACTTTTCTGAAACCAAAAACAGCAGAAAACATGAACTGGCACTGTGGCATCTTGTTAATAGGTTAGTCCCAGAAAATGCATAAAAATGCCATGAAGTGTGAATAAAACATGTAACAATTGGTATAATAAGAGCATGGAACATAAGAAATTATAGATACATTGGAGACGTATCAAGCATCCCCAAGCTTAGTTCTACTCGTCCTCGAGTAGGTAAAACGATAACAACAAATAATTTCTGAAGTGACATGCTACCAACATAAACTTGATCAATAATATTGTAAAGCATGTGAGCTGAGATCAAATCATTCAAAGCAAAAGTCTATAATTGATATAAGAGACAACAAAACAAGTTAGTTAAACAAGCTAAAAGTTTTCATGAATGATTGCTTTAAAGACATGAAACCGTACAAGGTTCATTAAAGATGTGTTAAGTATCCAATGTAGGAGTTCTATACTTCAATTCCAAGCGTCAAGCAATTTTTCATAACAAAGGAGGATTCAGCCAAGTAAAAATAAACATGAACGTCATGAATCAACTGTTTCGAAGTCTAATCAACCGGTGAGCGTAAGCATTTGGTATTGGCACCAGGATGTTATGGCTAAAAGAACATTAATGGAGGTTTGGAAGGCCAAAGCAAGAAAGTCTCACAAAGCTATAAGTGATCATTAGACAAGAGGAAGTCTTATAATCGAAGCTATGTAAGGAGTAGTGATTGCCATGCAACGGATGCACATAGAGCTATATGTGTATGAAAGCTCTCCAATGGAACTAATGGGGGTGCATCCAACTTGGTTGCTCATGAAAACCTAGAGCATTTTTGAGGGAGCTCATCACTGGAATATACAACCCAAGTTCTATAGTGTAAATTTCCCACATAGTTATACTAGTAAAACATGAAAACTCTCTCACATGGAGTATATGTGCTAAACATGAGCACAAATGATGACTATGAATACTGCAGGTGCTGAAACATGAGCACAAGTGTGGATAAAGGATAGTAATGTTACCCCCTTTTTCTTTATTTTTTTCTTTTTCTCTTTTTTCTATTTTTTTTCTTTTTCTGTTTCTCTTTTCGATGGCCTCCATGGCTCTTTTCACTTTTAGGGGCAACACTAATATGAAAACACACTTTTTGGTACAAATAACTCACAACGAACTAAACATGATGTATGAAACTGTATGCCTCTGCCAGTGTAGCAGGATGTGCAATGATCTAGCGTAACATGGGTAAACCACACATCAACTGTATAGAATCATGCAAAGCAATATATAAATGATAAATGACAACAAGTCATGTAATGTAAGATGGAAGTTGCATGGCAATATATCTTGGAACAACTATGGAAATGCTGTGTGGTAGGTAGGTATGGTGGCTGTTTTGAGGAAGATGTATGGGCTTATGTGTAGGAGAACAAGAGAAAGTTCTCCCACGGGTTTGGATGTACTGGCGAAGTATGCACAACTCTCAATGTGAGCAGAAGGCAATGCACAACTCAGAAGAGGCTAGCAAATTTGGATGGTGGAAGTGCCAAAAACCGCAGCTTAACATTAGTCAAAAAGAACTCACAAGCTTATTGTAAACATCTAGCAGGTTCAACATTAGGAACATGATTAAAGTTTACTCCAAGAAGGGCCGTTCACGGCGGCACAAGTACCCCGCTAGATCCCTCGACCTTCAGCACAACTTAGTTATTACGAATTACTTTTAGACATGGAAAGCTATCAAGTCCAACTATACCTTCAACAATTTAAGTAGAGTTTGTAGTACGGTACCAGCTTAAAGACAACAATCCACTAATGATTTTAACTTAATTAACCAGCAAGCTTTACCATCTAAATATCTCAAAACGTTTGCAAAGAATCAAGTTATCAAAGTTCAAAGATCTACAAGATTATGCAAGTTATTACTATACCACTACCACATGCAGCATTTTCTGAACCAACACATCAACCAAGCAACTCTCCAAATAATTTGCAAATGAAACAAGAGATTACTACTCCACAAGAATTAACAGCTCTAAAAGAGATGCATGAAAAACAGGAGCTAAAAGCATAGCAGTAGCTAGATAAGAATACTCAAAAGATATAAGTGAAGAATATGAGTATTCGCACGAAAAAGCGGAGCGTGTCTCTCTCCCACACAAGAATGCTAGGATCCAACTTATTCAGAAATAAAAACAACAAAGCAAAAATAAAAGCAAACAGACGCTCCAAGTAAAATACATAAGATGTGGAAGAATTAAAATATAGTTTCACTAGAGATGACCTGATAAATTGTTGATGAAGAAGGGGATGCCTTGGGCATCCCCAAGCTTAGACGCTTGAGTCTTCTTGAATATTGCTGGGATGACCCACGGGGGCATCCCCAAGCTTAAACTTTTCACTCTTCTTGATCACATCATATCATCCTTCTCTCTTACTCCTTGAAAAATTCCGCCACACCAAACTCAAAGTAACTCATTAGAGGGTTAGTGCATAATCAAAAATTCTCATATTCTACTGTGACACAATCATTACCAAAGTTTCTGGACATTACCTACAGCCACTGATGTTTTATGGAGCAAAGAAATCCAACCAAACATAGTAAAAGAGGCAATGCAAAATAAAAGGCAGAATCTGTAAAAAACAGAACAGTCTGGAAAGACGAATTTTTTCGAGGCACTTAACTTGCTCAGATGGAAGAACTCCAAACTAACGAAAGTTGCGTACATATATAAGGATCATGCGTGATTTGTTTCAGAATTTTTTTATTTTTATGTAGTGAGTACAGCTCAAAACGGTGGACAGCAAAAATCTGTCACTGCGCAGAAATCCAAATATAGCATCAACTTTCAACTAGAGATTTTACTTGGCACAACAATGCAATAAAATAAAGATACAAAGGAGTTGCTACAGAAGTAAACAACACCTTGACTCAAAATAAAATAAAATGACAGAAAATAAAAAGGTGGGTTGTCTCCCATAAGCGCTTTTCTTTAACGCCTTTCTGCTAGGCGTAGAAAGTGAAAATCAAGTTTTCTCAAGAGAAGAAACATCAACAAAAATATTAGAAATTTTCTCAACGATGCATTGTATCTTATCTATGTAAGTTTCAGAAACTCCCATTTCATTACTTCTAGGCAAACTATCCTTATCAAATAAATTTTCAGGCACAATCCAATTAAAGTTCTTTTCCAGTGCATCATGCATTCCTACAAGCTTAAAAGGAATTGGTATTTTACCCTCTCCCTCATAGCTAGTTTCATTAGTGCGCTTGAATCTCTTCTTCTCTAATTTTTCAAGTATATTAGCAATATCAATGTAATAACCAAGCATCTTATATCGCATAAAAACTTTTCTAGCTTCACCAACGACATCACCAAATTCTTCGAGAAGGGTTTCTAAAACAAAATCCTTCTTTTTGCCCTCTTCCATATCATGAAGTTTAAGAAACATCAGCTGCATTATAGGGTTAAGGTTAACAAACCTAGCTTCAAGCATGTGGACTAAAGAGGCAGCAGCAATTTCATAATTAGGGGCAAGTTCTACCAAGGATCTATCTTCAAAATCTTTCAGTTTACTAACATGACTAAAGAATTCTTCAATGTTGTCTCTTCCAATGATAGACCCACTTCCTACCAGTACATCTTTTAAAACAAACTTAGGGAGCAGCATGATGAAAATAAAACAAGTGGCCGAAAAATAAAGATGAATGCAAGTAACTAATTTTTTTTTTGTGTTTTTGATATAAAGAAAGCAAACAAGACAAAATAAAAATAAAGCAAGACAAAAACAAAGTAAAGTGATTGGACGTGAGAGACTCCCCTTGCAGAAGCAATTCGGCCTCCCGGCAACGGCGCCAGAAAAAGTGTTGCTTGTTGCGTGTAAAGTCACACGTCCGTTGGGAACCCCAAGAGGAAGGTATGATGAGCGCAGCAGCAAGTTTTTCCTCAGTATGAAACCAAGGTTATCGAACCAGTAGGAAGTCGACGGTGCTCTGAAGGTGTTGGTGGAGGAATGTAGTGCGGCGCAACACCAGAGATTCCGGTGCCAACGTGAAACCTGCACAACACAATCAAACAACTTTGTCCCAACGAAACAGTGAGGTTGTCAATCTCACCGGCTTGCTGAAAACAAAGGATTTGGCGTATAGTGTGGAAAATGATGTTTGTTTGCAGAGAATGTAAAAGAAAAATGATTGCAGTAGATTGTATTTCAGATGTAAAAGAATGGCGGGGTCCACAGTTCACTAGTGGTGATGGAGGGATAATAACCCGGTAGGCCCATGAAGAGGGAAACGTGATCCGCCAGGAGGGAGGCCCGGTCAGGCCAGTTCGCCCTCAGCACGGGCCGGATTATGTTTCTGGGCCGGCATCTTGGCGGTGACCCGGTTAAGGAAGGTGATATTCTGGAAGGTACAAGAGGCGGTTCAAGAGGCGGTTCAAGACTTGGAGTGCACGAAGAATAAAGGAGCTAGGATAGGACTTGGAGTTCGGGTAGAACCCGGCTCTATTGTGTACGCGGTCAGAGGGCCCGGTATCTATATAAACCGGCCCCTGAGCCATAGCTAGCAAGTCTTTCATAATCCCCAAGCTTTAGGCGAGAGAACCATCGAGAGAGACACACAAGCTTTGTAACCTAGATCGAGATCCGGCTCTGTTGTCGTAGCCGGGTTATCGAGATCGAGACCAAGATTAATAATAAGATAGCAGGAAGTAGGTCTTTATCTCCAATGGAGAGGCCGAACCTGGGTAAACCTGTGTCCCCTGCAATGCTAAACAATCTCCCAGACGCCAGTGTCGCCTTGCCCAAAAACTCAAGCTACCCCAAAGTAGCATCTGCCGTGTTATCTACCCCACGACAGTTGGCGCCGTCTGTGGGAATCGCGGCCAAAGGTGTCACCATCATGGGAGAAGCAAGGAGAGGGGTCGAAAACTTTGTTTTTGGCCAGATCACAGTCAATGAGCAAGGAGAATCCATCGTCGATGATTTTGGCTGGGGGCCGGAATCTGATCTACTTGAATCAGGTGATGTTATTCCAATTGGCAAATTTAATGTTTTTGTGGGCATGATTACAACTAGATCTGCTAGTGATGGAGATTATGAATCTGTGTCAGGAGCCGCCACAATTGTTCAATCTGATGGAGAGGAATCAGTTGGCACAGCTGAAGTTGAGGAGGTCCTGAACACGCTGGAGGAACGGCTGGATGACCCGGCAGAAATCCCGGGTGACGCGGTGGAACAAGCCGGGTCGGAATCAATCTTGCCCCTGTTTGAAGGCCGGTTTGGGTATGATGCAGAAGAAGAAGATGATGAGGAACAAGAGTCAAGTCCAAGCCCGGTTCGTAGGGTAGCGGTGTACACCGCGCCTTCGTCCAGCATGCAACCATCACCATCAGCTGTTGTTCCACCGGCCTTTACCCCGGGTCAACAGCAGCTGCCCCCAATTCTGGAGTTGGCAGAACAGAGAGTTGATGGAGAGCCGGCTTCGGTCTCAGAGGAAAGCGAGGGTACGGCAAGATACAGAAACAGTTTTGGGTTCCTGCATAACCGGGCCCAAGGAGAGGAAAGAAGTAACACAGCAGCTGCCCCGGCCTTGTTTAACAATGGCCTGGTCTTAGATCCATCAGCACTTACAAGGTTGGTTACTCCAGAAAACGCAGCAGTTAGAGCAATGGAATTGGATACAGCACGCCGAGCGTTGGAGCAGATGCGCAGGGACGCCGAGGCAGAGAGGCAAGAAATAGAAGCAAGAAAGAGGCAAATAGAGGATGAGGAAAATCGTCTCAATGAGATGACCAGGGCGCACCGGAGGAGGCACCAGAGCCGGCTGGCCCCTGGAGAAAACGTATAAACCCAGCAGTACTGTTTAGGACCCCAGAAGATCCAGTTGGTGTCACCCAGGTGGCTCCAGTTGTAAGGGCAGATGTAGAACCAGATAGAGGAACAGGAGCAGCTGGGGTTGCAGTGGCAACGGCGCCGGGTCTTCTCGCTGGGGTAGCCAGGGGAAATCCGGGTCTGCCGCCCAGGACACCAAGGTTTCACACGCCGGCGGGTCACTATTCAAATCCGGCGGATAACGTGTATGCAGCAACTTTGGCGCTTGATCGTATTCCATTGGGAGACACGCCAGCGGAGATTGAAGCCCGGCGTGCCATTGACATGTTACGCACTGCAGTTGTCCAGCAAACTCAGTATTCAAGGGAGAAAAGTGCATTGCATTCCACAACGTATCGTAGCAAGAGTCGCAATGGAGGTAACCCGCCATTGGCCGGGCCTGTAGCGGCACAGCAGCAAAACCCGCCCCAGCAAAATCAAAATCAAAACAATCAGCAGCATCAACCCGCCCCAGCAATTTCCATAGCTCAGCAGATAGTCAATAGATCACGCGCGGGGAGAAGTGCGGGCAATGCAAACCCGGTAGTACCTGCAGCAGGAGTACCACAAGGAGGACCGGGTCCTGCACCAGCCGCGTCTGCAAGCTCACCCGGTAATATCAATATTTCGGCAAGTTCTTCTAGTTTAGCCGGGCCAAAATGTCTTTCAGATTCCATTAGAGCAGAGCCTTTCCCTGAGAAGTTCAAGGAGCCAAGCAAGATATCCAATTATGAGCCCAGCATGGACCCGGCCAGCTGGTTGAGCAGTTATGAGATGGCATGTGTATACGCAATGCCACAGAGAATGTTTGTGCCAAGTACATGTATTTGATGATGAGCGATGGAGCAGCGAAGTTGTGGTTTAAAAATCTACCAGAGAAGTCCATTAATTCCTGGGATGAGTTGAAGGCGGTTTTCACCAAGCACTTTCAGGGTACGTGCAAGCGTTTGTTTTCCATTGAGGATCTTGATCGTTGTATACAGAAAAAAGGCGAGTCAGCACGTCATTGGATGGGCCGGGTCACGGAGATCCTGCACTCTTCATCTGGTATTGAGCCCAAGGATGCAATTTCATCAATGGAGAAAACTTGTAAGTATGCACCACTTGTCCAGAAGCTGGGTCGCATGAAGGAAGGGCACCGGGTTAAGCCGGTCACCATGGCAGAGTTGATGGATGCTTGCAATAGGCACGCAGCCACGACAAACTCAGGATGAGCCTGAGGAGGAAAGGGGAAAGCACGGCAAATAATGGTGGAAGGAACAATAATGGCTCAGGAAACAACAATAACAACAATCAGAATCAGCATAAGCGAGGTCATAATGATGGAAGTTCAGAGTTAGTAGCAAACACCAATACCGGGTTTCAGAGGCAAAGGATGGACGGGAACTACCAGGAAAACAGAGGTTATCAGGAAAATAGAGGTTACCAGGACAACAGGGGTTATCAGGGGAACAGTGGAAATCACAATAGTGGAGGTAGTTACCAGGGAACACGCCCAATGAGTACTGAGGAAGCTTTTAGGATGCCGTGTCCTCGCCATAGCAAGATGGGCAGACCATCCAATCATTCATTGGCACAGTGTGTGGATTTGAATAGGTGGAAAAATAATGAGGTGCAGAGAGCTCTGCAGGGAGCAAACAGAAGTGGAGGACCCGGCCAGGGTGGTAACCCGGCTGCGGGGCCTCTAACAGGAGCAAATGCGGTACCCACTGGAAACCCGGGTCAGGGTCAGAACCAGAACACGAGTAACCAAGGAGGATTTTCACAGCAGCCAAGGCAACTTGGTCAGTATCACATTTATACCAGTGGCACAACAAAAAGAGAGAGAAAGATAGTCAAAAGGGCGGTTAATACAGTGGCTGCTGGAATTCCAAGGTATTTGAGGTGGTCAGAGCATGCAATTACTTGGAGCAGAGCAGATCATCCAGAGGTGGTGGAGCACCCGGGCCTGCTTGCGCTAGTTGTTGCTCCTCAAGTTCATGGCTTCGAGTTGAAAAAGGTTTTGATGGACGGTGGCAGTAGCATCAATATTTTGTACTGGGACACGTTTGTGCGCATGGGTCTGAAGGAGTCACAGTTGCAGAAAACGTCAACAATTTTTCACGGTATAGTTCCGGGAAAATCAGCCACACCAGAGGGTAAAATTTCATTGGAGGTAGCTTTTGGCGAGTCTATCCATAACTTCAGATCAGAGTGGCTCACGTTTGAGGTGGTAAAGTTTCCAAGTCCATATCATGCATTGTTGGGAAGGCCGGCTTATGCCAAGTTCATGGCAAGGCCGTGTTATGTGTATCTCCAGTTGAAAATGCCGGGTCCCAATGGGATCATCACTGTTCATGGTAACAGGGAAATAGCAGCAGAGTGTGATGAAGGGGATGCAGCCCTGGCAGAGCAAACGTGTGCAAGAGAGGAGTTGAAAGCTTACAGATCAAATGTTGACCCACAGGATAACACGGCGCTCAAGAAGCCAATGACAGAAGATGATAGGGCAAAGTTTAAAGCAGCAAAGGACACAAAGATGGTGGATTTTGTGCCTGGGGATTCCTCCAAGCAGTTCGCCATAGGGACAAACTTAACTGACAAATAGGAAAGCGCGCTCATCGAGTTCATCCGTGAGAATCGGGATGTTTTTGCGTGGACACCTAGTGACATGCCAGGCATTCCAACTGAACTCGCTGAGCACCGTTTACATGTTGATCCCAAGGCTAGGCCGGTAAAACAAGGTTTGAGAAAAATGAATGCAGAAAGGAGAAAAGCAATTGGAGAGGAGATAGCCCGGCTTCTGGAGGCCGGCTTTATCATGGAAGTGTTTCATCCAGAGTGGTTAGCTAACCCGGTTTTGGTTCTGAAAAAGAATAATGAGTGGAGGATGTGTATTGATTTCACGAGCTTGAACAAGCATTGTCCCAAGGATCCGTTCGCACTGCCGCGCATTGATCAAATTGTGGATGCTGTTGCAGGTAGCGAGCTCTTGTGTTTTCTGGATGCGTATTCAGGTTATCATCAGATCAAACTTAACAAGGAAGATTGGGAGAAGACGTCGTTTATCACCCCCTTTGGTGCTTTTTGTTACAAGACCATGACTTTTGGGTTGAAGAATGCAGGAGCAACTTATCAGAGGTGTATCCAGAATTGTTTTCATGATCAGATTGGGCGCAATGTGCACGCTTATGTTGATGATGTGGTTATCAAGTCAGAAAAAGCCGGGTCATTTATTAATGACCTTGCAGAGACATTCAAGAATCTGAGAGAGTACAAGATGAAGCTTAATCCTACGAAGTGTGTGTTTGGGGTTCCAGCGGGCAAGTTACTTGGTTTCATTGTGTCAGAGCGTGGAATTGAGGCAAACCCGGAAAAAATTCGTGCAATCCAGAGTTTGAAAAGGCCAGAGGAGTTGGCTGATGTTCAGAAGCTGACAGGCTGTGTGGCTGCGTTGAGCCGGTTTATTTCCCGGCTTGGAGAAAAAGCTATTCCGTTGTATAAGCTGTTGAAGAAGACAGATAACTTTGTGTGGAATCAAGAGGCAGATGAGGCCTTTGAGGCCTTGAAGAAGCAGTTGTCAAAGCGCCAGTTTTAGCGGCGCCGGGTCCCAAGGAACCCATGCTTTTGTATGTTGCAGCCGGGCCTCAAGCTGTGAGTGCCGTGGTGGTGGTTGAGCGAAAAGAGGAAGGAAAAGAGAACCCGGTACAAAGGCCGGTCTATTATGTCAGCGAGGTCCTATCAGAAGCAAAGCAGAGATACCCACATTGGCAGAAGCTAGTGTTTGGTGTTTTCATGGCTAGTAGAAAGTTGAAGCCGTATTTCAGGAGCATCCAATTACGGTGGTCAGTTCTATTCCCTTAGCAGATATCATCAGAAACTCCGAAGCTACAGGAAGAATTGCCAAGTGGGCAATTGAAATGGGGGATTATCACATTGATTATGTGCCTCGCACAGCTATCAAGTCTCAGGCGTTGGCAGATTTTCTTAATGATTGGACACAGTTGAATGCACCACCTCTCACCCCGAGTCTCAAATCTTGGGTTATGCATTTTGACGGGTCTAAACAAGAGCAAGGTTCAGGAGCTGGAGTGGTGTTAACTTCTCCCAAAGGTGACAAGTTGAGTTATGTTTTGCAAATTCACTTTGATTGTACCAATAATGTGGCAGAGTATGAGGCCTTGTTACATGGTTTGCGTATGGCAAAGGAGATGAACATCAAGCGTATTAAGTGCTATGGGGATTCAGATCTTGTGGCGCAGCAAGTTTCAGGAACTTGGGACAGAAAAGATGCAACTATGGCGGCTTACAGGCGAGAGGTGGATAGAGTAGCTGGGTTCTTCTCAGGCTATCAGGTGGATCACATTGACCGCAGGAAAAACGATGCTGCAGATGCTTTGTCAAGACTCGGCTCACGCAGAGAGCCGGTTCCACCTAACGTTTTCTTGGACGAGCTATGGGCTCCATCAGTCAAGTCCCAGGATGAGGAAGAGTTGGTAGACCCGGATTCGCAGCTGGTGGCTGTAACCCGGGAAATTCCAGAGTGGACAGAACCGTATCTTGCATATCTTTTGAGAGGGGAGTTGCCCCAGCAGGAAGTCATAGCCCGGCAGATCGTGCGCCGGTGCAAGGCCTATGTGGTCATAGATGGTGAGTTATATAAGAGAAGTGTTTCAGGGGTATATCAGAGATGTGTGTCTGGAAAGGAGGGCCGGCAAATTTGAAGGAAATTCACGAGGGAGATTGTGGTCATCATGCTTCAACTAGGTCCTTGGTTGCAAAAGCTTTCAGGCACGGTTTCTTTTGGCTCACAGCCCAGGCAGATGCAGAGCGCTTGGTGAATAGATGTGATGGATGTCAAAGGTATGCAAGACAGATTCATGTGCCGGCTCAGGAGTTGAGAACAATACCTTTGACTTGGCCCTTTGCAGTTTGGGGGCTTGATATGGTGGGTCCTTTCAGCATGTCTCCTTGTAAGAAAACCCACCTCCTCGTTGCCATTGACAAGTTTACCAAGTGGGTTGAGGTCATGCCTGTTACAAATTGTGAGGCGGCAACAGCAGTGAAGTTTCTGAAGCAGATCATACACAGGTTTGGGTATCCCCATAGTATTATCACAGACAATGGTACTAATATGTCCTTGGGAGAGATGGCAAAGTTTTGTGGAAACAATGGTATACGTTTGGATGTTGCTTCTGTGGCTCATCCTCAGGCCAATGGGCAAGTTGAACGAGCTAACCAGGAGTTACTCAGAGGATTGAAACCACGTCTCCGGGTCCCGTGTCTCAGAGCCGCCGGAGCGTGGGTGGAGGAATTGCCATCAGTTGTTTGGGGAATCAATACAACACCAAACAGATCCACAAAGATGACCCCTTTCTTCATGGTGTATGGGGCAGAGGCAGTTTTGCCAAGTGATATTATTCATGACTCGCCTCGCGTGGCGGCTTACGTGGAGACAGAAAATGAGAAGACCCGGCAGGATTCTGTTGACCTGCTGGAGGAGAATAGAGAGCAAGCATTGGAAAGATCAGCAATTTATCAGCAAGATTTGAGGCGGTATCACAGCCGCCGGGTTAAAACTCGCACCTTCCAGGAAGGTGATCTAGTGTTGCGATGGGTGCAGTCCAAGGAAGGGATGCACAAGTTATCTCCTCCTTGGGAAGGGCCCTTCATCATAAGCAAGAAATTGAACAATGGTTCATACTATTTGGTGGACGCTAGAGAGAAATCAGAGACAGTCAATGACTCAACACACTCTACCTTTTCTATGGAAGAGCGTGAGAGGCCGTGGAACATTGCGCAGCTGCGCCCATATTATACTTAGCATGAAAAAGATGTATCAGATGTAACACATGATGTAACAGGCAGCAGGTTTCAGACGCGCTCTTTTCCTTACCAGGGTACCTAAGGGGACTGGAAGGTTTTTAATGAGGCGGCTTGCTGACCTAACCTTTTCTATCAATAAAGTGAAGGTTGAAACAGAAATTTGTCTTGTCTCAGTTGTTTCAGTTTTATAAGCCGGTTATTTTTCTTTGTTCTATATGTATTGTGGCAGTTCTGGGTCAAGCTTGGTCCTGGGGGCTTGTCATTGAGATAGCTAAAGTTATTTCCCCAGGACCCGGCTCATAAGTATCCCCGGGTTTCAGTTTTGGTTGCAGTTGTTTAAGTTTTTTATTTTTGAGGATGCCCAGAGAGTGCGTCCCACCAGTATTTTGGATCAATGGGGTACTGAGGCATAAGCCCTTTACTTTATAAACATTGATCCAGGTCTTGGGGGCTCTTACTGCAAAAAGTCTGTAGCTGCAATCCCAAGACCCGGCTTTTATGCCACTAGTATTCTTGGTTATCTTGCTGTGTAGCTGATGTGACTCGCACTTATATGGCCTGATTGCACACCTGGAAACTCAATCAACCATGAAGCCCATTGGGACTTGGTTTGACCCTGTTTTTCTCAGAGAAGTTGCGCCAGGATATCCATGCGAAAGCCGGCTCACAGTTAAAGAAACCAAAAGGGTCATCAAAACCACAGAAGATAAGCAATTGGATATTTCATGTCATGTGATTCCACATAGTTTCACCAAAGTTTAAAACAAGTGCAAAAGCACACATCACAGGCATGGTATCAGAATAGCTAAGTTATTACAATAAAGTGCCCAAGGGCCGAATGATATAAGTTTTCTAGCAGAGACACAGCATCTGCATAAGTTAAGAGCCGGCTTCTGGAGCCGGGTTAGTGGAAGGAGTTGTAGCTGGGGTGCCATCTTTGGCGCTTGCCGAGTCATCCTTGGCCGTCTCTGCTTCTGCTTCCCGGGTCTTGGGGGCTCCATCAGTGCGCCAGGTGACAAGTTGAAGGGACTGGAAGTAGTGTTCATCTTCATCTTCCACTGGTGCACGCGCTGGAGGTGGCACAGTGGGAGTTGAGGAGCTTGGCGCAGCAAGTACTTGGAGCAGTTTTATCACCAGCAACAGATTCCTTGTAGCTCTGTAGCAGGTCGATGCGTTGAGGCTCGTCGTCCACAATTTCTTTATTCGCCTCGTTGTAGCCATACTGGATGGTGTTAAGCTTCAGATTGTTGGCAATTTGGGTAGCCACGAACCGGGTCTGCTTCATAACCCGGCTGTAGGTCTTCCTGTCAAAAGGAGTGCCATCTGCATTGTACTCAGGAAAACCCGATGCCAGAGGAGCCGGGTCAAGTTGGGGATAGTAAGCTTTAGCCAAAGCTAGGCTGCGCATGGCCCCGGCCCTGCATGCAGATTTCTTCAGCAGGTGAATCCAGCCAGGCATTGTGGACAAATGGCCCAGCACTTCAGTGTAAGTGCTGGGCGGGTTTTCCCAGTTTCTTGCAGCCTTGATGACCTCGCAACTCCCAAAGTATAATTGGCGGACCAGTGTATACATGCATTTGATTTTCTCAGTTGCGGTCTTGCGGATGTTGCCATCACGTGCACCTGCAAAAGGGAAACAGTGTCAGGCATAGTTTACATGCCGAGCTTGGAACAGACGAAAAATTTACCGGGTTTTGAGAGTATTGTGCTTACCAACAAGGGAGGCAACCATGGCAGTAATCATCTTCTTCAGGCGGGTCAGCTCGCTGGTAGCTGTATTCAATTTCTGTTGGAGGCTGGTCAGCTGCTCTTGAAAGTTTTCTTCATGCTCTTGCATGTCCCGCTTCAAGTCTGAGTTCTCCTGAGTCAAGGCAGTTATTTTTTCTTCCAGGGCTTGAAGTTTGTTTGCCCCTTCAGCCCGGGTCTCAGTCTCAGCTTTTAAGGCTCCTTGTAGCCGGGCCACTTCTTCATTGGCTTGGTTCACATGTTCCTGTTAAAAAAAAAGTGCACAGTTTAGCCTCAAGTTACTAAGGAATTATTAGCCTGGAACTTGGGGGCTACAAAGTTTCAAAAGTTTGCAACAGACAAGTAAAGCCCCAGGTTGCCGCAAGCGTGCTAACCCGGTGCTTGGGGGCTACACGGGTGAAAGTTTTAAAATTGTTCAAGTGATTAGTCCCAGGTTGCTGTGGACAGCTAACCCGGCACTTGGGGGCTACAGTGTTGAAAAGTTTTTGTAAAGGATGTTGGCGTTTCAAGCACCAAGTTTTTCAACAAGTGATAAATTTGGAGCTTGGGGGCTAGGCAGAGTATGGTTATGCAAGAAGTAAGAAGGTAAGTAAAGTTAAAAGCACACCTGGTACCGTTTCTGAAGCAGAGAGACAAGCTCAGTCTCCAAGTTCTTATGATGAGCAAGGCGAGAAAAGTATTCCTCGCACAGAGCCGGTGTGGACATGGAGTTCAGAGTCGCCAGATCCAAAGAAGCAACCGGGTCCTTGCCCTTTGCAGAGGGATCCACCTTGATTTCTGGTGCTGTGACCTTGGCAATAGCAGTGGACACGCCAGGAGCCGGGCCTTGCTTAGACCCGGTGATCTGGACTTCTGGGTCAACTTCTTTGGTTCCAGACCCATGCCCGGGTGATTGCGCGTCTGGGCTTGGTTTTGGAGCAGCTGGCGGGCTTGGTGGTGTGGCTATCACGTTCTCTGCGCCAGATTCTTCCTTCTGGGCTTGCTCTCAACATGTACTTCCATTTGGGAAGGTTCAGCTGTAGCAGGTGGAGGAGAGGCAGCTGGAGAAGATTCCGGGTCTTCCTCCACAATAGCTTTGGCACTGAAGCGAAAAGAGGTGAATTTAGTTACAGAAAAGATTAAAGTGTTGAAAAATGAAAAGAAAGGAGAGTAATCCTAACCCGGTATTGATGAGGAAATCCTCGGGCGTGCTAGCCGCGTCCGAGGAAGAATCTGATACACGAGAACGTTTAGGAACCCGGATTTTGCCAGCCAAAGGATACTTTTTGCTGGGCGTCTTCTGGATCGATTTGGCCCAGCTTGATAAAGAACATGGAGGGATACCTGTGCTCAAAGTGACATGGCTTGCAGAGGACCGGGTCCGCGGTTTCTTGTTGGCTTCAGCTTCTTTCTCAAGTTCCTTTTCCTGTGTTGGTATTTGAGTTTGAGATGAGTTCATCATGCAAGTTGAGGAACGAGAAAATGGCACCTTTGCAATTGCAGCTCGGGTCCTCTTTTGAGGAGTTGGTGCAACAGCTTGTGGACCCGGCAATACGTCCGGAGCCGGGTCATTGGGGCCTGGAATGAGAAGAGCCGGGTTATCAGTAGAAGTGTCCTTTTTGGGGACTTCGTTGTTAATCAGCTCGAGGAAGAGCCGGCCTATGGAGTCTGGCTCACCTTCTTCTTCTTCTTCTTCTTGGTCGTCACTTTCTGTGTCCTCTTCAGCAGAGGATGTAGGGGTGTAATCTGCACTCCACCATTTGGAGTCCTGGAAAAAGAAATATCAGTAACAGTTTGCAAGAAGTACCGGGTTACAGTTTACAGAAACAAGTAAGGGCAAGTTTTTTACCGTAGGAGGCTTGTTTTTGGCACTGTACGGGGCGAGCCCGTTCATAGCAATATCAGTCTTCTTTTCGCCAAGGAGCCTCTTGGCGTTCTTCACGATTTGGTCATCCAGCAGAGTGATCTCTGAATAACGCATGTCGTCAGTTCTCTTCTGTGTATTCATGGAAGAGCCGGGTCCTGATGCTGAGGGGCTGGATGAACCAGCCGATCCAGCACTTGACCAGGTCAGTCCCCCTGAGTCCATGTGCGAGCAGGGCTTTGGCCCGGCGGAGCGTGGGCTCGAGCTTGACCCGGTCTGCGTCTGTGGCGTAGCTGTTCATCTTTGCTTCGTAGGTCATGCCCGAGTTCCGAAAAGCCGGGTAACGAGCATCATCTGACTCGGGTGAAGTGTCTTTGAAATAGAAATATGTGTTTTGCCATCCCTTTGGATGGCTGGCAAGAGCAAGAGCCGGGAAATCACATTCCCTCCGGCGCTGGATCGCCACTCCACCGTAAGGGCCAAGGTTGTCTTTGCGGGATGGGTTGCAGTAGAAAAATTCTAGGAAAAGTTCAAGGCTGGGGGCTATTTGTAAGTAATCCTCGCAGAAAACTACAAAGTTGCTAATGTTGAGAATGGAGTTGGGGCCTATGTCTTGTGGCCTAAGACTGTAGTATTTTAAGACCCGGCGAAAGAACAGGGAACCCGGCGGGCGGAAACCGCGCAGGACATGATCTAAGAAGGCTACCACTTCACCTTCCTTGGGGTTTGGGCGGATCTCCTCTCCAGGGGCGCGCCACTGGATCTCGTTCTGAGCCGGGAGTTCGCCCCGGTTCACGAAGACTGAAGGGTCGTTTGTAGCGCTGGACCTTGTCCAGTTCACTGGAGCGGCTGCGGGAGCCGCGGATCCAGATGCACCAGCAGCAGTACCAGAAGGTTTCTTTGCGAGCTTTTTGGCCGCACGGGGCCCTCCAGATTTTATCTTCTCTTCGTCATGGATTTCAGCTCTGGAGGAGGACAGAGCGCAACAATGGCGTTATGAACCCTAGTTTTAGATGCGGATGTGAATAATGAAATACGGAGCCAATCTAGAAGAAATAAAGGTTGGAATCGGATGAGCGGAATGGATAAAAGTAAGAATCGAGGTTACCTTGGAGATTGACGAGATTGAAGAGCGCGATTGAAGATCGGAGTTCCGGCGGCTGCGGTGGCAGTGACGCGAGCGTGAGGTAGGGGATGAACGTGAGAATGGGGAAATTTACTCTGGGGGTGTGGCCAGATATTTATAGCCACGGTGAAAACCCTAGGGGTATTGCGGTAAAAGTGAGCGGATAAGATAAGCATCTTCTCCGGGAAGCCAGCGACAAACAGACAGGACAAAAGGAATATTCTTTGACTCCAGTTATGACTAGCAAGTGGTCCAGTTGAGTTGAGATTTTCGCTAAGTGTTGGGTGGGAGACCCGGAGACATATGACCTAGTATGAGAAAGCCGGGTTACGGTATGACCCGCCAAGAAGAGCTGGCCCAGTTAAGCAGAAAGATAAAATAGTGCATTATATGTATTTGTTGTTTTTGTATTTCAGGCGGTTAACCCGGCAAGCCAGGGTACCAGCATTGATCAAGGAAGCGACACAAGTTGGAAGCAAAGCATGGCAACCTGGTTACCTGGTTAACCTGGGGGCTACTGATGGAGGGATAATAACCCGGTAGGCCCATGAAGAGGGAAACGTGATCCGCCAGGAGGAGGCCCGGTCAGGCCAGTTCGCCCTCAGCACGGGCCGGGTTATGTTTCTGGGCCGGCATCTTGGCGGTGACCCGGCTAAGGAAGGTGATATTCTGGAAGGTACAAGAGGCGGTTCAAGAGGCGGTTCAAGACTTGGAATACACGAAGAATAAAGGAGCTAGGATAGGACTTGGAGTTCGGGTAGAACCCGGCTCTATTGTGTACGCGGTCAGAGGGCCCGGTATCTATATAAACCGGCCCCTGAGCCATAGCTAGCAAGTCTTTCATAATCCCCAAGCTTTAGGCGAGAGAACCATCGAGAGAGACACACAAGCTTTGTAACCTAGATCGAGATCCGGCTCTGTTGTCGTAGCCGGGTTATCGAGATCGAGACCAAGATTAATAATAAGATAGCAGGAAGTAGGTCTTTATCTCCAATGGAGAGGCCGAACCTGGGTAAACCTGTGTCCCCTGCAATGCTAAACAATCTCCCAGACGCCAGTGTCGCCTTGCCCAAAAACTCAAGCTACCCCAAAGTAGCATCTGCCGTGTTATCTACCCCACGACAAGTGGTGTCTCTCCATAATAAAATACTAGCATGCTGGGTAAACAAATTACAGCTGGGCAATTGACAAAATAGAGAGGTGCATAACAATGCATATACAAGTCATGATGATCACAATGAGATTTACTTGGGCATTACGACAAAGTACACAGATCGCCATCCAGCATGCATCTGTGCCTAAATAGTCCACCTTCAGGTTAGCATCCGCACCCCTTCCAGTATTAAGTTGCAAGCAACAGATAATTGCATTAAGTATGGTGCATAATGTAAACAACACTAATATCCTTAGACAAAGCATTGCTGTTTTACCCCTAGTAGCAACAGCACATCCACAACCTTAGAACTTTCTGTCACTGTCCCAGATTAAATGGAGGCATGAACCTACTATCTAGCATAAATACTCCCTCTTGGAGTTACAGCATAAACTTGGCCAGAGCCTACACTAATAACGGAGAGCATGCAAGATCATAAACAACACATATATGATAGATAAATAATCAACTTGACATAGTATTCAATATTCATCGGATCCCAGCAAACACAACATGTAGCATTACAATAAGATGATCTTGATCATGATAGGCAGCTCACAAGATCTAAACATGATAGCACAAAAGGAGAAGACAACCATCTAGCTACTGTATGGACCCGTAGTCCAGAGATGAACTACTCACACATCACACCGGAGGCGGGCATGGCGATGTAGAGCCCTCCGGTGATGATTCCCCTCTCCGGCAGGGTGCCGGGGAGAGCTTCAGAACCCCCGAGTTAGGGTTGACGGCGGCGGCAGCGGATGTTTTCTGGAATAATGGCTCGGTGTTTTAGGGTTTTCGTGTCGGGTGGAATAAATAGGCGAAGGGGCGATGTCGGTGGAGGCACGGGGCCCGCTCCCCACATGGCGGCGCGGCAGGGGCCCACCCGCGCCATGGGGTGGGGACGGCGCCTCGCTGCCCCCCTTCGTCTCTCCTTCGGACTTCTGGAACGTGTCGGAAAAAATAGGGACTTGGCAATTTGTTTCGTCCGATTTCGAGGATATTTGCAGAACAACTTTTCTGAAACCAAAAACAGCAGAAAACAGGAACTGACACTGTGGCATCTTGTTAATAGGTTAGTCCCAGAAAATGCATAAAAATGCCATGAAGTGTGAATAAAACATGTAGCAATTGGTATAATAAGAGCATGGAACATAAGAAATTATAGATACGTTGGAGACGTATCAGATGCCCTTATCATTCGGATGCCCTTACCAAAATAAGATATGCCTTGTCTTCTCGCCGATGTCACGCTCCCGACGTGTGATACGTCCATTTTGCATCACTATTTTATATTATAATTTACTGCTATTCTCTGTTATATTTCACATTTGGACGTGTTACTTATGTTATTTTATCTTATTTGCATGTTTGATGATTATTGGAGAATTAACTGCCAGAGTCAGATTTCAGCTGGAAAAGCATCGTCAAGATACATTATTTCTGAAGATCAATAAATTATGGAAAACATCTGGAAGCTCCTATTTTGCAACATGCCGGAGGCAGCCAAAAGGGAGGCTGAGGTGGGCCACCAGGGGCCCACGCCACCCATGGCGCGACAACCCCTGGGCGCGTCGTGCCCTGGCGAGGGTGCCCTGGCCCACTCCAGGCTCTCCCTTTTGCGTACTTCAACCCCCAGAAACCCTAATACATGGGGGCGCTCGAGGAAATATTCCGCCGCCTCCACGAGGCGGAGATTCCTTCCCGAGGGGGGAAATCATCGCCATCGTCGTCGCCATCACGCCGGAGTTCATCGGATCATCATCACCATCATCTCCACAGCCGACACCATCATCTCCACCACTCCACCTCGTTCTGTTGTAACAACGAGGGTTATACTTGTGTAGTTTATAGGGGAAACTTTCCCGGTGTTGATTACTATTTGTGGTTGATGCTATTGAGTTTTATCGGTGAATTAAAGTATGTGTTCAGATTGTTATCCATCATTATATCACCTCCGATCATGATCCATATGATGTCTTGTGAGTAGTTCGTTAAGTTCTTGAGGACATGGGAGAAGTCTTGATGTTAGTAGTGAAGTTATGTTGAGTAATATTTAATGGTTTGATATTTAATTTGTGGTGTTATTCTTCTAGTGGTGTCATGTGAACGTCGACTACATGATACTTCACCTTTATGGGCCTAGGGGAATGCATTATGTATTCGGTTGCTAATTGAGGGGTTGCCGGAGTGACAGAAAGCTAAACCCCCGTTAGTACACCGATGCATGAGGGATTGTAGGATCTCAGAGTTTATGGTTGTGGTTAGATTTATCTTAATTACTTTCTTATTATGCGGATGCTTGCAAGGAGTTTAATCACAAGTATATATTAGTCCAAGTTAGGGCGGTGCATAAGCATAAGTTCACCCACACAACACTTATCAATAAAGATTAATCAACTAAACGAAGCGAAAGCACTTGACGAAATTCTCATGTGTCCTCAAGAACATTTTGCCATCATAAATAAACAAACCGGTTTGTCCTTTGTGCTAAAAAGGATTGGGCCATTTGCTGCAATTATTGTTACTGTCTTTTATTTACTCGTACTTTATTTATCTGCAATATCAAAAACCGCTAAAAACTTGTCTGCTAGTATTTACAGTGAATCATTGATCAAAACTACTTAGCAACACCTTCTGCTCCTCGTTGGGTTCGACACTCTTATTTATCGAAAGTATTATGATACACCCTCTATACTTGTGGTCATCAACGTGTGGCAGATAGCTGCCTCACCTCGACGTTAGGGGTTTTGTTTGAGGATTTTACTGCCTTTCCGATGGAAAAAGCAGGACAAAAGAAAGGGGGTGCCTTGGATGTTGGCTTCGCCAAAGCCACCGAGTGAGATACATTGTTGATGGAAAGCACGATTTGACGTGCTTCATGTGGCTTTGCGAAACTTTTTACTTACAATCGAACCGTTATTTGTATACGCCCATGTAGTTTGTCTTAATGACGTTGAATTGCCACCGAGCATTTTTTGGCCTTCACGTGGGCCTTCCGTTGACGGATACTGCTACTTTCTTGTACTCACTTCGTATTTAAATATAAGATGGTTTACCCATTTTAAATCAGCATGTATCTAGATATATTTTAGTATCCGAGGCGCACAAGTCGAGCCGAAACATATATGGTCGCGTCGCGCGGGAGGGAAACTAGCTAGCCACCTACGAGTACTTTTCTACTCCTGGTAGGAGTAGGATCGTCCAAAAAAACATGTTGGTTTCGGTCTAGACTAGACTAGAGGAACGAATCGCAGCCCGATTCGGTTCCTGTGCACCTGAGGCCGCTTTCCATATATTGGAAGCCGATGGAGAGCAACGTACGTACCAGGAGCAACAAGTTGAATCGACTGACTCTTATATCGATCGACGGTATCCTCGATTTCGCACCACGGCGATACACGCGCAAACTTCTTCACGATCGATGGCGAGGACGCGCTCGATCATCCTGCTCCTCGTCGCCGTGCTGCTACAGGTCGCCGCCGTGTCGGCGGCGGCGGCGGCACCGTCGGGCGGCGGCGTTAAGCTGCATGTGGACAGGAAGCACGTGGTGGTGGACAACGGCGTGGTGCAGCTGTCCTTGTCCAAGCCTGTGGGCAAAGTCACCGGCATCCGCTACGCTGGGGAGAAAAACCTCTTGTACAACACCAAGTCAAAAGGCAAAGGCGGGTTAGTGTTCTGCTGCATGCTAATCTTTTTTTTTTGAACCGGCAAAGGCGGTAGTGTTCTGCATGCTAATCACAACGAGGAGATGCATATATAAGTGCAACTTCATGCAAGCATATGCCTGATGTGTAATTTTTTTTGTTCAGGTACTGGGACATGGTGTGGAGCAGCCCTACGACGCAGAAGGCAAGCAACAACAGTACGTACTTCACCTGATTGTCTTATTAGTTTTATTCCATATATGTGCATTAGAATCGCTGATTAATTCGCATGCATCGGTCGCGCATGCATGATGCAGGCTTGATGGTTCGGAGTTCAGGGTAGTGTCCCAAAGCGAGGACCAGGTGGAGCTGTCGTTCCGGAGGACCTACGACGACGCACGTTCCAAGGACGGCGTCCTGCTCAACGTCGACAAGAGGTTCGTGATGCTCAGAGGCAGCTCCGGGTTCTACAGCTACACCATCCTGGAGCACGCCGCCGACACGCCCGCTGTCAACATCAGCGTCGCCCGCCTCGCCTTCAAGCTCAACAACGAGACGTTCGACTACATGGCCGTCTCCGACGACATCCAGAGGTACATGCCGAGGGACCTCGACAGGAAACCGCCTCACGGCTCGCCCTTGGCGTTCCAGGAGGCGGCGCTGCTGGTGGACCCCTTGAAGCCGGAGTTCAAGGGGGAGGTGGACGACAAATACCAGTACACCTTGGACAGCAGGGACAACAGGGTCCACGGCTGGGTCAGCACCGGCAGCCAGCCCAGCCCCGTCGGCTTCTGGCTCGTCACCCCCAGCAACGAGTTCAAGACCGGCGGGCCACTCAAGCGGGACCTCACCTCCCACGTCGGGCCCACCTGCCTCAGCGTGTTTCATGGATCACACTACGTCGGTGACGAGATCGTGGCGCGCATCAAGGACGGCGAGTACTGGAAGAAGGTCCTGGGCCCGGTGTTCGTGTACCTCAACTCCAACCCGGCGGCAAAGGGCAACCCTCGGGCGCTCTGGGAGGACGCCAAGGCCACGGCGGAGGCCGAGGCGGCCAAATGGCCCTACAGCTTCCCGGAGTCACCGGATTTCCACAAGGCCGGCGAGAGGGGCTCCGTCACCGGCCGGTTACTGGTCAGCGACAGGCACGTGAGCAGGGACAACATGCCTGCTCGGGAAGCCTACATCGGCCTGGCCGCTCCCGGGCATCCCGGCTCCTGGGCGACGGAGAGCAAGGGCTACCAGTTCTGGACGAGGGCGTCGGCGACCTCCGGCGAGTTCAGCATCGACAATGTTCGTGCAGGAGAGTACAACCTCTACGCGTGGGTTCCTGGTGTTCTCGGAGACTATATGAACACCACCCGCGTGACGGTCACACCCGGCGGCGCTATCAACCTCGGCGACCTCGTGTTTGAGCCTCCGAGGTCCGGGCCGACGCTGTGGGAGATCGGTATCCCTGACAGGAGCGCGGCGGAGATGTTCGTCCCCGACACCGATCCCAAATACCCCACCAACAAGCTCTTCCTCAACAAGGACAAGTACAGGCAGTATGGTCTGTGGGAGAGGTACGGCGAGCTGTACCCGACGGAGGATCCTGTCTACACCGTCGGCGAAAGCCATCACTCCAAGGACTGGTTCTTCGCGCACGTCACAAGGTGAGATATGCATATGATTATTGCCAGTCCATGCCAAGTTACTGACGACGACATAAGTAATAACGTTGTTGATCTTTGTTATGCAGAACGGTGGGCGACGCCATTGTTCCAACGACGCGGCAGATACGGTTCCACCTTGATCGTGTCGTGCCGGACGGCACCTACACCCTACGCGTGGCTCTATCGGCCGCTCACATGGCAAGACTACAGGTCCAGGTGAACGGAGCGACGAGGCGTGGTGCCGGAAGCTTCACGACGCCGACGTTCGGCAACGGCGGCAACACGATCGCCAGGCACGGCGACCATGGCCAGGAGTGGAACCTCGAGTTCCCGATCAGCGGGAGCCTGCTACGGCAAGGAGACAACACCATCCACATCACGCAGCCGAGAGCGGGCACTGGCGGCATCTTCTTGGGGGTCATGTACGACTACATACGCTTCGAAGGACCTCCCGGTTCTGTATAGGCGACGTCGTGTCTGGATCTGCTTCTACAGAGATTGCTGCTTCGGTCGATCCGCTGGATGGTAGACTGAAGTTGTGATTCAGCCATTCTTTTTTATCTCAGCCTAGTAGGTCATAGCACTCTTCAGTTCTCTGTTAGTAGTAATCCACTTGTAAATCCGCTCTCTTTTGGCCTGTTTGGGTCTTGATAATTTGAATTTATATTATTCCTCTAGATACAAATGATTTCTAGCATTTATGTTGTAGCCTGAAGTTTCAAGCGTGAGTTTTGGTTTCCCAAAATGTCTTGTTTCTTCAAGTTCGTTTAGATGAAAATGACAAGTTTACAGAAAGCACTGTTGATCTAGAAAGCATGTTGTAAAATTTCTTTAGTTGAATAAACCCTTCTCAAATTACAGAAATAAAGAGGGGATGCATTCAAGGATCCAAAGCCCTCATCACAGAGTATTTGATCACATATACCGTGTTGCCTTAAGCATCAACTGTGAGCTAAGGCCTTCGGACCCATAGTTTGTTTGCCCTTTCTCATTTCTTCAATTTTAGGATTATCTTTCCACATGGACATACATGAATAAACACGACAATGCACAGACACCATGCAGATAAGCGGCTCATAGAGATAGCGAGACACTCCCTTCCAGTGGTCGTCACGAAGAATTCCACATCACATCTCATCTCGAGATTCTTCGGTGTGTGATGGCGATGAGCACTCGGCCTCAACAGCTAAATCCTTGGTGACTGCTCGACATGGATCACCAAATACATCGTTCGAAACACTGATTGCACATTTATTCTTGCCCACACACGCCTGCAAACGGGGCAAAATATAGACATATAGTATTATGACACCTAGTAGATATGTACACTTGAATCAAGTTAGTGACCGAGTTCAAGCATATGTTCCCTTATCTAACAGTCTGAATAAATTCAAAAACAAAGTAATATCCAGTGCAGCAATATCAGTACTAAGGTTTGCCTTGAGAAGAAATATAATGGGCTCACTTCTAAAAAAAATTTTTTCTCCGCTGTGATTTACTCCTTGTCCGGATAAAAAAAAACTAATCTTTAAGTGTTCAGAAACCTCGTAAATAAACCCCTTCAATTCTTTTCATTTTTTCCTAGTTAGAATTTTGCAAACACTTACTAGGTTTGAAACTTAAAAAAATCATTTGAAATTAGTCCAATAGAATCAACAGACATTTACTAGGTTTAGCAGTTGATACTTGTAAGCTTACCTCTGACACCAAGTCAAGAGTACTTGAAGCATGGCACTTTCCTTTGGAGAAGTTCTGGCAACCACCTGAGGGAGTTCCATAACTCGCAAATTTAATCTGAGAGATCACATGCCCATCATCACATTGTAAGTGCAGTTCTGGTGCTACAGTATCCACCGAGACATGGCCACTGGCAAGGCGTGACCAAGCAGAAAGGGGAGGATAATAATTTTCTGATATTCTTGAGCAGATTGTCTTTGTGTAATGAACCTCTAGTGATATCTTTGAAGGGTCACCCCCTGTTTCTTCAAAAAGAACCAGAAGATTGTCCGATTCATGCAGCCATTCTCGCGGTATGTGATACCTGATTGAAACAAGGTTAGGCTTGAGAAATCCGGAACAAGGTTATTAAAAGGTTGATTGTTTAGAATAAACAGGCTGAAAAAACTAGCACAATGGAGCGAATGCAATCTTAAGAGTTACGAGTAGATTAATCACATTCCATCAATAGGGGGCTAACTGCCAGTGGTGAAATCTCATTGGGACAAAGAAAGAAAACTAGATCAGTGTCAACTGAACGGGGAAATCAGTTTTGCCTCATAGGTGTAGATGCACCCACTATCCAAAAATCGCATTAAAAAATTGTAACAAAACTCCATTAAAAAATTCAGACGTACACCTGGACATTCTACGTTCGTACAGAAAGTTTCATGAAAGAAAAGATTTTTTGTGGTCCGTGTAAAAAAGACAAATTCCGGTGCTCCAAAATGATTTTCATGAGGCATTTTTTATTCTTTTACACAGGCCAAAAAAAACATCTTCTTTCACGGAACTTTGTGTGCGCACATAGAATGTCAGGATGTACACTCGAATTTTTTGTTTGGAATCTTTTGACATTTTAAAATGCATTTTTCATAACAGGTGCATCTAGACCTACGAGTCAAAACACGCTGAACGGGATAAAACTAAATGGTGTTTTATTTCCACATGGTTTGTCTAAACATGCAAATCTTTCAATGTGACAGAACAATTTTTCTCCACAAAACAATAAAATGTAATCATAGCTTAGATCATCATTGTATTTATTTTATATGTTTCATGTATCAACATGGATTATGAATTCCTTGACTACTTGCATGTCAAGCTGTTAACTAGAAGATGCATATTTTGTATAATAGCTATAGCGATCCAAAGTCTACTAGCTATTTCCACAAGTTATGTAAAACAAAAATCATGACTTATATCATTGTATTTATATTGTATATCAATGTATCGGCAAGGATTATGAAATTTCTTGACTACTCCTATGTATGTCTATATTGTGTCATCACTTTAGGGTAAACTCTCAGACAAAATGAAAAGGAACTATTCCGACGTGTGACTTGTCACCATGTAATGCTTACATTAGAGATGTGATAAATAATATTTATATAGGGAATAGACAGATATAGAAGAGAACCCCAACCACCATGGAATGAATTATGCTAAAAATATATTCTTAATACCAGCTTTGTGTAGGCATTCCACAGTTTGATTGGCATTTGATCTCACTATACGTTCCTCGGTAGTTGCACGAAGATGGGCACCCAGATTTTGGCGCTACTAGTGACCAGTAGCGTCCAAGTAGATGCCCATTAACCCAAACCTGGCCCTTCCCCATGCTCCCAAGATCGATGGCAACAGGTTCAGTACCTTTAGGGCTATCAAACATAGTCTGCATATAGAAAACACTATTTAAAAGACAAACAAAATGCAGAAGACAACCAAGATGGGGATTGGGTGACCAAGCGGCAACCTTGGTAAGCTATTTCAAACAACAATCAACAATAGATAATTGTCCAGCTAAAACATGATGCAGATTGGACAACCTTGTAATAATTATGAAAATAAATTTGATGTATTGAATAAAGATTTGCTTGAATTGAGTAGGTAAAAAATTAAAACTAAAGGAATGATATGTCCGTGCTACTGATATAAGTAATGGAAATTGGAAAGCACAAAGGAACTAATACAAAGCCATCAGCAAGATAGAGTGTCAAGTTATGGAGGTGAAAAGCCAACTTACCTTGTACCATGTGAAGGGTGACTGTACATTGTCAATCTGCATGTCACTCCACTTGGCACATCCCTGCTTCTCAGGAGCATACATCATAGAAAACTCTCCTTTCAGCCCCACCTGCATTTCAAATATACATGTAACATTTGCATGATAATCTCAAATCAGGACCAAATATTTCAAGTACATGGCAACCCCAGGGCCTGTCTGGATCAAAACTGGGTGAACAACACATGAAGAGAGAAACTAAGTTCAACATTTCTTTCGGCGGAGAACAAAACATGCAAGAACTGTGCAGTTTCACCACCAAACTAATCTGTAAACCTTTACTCTTTTGTACATTTCCAGTAGTTAGTCAAGAAATTCAGTCTAATTAAATCGACAGTTTTAGACTACTTGGCATCTCTTTCATAAGAATACTATACTAGTATTCTAGTATCTTTAACCATCTAATGTAAAAGAGTAAAGTGCATAAGAGGTCCACAAACTACTTTCAGAGTCTCACAAGGTCTTTGAAGATCATCATCTGGGTCCTGGAAGTTCAACTAGTGACTCATGCCAGGCTAAATATAGGTCCTCGAACTATTCTGGTTTTCAACTTGTTTGAACGTAGCATGAGCCACTGATTGCACTTCCAGGACCCAAATGATGATTTTCCAAGTACCAAGACCTACCTAAGATCCCAGAAACAGTTTGAGGACCTATAATGCACTTTACTTAATGTGAAGTCTGCACGACTGCCTCACAGGGTGAACAAAGTGGAAGTAAGCATGGCTGAAATTTCAAAGCTTTACCTGATATGTCCAAACGAAATGAGTCAGATCGATGTCCCCATTTGGAAATCCAGTGAGTTTTACTTGACCTCTAAATCCAGCTCCATCTTTCTCCAAGAAAGCGCCATAATTCTTTGTGATTGTCCAACATGGTACGAAACATCAAATAGCGTATTATTCGTTTTGTGCATGATCCTCATACGTCATATATAACAGAAGAAAAACATACAGCTAGGCAGCTATTAAAATTAAAACGATAGCATCACATGCTCATATGGCATACAAGTAGCTCACGTCAGTGGAATTCAAAAGTGCTTCACCCATTATACGTTCAACCCCACAGTTTCAACCTAGGTATAATATGAAAAACATGAGTCCAATGAGAAAGAAGCCCATGGAATTTAATTAAGACAGCTGAATTCGCTCCTGGCAGGAGCTGAACCCTAGTCGGGAAGGAGACACCACAAATCCACGAAAACATAAGCCTAGTTACAGTACTAAGTGTTAACTCCTAAGTGCCATGGTGGTTAACTTATTACTGGTATACATGGATGTCTAAGGCAATAACTATGTACTCTGACCTCTCAAATGGTATCTCTATAAATACTATTATTTAGCTAAGAGAAGGCATAAAAAATACGAAATACCTGCAAGCCAACAATTTCTGATAACAATGTCAACTCATTAAGACCTCGAGTGAGTTGAACGGGTTGCTTCAATGACACCCAATGACCAACTTGACTACCTTCATATTCAAAGATTCCATTATGAGCAACTGTGCAAGCAAATACGCAACTTGTATTTCCATGAGGCCATCAGCCGATATGTATACAGAGGTGTGGTAAATAAACCAAAAGGTCCCTATACAATGGGAATATTACACAAATTGGTTGTTTCACTGATGTTACTACTCTTTTTGTCAGGCAGTACAAGTCCTATTAGCATTACTGGTGACCCTGTCAAGCATGAGCGCTCTAGTAATAGTGGTGTTGATGCTTCCTTCATGAGGTCAGGTGTGCAGGAATCAAGTGATTACTCTGCAGTATGTTCTACATACGTGCAAAGTATCGTGAAGAAATGATATATGTGGTTATTAGTGCAATAAAAAATCAGTGACCAATATGGGATTTAAAAATGTCTTTTCAAAGCATTGATTTTTTTTTTTCCTTTTTCGCACAGACCACAAAACTTCATTTCTTCACGAAACTTGCACGTATATAAAACACTTGGATCTATTTGTTGCCGCTTTTTCAGAGTTATTTTACTGTTATTTTTTATTTCGTACTCAAGCAGGAGCATATGTGCTTGGGAGCCAAAAGTGCACTCCCTCCAGGTGGTTCGACTATTTAAGCTAATAATATTATGTGATAACATATTCAAACTGCACTAACATCACACATTTTTTTATCATGGGGTAAGTAAAAATAAATTAGAAGTAAATGTCCTAGTTCCAAATGAATACCTGCAAGCTTTCCGTTTACAAATAGACGAGCTACATCACGAATTTGGTCTATTGTTAACGCGGGAGAAACCCCTTTCGAACTCCAAAATGCAACATCCTCATCCGAAATGTTAATACTGTAAATTAAAAAATATATTAAATCCACTGAGTATAGTGAGTGCATTATCAACAGAATGTGGAGTACATGGCAATCAAACTGCATAGTGATCAAGCATTCTGAAGGCACAACAGATCTATTGTCTGCCCATAACTGTTGCAGGTGGTCAAGCAAAACATATCACTTTGAGAATCTACCAAGATAAAAAAAATCAAGAAATATATATTAAGGTGGTTCTCAATTAGATCTAGCTGCAAGCAGAGAACCCAGCGCAGTTAGACATTGGCTAACTAGAGAAGAGAATATTGGTAGTTTTTTCTCTACAGCATCTAAGCCCACAAAATAACATGCTCTAACAACTTATAGATCAACATTCACCTGGTAGTATACCACAGGTAGTCAGATGTGTCCTTTGTTACATTTAAGTGCTCTAATATTCCATGAGTCGCAAAGCTTTCACCACCCCATGTACCAATGGTTTCTTTAGACGTCCACCAAGTACTCGAGAGATAGGACCCACCAACCTCAGGTAATAAAATACTAGGCTTCGGTCGACTTGAATGACTTGGGGACCCAGATTCAAAGGTAAAAACCGAAGTTTGTGCACCAACCTGAAAGATAACGAGTAAACAATTAAGAATGATAATAAATGTGTAAACGCAATTCAGTAACATTTACCCAAGTTTATCATTATTTTTGTGGACCATTTTCTTCACATCCGAGCAATTATAGCCACATTTTTAAAACGACGATAGATTCGGAAATGCATGCATAATAATTAATTAAATAATGGAACTGTGACACAAGCTTCCAGACTCCTTTGACAAAAGTAAAACTGTGGGGGCAGCTCCATTGAAAACCAGTCGTAACTCATAACTACCCAGTCACTGCATGTTTTCTGAACAGTATATAAACCTCAGTCTGTCCCAGGTTATGTACATTGCAACCTAACTCAAGCAAACATATGTTTCATGCTCATACATCCTTAGGAATACAAGTATTATGTGCAGTTAGAGATTACTCACTTGTGCAGTATTGTAAGCCACGTTCTCACAATCTGGTAGTATGCTCACAGACCAAGGCGGTAGATTATAAGATCTGCCAAAGATCCAGACTGATACAGATTTATGCTCATCAATATTGGCAAGAAAAGCAGAGCAAATCTGTGCATTTCCTGAAATGCTTCCGTTTGTACGAATTTTTCTGTTGGAATACACGTGTGCCTGAATCAAACAAGAGCGTAAACAAAGTATTAATATTCAACACAAAGTGTGCATAAGAATGATCACATAAAAAATAAAACTATATTTCTTATATTTAACCCAATGAGTGGCTATTAACCGTGAAATTCACTTTGGCACATGGGAGCATATGCTCCTGCCACCGGAAAAAACATTTTAAAATGTTAAAAATTTCTGAACAAAAGATTGGCGCGTACATCTCGACATTCTAGGTGCGCACACCAAGTTTTGTGTCCTGTGTAAAAAAGACAAAATATGTCTCATGAAAGCCTTTTTTATCACCATATTTTGTCTTTTTTACACACTGCACAAAAAGGTCGGTTTTTCCTGAAACGACTTAGTGAGCACATAGAATGTCAAGATGTACTCATGAAATTTTTGTCGCAATTTTTTGAAATTTCGAAATGTGTTTAAGCGCATTTCAAAAACCAGGACCATATGCTCCCGTGTGCCAAAACGTCCCTCCCCTCTTAACCTCTGTTTTAAACAGTAATTTTTGGGTGTAAGTTGTTCCATCTAATGAACACTAATATCCAAGAAAAACATGACACTTATATGGTAAATGATACATATGTGGCCTACCATCCAGATATAACCTAGACTAGTAAATATTTGATAAATAGAGGTATATTTGATAACAAAGAAGAGGCTAGGCTCTGGGCGAGAGCGGGCGCGCTAGGGCTTAGGGCCATACTGCCACAAACATGGGATGTACACTGATGTGTTTTCGTTTTTATTTGTTGTTGGCCTCCTCATAGGCTGTAACCGGAACTCTCCTATCTTTTCAATATAAAGAAACACAAAGCTTTTGCGTTTTTGCAAAAAAAAAGATAAATAGAGCTATGATTAGTATGTTTTTCATACATCGTCAGCAAGTGAAATGTATCATCCCAAGCTATGTAAGATTTAATGGAGTGGTGCGGAGGATAATGAGAATATCATTAGCATCATGTAAATCCCAAGTAAGATGAAAATGAGGGGAATTTAAACATAGTTTTGTTGAAAATGCAATTGTTTCAGTCTTTGTTGTATTACCCTTTGTTCCAACACACTTTGTACATGATGTGTGTTTGTTTATAAAGTGCATGGGGTGTGTCAGGCTATGATCAAGCCGAGTGTTAATCGACTCACTAACTGAGAGCTTGGGAGCTATACCACCCTACTCCAACTGTGGATTAAATTACTAATTGTGACCGAACGGTTATGGGTTGATGCTCCAGCTCATTTAGGTCAGACTGATGGAAATATCTACTCTACCATGTCAGAATTATACACAAGACGTGAGGGAAAGATGAGTTGACATTCCGGGCTCTCCAATAGTATATCCCGCTGTGAGCGGTCCGAGTGGCTGAAGTTTCATTAGCCAGCAGGAATCTCGACTTACTGTTGATCATTAATCTGAATTGCTCTCCTATGATCTCGTCATCTCGGGCACCAACAAGAAAGTAGGCTAAATTTCCCGTTACACAGACAATGTAAGCATCCTAGAGTGCTTACAGGATACTACCTCCATAAGGATAGCCGGACGGCACACATAGGGGACTAGGAGTACAATATAAGTTAGGATGATAAGTGAGTGAGGTTGGGTGCTTAAAGGATACTACCTCCGTAAGAATAGTCCGACGGCACACATAGGGGACTGGGGAGTACAATATAGGTTAGGATGACAAGCGAGTAAGGTTAGGTTTATAAACTCATTCTTATTACCTTGTTATATTGGTTGATACACGGGTGTGTCCCTTATACGGAGGGGAAAAATTACCCTCAAGAAAGGATCTTATCTCTAGCCCTATCTCTTGTTTCCTATTTAAATAAAATACTTTATTTGTTTGATTAATACCTATAACATATGCATGCAACATGTCTCCCTTCCTCGCCAAGTAGCCAGGCCCTATGGACACTGTTCGTGCAATCAACGTTATACTCATAAACTGTGCTCACCCACAGCCATTTCTATCCTCGCCCAGTTTGTGACATCCTGACCGAGTTAAAGGATTGAGAGACTATCCATATCAGTAAGGAATCTTCTTTTCTGGAAGCTCATCTCCTAAAAACCTCTCGGTTAAGTGTTCTGTTGTGGGATGGGTTACCTCTGGGAAGTTTCCCAGGGTGTGCATGAGCGAGGACAAAGTGCACTGGAAGGACTTCTGTTAACCTGTGGGGCCAGTCTAGAGCCGTCACTACTGCCAGTCCCGGAGTGACTGGGGTGTTACGCAGCTGCAGTCAGAAATGACCACATCCAAGCTGCCTGACTGCCCTATCCACACCGACTGCTCGCTTTCACAAAAAGATAAAGTACCAGCAAACCTAAAATGAGGGACAAAAGGTGACGTGTTCCGACAAATATATAATCAAGGTTATAAAAAGCTCTCTTAAGCGCACGCTTAAGCTCGCTTAGGCGCTGAGCGGAGCAAAACGCCTAGCGCTTAACTGCACTTAAATGTGCGCTTAATCGCATTTAGCACTTTAATCCTTTAGGAAAGAGAAAAGCGGAGACAAAACGCTCAATTAGCGCCTAGCACTTAATAGAACCTTGCATATTATAGAAGGTTTGAACACAGTTTATGAAACAAAATGCAAGAAACTGGCAGTACCTCTTGCATTGATCCTAGCTTTACATACTGAGGTGAGCCATCCACTGCAATAAGAGCTGGTTCACAAAGTTTGATAGCTGTGTGTAGATCTTTCAGATGTCCCCACTTAGGCTGCTTTAAGATGCCTGAAAATAACATATCATGGATTCTAGATAGTATTTCTTATATACGTGAAAACTAAGCTATAACTCCATCCTCCTCTTAAATCACTTGATGATATACAAATGTACTAAGTTCTTATAATAAGGCACCCACATGTTAACCATATGTTAATAGTCTGGATGAGTAATACTGAAATTGTAGCAGCTTACCAAATCATGCTACATGCTAAAATTTCATGGACAAAATGAGTAAGAAGCGTTACCTACTTATATAGTTGGTCCTACTCCACTTTTTTGTTGAAACAAGAATTAAATTAATAAAATCTTTATAGTTCTCAAGCCTAGGTTTAGCACTTACAAAGAAATTTACATACCATACTCGTTAACTGGAGCATCATAATCATAACTTGTTATCTGGAGTGGACCACCTGCTGTTCGGGCAAAATTTGTTCCACCAAAATACTGCAAACAAAATATTTACTCTTAAATCTAAATATTTAGAACCATCGTACTCATGATAAAAATATGGTTCTCATACTTTCAAGAAAAAAATGAATTAGATAGCTGATACTTTTACTAACAGTAGCAGGACCGAGTGACGCCAATAAAAGGCTATGCAATGTAACTTATGAGATCAAGCTGGAATAAATATTTCTCTCACAACGAAGGAATGTGAACCAAGGATCTAAACATTGCTCGGAAAATGAGTTCTGAAACTTGAAATATGCCCAGAACTTATGAAACTTGAGAGAAGCGACCTGGAAGTTGCTATGTACATAACTTATTGTACTGCCCAAACAGGTAGAGTCAAAGAATAAGAACTAAACAAGTTTACAATACTAGTTTTTTTTACTACAAGGTAATCGTTGAGACTACAACATTTACTAATAAGAGAAAACCGTATTAACCTTTGCACAAACTTCCCTCTTTTGTCTTAATTATCACTACTCATTGCAGCAGCATGCTGCTGCGGTTTAATCATGTTACTGACTATTTGATGATTTCCAAACTGACATCAACATCTTACAGCTTGATGGAGGGAAGCTAGGGTTCTGTTCAGAATCTCGGAACCGTACGCGGCACGCCTATGTTGGTGATATTGGTCAGACTCCCGCCACGTTGGTAGAAACATCCGATATAATAATTTTGGAGGAACGTCTTACCATGTAATAATTCTGTAAACTTCCACCACGTTGGTAGAAACGAGCAACAGCAAAAGCACTGTCTTCGGCAGGCCTATGAGGCAAAGGTCCACCCCAGTCGGCATACCTGCACAATAAATCAGGGCACCATCAAAATCAAAATCGAAACAGAAAAGTCAACATGGAAAGGTTGCATTTCAATTAGAAGGTAGATCACTTCATAGTTCTTGAAGAAATATAAGCGAACAGTAGTTGCATTTGGAATAGGTACATCATGCATTTGGACAGGCATGGAGCATTATTCATCCATGTGGATATATTTACACGATCTATTACTACAGCAAACATAGAATTCAGCACACCTTTTCTATCATTGACTTTAAAGCTAAACAATATGTAAAGAGAAGTCGATCATAGACATGTATACAAGAATGAAAGAAAGAAAAACTCTGTCCCAAAATTTTAAGTCGTAGACCAACAATTACTTTGTTAATATGTAGTTTATGTACAAAACAGGCCACCTGATCAGGCAGGCATGCTTGAAACAGCGGCGGACCTATACAGTTTAGCTTTTTTATCTTTAGTGTTTCATAGCTTCCTGTTGCCTTTTGTTTTTACTTCTATTGTTGTTTTATGTTTACAGTTGGGGTGTACGTTTGGTGTCTTCTTGATATTATCTTGTAGTACTAGACGTCACGCATTGGTGCGAGTATGAGAATAAAATGTTGGTTCATGTAACAGAAATCGATATCACTAGATTGGCATTCAAAACAACCTATGACTGCAATTTTGTACCACATATTAATCAAGTAATTACTGGTCAAAGCACTGTTAAAAAATCAAAATACGCCTTAGATTTTGGAACGGAAAGAATATATCGCACAAATGCAGTAATACGTTTTGTGACTTTGCTCCTGACTAAGGATGGATTCCTACCATGTAAAGATCATGCAAGGAGAAACAGGAAATTCAAGAGCTCCCAACAGTGGAAAAAAATGCATTTCCACCCATAGCCATTGATAAAAAGGTGTTGTTAAAACTTGAAAACATTGTCTGAACTATGGAATGTTTTGATGGTGGTGAAATCTGTCCTACCAAAAAATTTGGTCATAACAAAAAAAAGTCTTGTTTGGATGGTTTTTGAAATCTTGGCATGAAAATGTCTCTTTGCCCATCTCTCTTACGCCTTAACTCCTCAAACGGACTCCTTTTATACAACTGCCATTTGAGCATTTCACCGTCAGAAATAACCAACTGTATAGCATAATTTTTCAAATGAGATAACTGTTTATTCTAAAGTTGACTCCTAAAGCAGAATGTTCCGTAACCCACCTCATACATTAGTTTATGGAAGTTGGATTAAGTAGAATATTTCAGAGTCGCTTATCTGAGAACAGCAGCCTACACTCGAACAGTCGCATCCGCGCAGTGCAAACCTTAACTCCTCAAATGGCCTCCTTTGAGGCAACTGCCATTTGCATATTTCAACATCGGCAGTCATCAACATTATAGCATAACTCTTCAAATGAGACAACTCACAAACGACCATCGTGCATGTTAACAAAGAGGACAAGATGGCCATTGACTATCTCAAATGGAAACCCGGTGTATTAAAGCCAACACTAAACACGGGTCCAAACTCCCAATCATCACAGTTCACACAATAAACATATGATTATACCAGTAAGATTTGCATGATAATGATCAAAGGAAACAAGGAAGAAACACCATACCATCCATCCCAATCCTCAGTCCATATCGTTGGCTTATTGTTAGAATTTGGCTTAAACCCATCGCAGTAAAATGCATTGCAAGTATCAAGCTACCAAAAAAGTATAGTCAGAACTCTGCTGCTATAACAAAACTTCTAGAATTAATTAATAACTAGAAATAACCTCGCAAGGTTGTTAGATCACTTACAATTTTTTCTGGGGCGTCAGTTTGCCGGCACATTACCCAGGGAATGCCAGTATCAAGGCCAAGTGCCATCTGAGCTGCCCACTGCATATATCTCTTTCCTGCTTGGCCATACTTGCCTTGAATATTTCCATATTCATTTTCAATCTGTCAAACAATCTCCAGAGAATACCCAGTAAGAAGACAGGCCATGTACTCGTGTTTGCTGCTAATGCAGATAACAGAACTAACATATAGCATCAACTATAAGATTTTTGTGCATATCTTTTGTTCTAATATACTAAATGACAATCATTGCTCAAATGAGATGGTATATTCAAGAACAACAGGAAGTTTCACAGTAACAAATTTGGTACCACGATATATATGACAATCCCTGAGTTTTGCATCAACTTGTCTTGCATGAGTTTCAAGAGCAGGAAGTTTCATAGTAAAAAAAATTGTACCCGGAAAACAATAGAGTATTTGAACTGACTCGATGTGGTTGTGAACTTCCCGGAATGTAAGTGTACTGTCCTCGGTGTAACTAGATCCAGAGGGATAGAAAATCACATGTCCCAATAGTGCCAAAAATAAAGCTAGCATCTAATAGTGTACCGCACACTGTCTGGTTGCAAACTTTGCAAAGTCCCCAGCAATATTAACAACAAGTCGTCGAAGAACTAAGAGTGGACTTTTTCTTATATAGTGGCATGCTGGAGTTTCAAGAGTGAACTTTCTTTTTCCATTTTCTATAGTCTTCCGTATTTTAGCATAGTAGACTTTCTCGCTGTTATGAAGAAAAGCGTCTCAACGACACGAGGCTACCAGGCAAACGGAACAAACAACAATGTTCAATAACTGAACTTAAAGAATAGTTTCAGACCTGCTGCAATATAATGGGACCACCTTGCCAAGAATAAAGCTTCTCATCTCTCATCATGTCTACAATTTTTGTAACGAAAGTCTGCATTTCAGCCTGTTGAAACATTTACAGAAGAGCTTGAGCGTGCTCCTCCAACAAAATATGGTGTTGTAATTGTAATTTATTGCTACATATACAAATGCAGGAGTCGTGTTACTTCATGCTTGTCTGAAGAAGCCCATGGATCAAACAATGAAATATATATTATTACCTTGTATGGTTCATTGTCTGTACGAAATTCTATGCCCGGGATATCACGTAACCAAACTGGGAAACCACTGCACAGGTGCAAGACAAAAGGACAGATTAATAAACAGCATGAATAATGATGTTTACATATTTATGAATAGCACAAATGTAACAAAAGGAAAATTGACTAAAGTTGTAACAGAAGTACTTAGATTATTCATATTATTAAGGAAAATGCTAACATTATGCTTAATTTAGAGGGAGTGGAAAACAAAAGACAATGTATGAGCATGAGCTCAATTGCACGGGGAAGTTTTTCTTTTGCGTAAGTATGGAATATTATAGCTGCGGCTATAAGCTACATAATGTGTACCACGTAATGAGTTAAAATTAGCAGATTATTTGTTCTACTAAAGAGGAGTTGGTGACTGAGTGATGGTGTCACACTCCCTTCACCACCTATCCTCTCTCAAAATTAGGGGTGCCGACATGTGGGCCTTGTAATCTCATGTGAATCAAATTAAATAGTTTTATACGAATCTAATTTTGTAACAATCACAACAGCATAAATAACTATGGTAGACTCAATACTCAAGTTCTCCCCACCCTTTATAACTCCAGCATCATAATGAACTCCCAAGCCGAAGTTGATTTACACCCTTTTTTATTTCTTTCGTGTATGCCTAACTATCTATGATCATCATATTTAAGAGGATGTTTGGCAAGCACCTGGCATCCTATGTGACAAGAAGGTCCCACAAAATCTAAAAGGTAAATTCTATAGGCGGCGATCTGGCCTGCGGTCCTATATGGAGCAGAATATTGCCCCACTAAAAGACAACAAATCCAACAAGTGAGTGTCACGTAGGTGCGCATGCTACGGTTGGATGTGTAATTGTGTAGCCATACAAGAAAGGACTGAACTGGTACCGAGGTAATATGTGATAGGGTAGGGGTGGCACCGATTAACAGAAGCTAGTCCAACACCCCCTATGTGTTCATGTATATGCCTCTTGAGCCATACCGAGTCACATGTGAGAGGGGGCGTTGAAGTGTATATGTTAATTTCCTAGCCCTTTCCATAAGTTTGTACTTTTGGTTGATTTCCTGGCACCAATTAAGAGAAGCTAGTCCAACACTCCCCTATGTGTTCATGTATAGGCCTCTTGAGCCATACCGAGTCACATGTGAGAGGGGTGTTGAAGTGCATATGCTGATTTCCTAGCCCTTTCCATAAGTTTGTACTTTTGGTTGCGTTGGCTAGTGCATGAAACTTGACACTGTCAAAGAAAGACTGGCTTGAGCCTATAAAGTATTAAAGTCCACCGCCAAAAGAAATAATGGAGCCTACAGAGACGAGATAAAAAGGATACAAGTATGCATATGTCCCTATGTGCGTGAACACAACACACATGTGTCTGCATGTATACCAATATGTCGTTTTCAGAAAAGAAAAATGTATACCAATAAGTATAGAACAAGAAAAAAAAGTTATCACAGAACTGAATACTTTAGTAACTACTACTAATTAATATGGATGCGATCAAGATATTTGAACAGTCAGGTGTCAAGATGATAAACATACCCGAAATTCCATTCAGCGCAAGCATACGGGCCGATACGGAGGAAGAAAAATAGACCCTCAGCAGCAACCAGCTTCACAAATCTCACAAGATCAAATCTTTCTTCGAAGTAATACTGGGGGGGGGGGGGGGCGAAAATGTGAGATGCATAAGTGACTATTCAGTGACAAAATTTTGCGCCAACTGAAGTACATTAGAAGGGGGGCGCAACCACATTACCTGACCTTTGGCCGGTTCATGCCCATTCCAAAAGACATAGGTCTCAATCACATCCGCACCCCCTTCCTTGCACTTGGCAATTATACTAGGCCACATCTGGCACAATTTGCAAGAGTCCAGTGAGCCGCTGTCAACCAACAACTACCCCCAAAACGCTCCCCTTTCACAAGCTGCAGAGTGCAGACGGCATCCTCACCTCGGGTGTGGCGCGGGGGTAGTGTACTCCGGCGGAGACGAGCATCCTGCGCTTCCCGCCGATGATCACGGCCCGGTGGTCGTAGGTCACGTTGAAGGGCTCGAAGAAGGGCCCATCCGCATCCGCCCCGCTTCCGGCCACCCCCGCCGCTGATGCTGGGGCGGTGAAGTAGACGGCGAGGAGGAGGAGGAGGAGGAGGAGGAGGAGGAGCGGGAGGGCCCGAGGCCGCCAGGGCGACGGCGAGGCGGGCATCGCCGGAAGCAGAGCAGAAGCAGAGGAATGGTACTGAGAAAGAACAGAGCGGCGGATGAAGCGAGGGTTTGCTTATTTCTTTTGAGTTTTTTATCAGAAGAGCTGAGGTGGACAAACGGATTGAGATCATCACGCCACATAGGGATGAAGAGTACACGCAACGCATCAATGATTGCTGTTCTTTAAAAATGATTGCAATCCATTAAAAATGATTGCGATTCTTTTAGTAACCTTTTGAAATAGTTGGGATTTATTGTAACTCCTTGCTACACGATCTTTTTACTTATTACATCACATCATGACAGTTTCAATACAATTTTATTCAACACTCTTTCATGCAGAAGCAAAGTATCTGAACAACGGGTCTGAAGCTGACAATTTCACACTTCCCTTCATTAAATCCCTCCTTGTGGCACGCCTCAACACATTCATCTGAATTACATAGAAATTGGGGATATGTCCTACTGAGTTCAGTGCAAGTCTTGGCTTCCGAACCTAAAAACAACAATCAAAATACGAGTTAGAACACAAATATATCCTAAAAATGTTTCCAAGTGAAACAAGTAAGGAAGGTAAGTAATGGAGTATAAATTTACATATGACTAGCATTTGTATATATATAGACCATGCATCCAGGAAGTGAATGTTCTTCGGGTTAGTTTCTTAGAAAATATTTACCAGGAGCCAAATGGAGTGACACGAGAAGTAGCAAGCATAACAGACTTGGCATGTTGAGGGCACACATCTCTCGAATGTACTATACAAGAAGGCAAGTAAGCCAGAACACAATATATTGCATTCAAATGGGTATGCCATCTCTTATACCCGAAAGATGTGATTATAGTCCTATCTAGAAGATATGTCTCTATCTGCATGCTGCAAAAAAAATGTATTGTACAATTAAAGCCATTTGTAAGATATTTAATTAATGCAACAAAATAAAGTAGGTTTTTTTTTGTGAAACACAGTACAACTCAGACCCTCACATACACACGCATACACTCACCCCTATGAAACCCGATGAAGAGTACACGCAACGCATTGATGTTCTTTAAAAATGATTGCAATGTCTTTTGCCCGGGAAACGATTGCGATATTTTATTTGGGAAATCAGTTTTCCTTATTCTTCATAGTTCACCACATTGTGAGATGTGATTTTCAATAATCATTTGCACGGTGTCCTCCCTTTTTCCTAATTTTTTTTAAAAAAATTATACATTTTTAAAAACGTAAAAAATATTTTCTCTAAATTTTAAAAATATATTTATAAAATTTAAAAACCTAAAAAGATATTGCCAATGATGCACCCTATAAAGATAAATTCGTTATATTATCGGCTATACAAAATAAAAAATTGGAAATTTAAAACTATGCATGGTTGACTATACTCACATTTTTTTTTAAATGTTTGTGTTTTATTTCATTGAAAACAAAGAGTTTGGTTACAATCTTCCTTTGAGGTATGGGACAATCAAACTAATGAGCATCCCAAGTGGATGGCAGAATAACCCGAAGCTCTGGAACACCTGCCCACGCCGAGAGCTCAGACTCGTCCTTGATCTTAGAGACTAGGGGTGGACCAACGTCTAGATGTCCTTGAAGATGCACTCATTACGATGATTCCAGGTCATCCGGTGATAGCCGGTGGCGAGGCCTTTGCGCAGCAGTTTGGGCATGTCCTACTTTGCTTAGGGGAGAATTAGATTTAACCCCGTTGTTGGCGTGCCTTGGATCATATACCCCATCTTTCGTCTGCCTCACTCTGAGCCCCCACCACTGCCTAATTGTTGCTGGTCTACCCCTTTGGCATGGTTAACAAATTTATTACTCCATAAGACTAGCTACGTGGCGCCCCTGCTCCGGCTACCCTGCCCGACTGCCGGCGGGCGAGCTCGATCTCCGGTGCCCCGGCCACCCTGCGTCCTAGTTGCGACGAACTCCTCCGCCCCGGCTCCTCCACTGATCCCCAAATTGCTCAGCCAAGGGCGACAGATGGCGGGGCGCCGGGGCGGATCGACTATGGTGGCCGCCGGCGGGTCGGGGACAAGCTGTCTCGCCTCTCGCGTGTTGAAGAAATATGATAAGGGCAGGTTTGGTGAACAAATGGCCCCTCAAACATTAGGTGTCACATAGTTCTAGTGACCTAGTCACATAGAGGGCAGCTGGGTGGTGATGGAGGTCTCGTCGTGTAGGCGGTTAGCAATCCAGCAGCACAAATTCTGATTGGCGAGATAATGTAACAACTTAACCCGTGGCATGCAATGCCCATATTTGATATTTCCATGTGAGCTTCCATGAGAAGCAGGTCAACGCCAACTGAACTATAACTTTCATATAGTTCAACCCCTCGAGGATAAGATTGCGAGCAAGCTTGTTACTTGGGAGAAGGGAAATTCTAGTATGGTTGGTAATTCCGTCCTTGTGAATTCTGTGCTCACCTCCCAAGCTATCCACCACCTCACAACGCTCGTCATCCCTCCGGGTTGCCTCTACAATATGAACAAGACTGGTCTTCTTTTCTTTGGGTCAATACTAGCAAGTTTTCCAGTGTTAAATGCAAGATCAATTAGTAAGCGATGTGGCCTACTCACCTCTGGGGGCTCAGAATCCTTCATCTCGTCAAGTTTGCATGTGCTTTGTGGCTAAAATTGCCTTGGTGTAAGTGGAGAAGCCCCAAAAGGATTTGGGTTGGATTGGGGAAATCTTGCGACAAGGTAGATATAGACCTCTTCTACGCTTCTACCTCTAGTGCCATTGGAGATGGACGTGTTGCCCCTTTTTGGGATTCCCCTTGGCTCAATGGCCAAAAGCCGAAATTTGGCGCTCGTCTTATTTTTAGCCCTGCACGAGAAAGAAATGGAGCGTGAAGCAAATTTTACATGAGGGTTCTTAAATTATAAGATTAAAGACGATACCAACTGGACCATCCGCCACCTCCTTGATTCATGGCTCTTTGGATGATCTTGAACGGCGTCCAACTTGATGAGAGGGTAGAGGACAAGATTGTGCAGAACCTCACGACAATGGTGAATTCTCTACTTCCTCGCTTACAAAGCCCAATTCTACGGTTCACCTATCACCCGCATGAATAAGATGGTTTCGAAAGTGCAGGCGCCCCCAAAGTCAAGTTTTTTTGCTTGGTTGGCCATACAAATAGACTTAAGACAGACCAATTGGAGAAACGAGGTTGGACTAATTATGGCCTTTGCCCACTTTACAAGCAAAGATGGAAACGTCGGCTCATCTCTTCCAATGCACTTCTCCTATAGGGTTTGGTGCATGCTCAAGGATTGGCTTGAGCTCTTCATCGACCCCCACGTGTGGTCGCATGATCCAACAACTCCACCCCAAACTACAAGGCGATGGCTTCGCTCACTAAACATGCTGGGTCGTTTGGAACAAGAGAAACGCGGGGGTGTTCCAAAATAAATCTGTGCCGCCCACAATTCTCAGTGTAGCCATCAAGAATGATGCAAAGTTTTGACTTACCACGGAAGTCAAACATTTGAGTAACATAATGTCGGGAGACTAGGTTTTTCTTTCTTTGTGTGGCCGAAGCAATCTGCCTCTTTGTAATCAGCAAACTCTCTTTCTTAATTAATAGATAGATGCAAAGCTTTTATAAAAAGCTGTCATTACTATTATTTGGAAACTAGCAATAAAACCAAGCGAATATTTTTATGATTTTGATTTGGTATCTACTCCCTCCGTTCTAAAAAGGATGACTTCCTTTTGTGCAAGAGTGGATGTCTAGACACATATACATGTCTAGATACATGCAATTTTGCATAAATGGAAGTCATCCTTTTCGGAACGGAGGGAGTATGAATCTGAGGTTAGGAGAATGTGCACTCAGAAAGATTTGAAGCTAGTTTGAATCTTGTATGTGAAAATGGCAGCCATTTCAAATCCAGACCCTTCGCCACTCCAAACCAAGTCTGAAGCCAGATCTCTTCCTTTCATCTTCTCTTATCTTGCGTATTTCGCCACAAATCCAAATGGGATCATCCATGGTCTAGGCAAGCATTCCAGGAATGTAGGAGTGGATATTGCCCAAACTCTACTATGTCGCATAGATTGGGTAAAAAGGGTTGAAAGAGACACTGCTGTGCTAGGTGAATTCAACATGCGGCAAACAGTCCTCCCACACCTTCAACATGTTCACGGACCCTATATGTCCCATTTCTGCAGAAAAGATAAAATAAAACAGTAGACATGACCATGTTGGCAATGCAAAAGAGCGTAACATCCATACAGCTACAGCAGTAGACTTTTCCATTAGCAGCCCTATGAGGGCACCTTCATTGTAGCGTGGTGCAGTAGAGTCACCGTCTTCCATAGCCCTATGAAGAGCAAGATCCATCTGATTACACGTGCAGTCAAATTCCAGCTGATACTTGCTCTTCGCACTAATCTGGTTTTTCAAATTAGTTATGAGAGTTTCAGTCTTCCGCGCAGCTCAAGTTGCAGTCCAACCATTGTCTTCAGCTCACCATTTTCTGGCAAGAACTTACCAACTGGATCATTGGCATTGTAATCCTCGTCTCTTGCCAGCCAACCAAAAATGTACTTTCCTCGTGGATCTACCTCATTCCATCCATCTTACACAAATAACGTGATCTGCACTAGTTATGGAATGCCATGGCATCCTTAAACCCAATCCCATTCTTCTCGAAATGGACGACCGCAAATCCAGTGTACCCTTTGATACAATGTGCAACATTAAAACGAGAGGGTCTGAAATCACCTGGCAGCTGCAGCAGAGTTACTCCACCTCTCCCTGTTTGGTCTGCTGGAACATTGGCAAGGATGCCCATCCAGGGCCAAATAAACAGTTCATGTTCTTGCATGGGCTTAGCAGGATTAATCAGTGCATCGACTTGTCGCGCCAACAATGATCCTGCTGCCTCAGCATGATCAGTCTTGAGAAGATTAGCCAGGGCCTGCTGGTTTGCTTTCACCATTCCAGCGCAGTAGTCCTGCTTCGTCTTCCCAGGGTAAAACGGGCATCCAAACCTGTCAGTGCCTACCCTAGCCACAAGCTTGCCAGACTTCAGGTACATGTATGCCTTCTCAGCATAGTCATCAATATCTGTATCACTTAGCTCTGATGACTCATCGGAATTCCATGGCAGACCTGAAAATAAGGAAAATGTCAGAAACATTGCATTCAGCACATAAAGACAGTGTCTTGACAGTAGAACTAAACCATCCAAGAAACATAAAGACAGTGTCTAGACAGTAGAACTAAAACATCCAATAATTATGCAAGAATTGGTAGTAGCGTGCATGTAAGAACAGCAAATTATTGTCATATTTTCATTTATTAACTAGTGCAATGCAACAGAATCAGAAACAACCTTAACTAGTCAAGAAACACATAAAGCAGCTTTTAAAATGATAAAACCAAGATCAGCACAAATACATATATTATACACATTGTCTTTCAAAAAAATAACAAAAAGTGCTCTCGTGCAAAAAAAAAAAATGGGATGTCAGCATTATTAGTTGTGTGCATATGATACAATCACACAACAAGTCTCTGTTAAATGATCACTACGTTGTCTACCTATTCAGGCTAAAGTTTGTCTGTAAAGTTTGTCTGATTTGCCCAAGACTCTATTGACATTGAAATCTTAAGCTACAGACCATAAATATCTGTTAAATAAGTCTAAAATGATAAAACCAAGATCAGCACATACACATATATTATACAAATTGTCTTAAAGAGAAAAGTGCTCTCGTGCAAAAAAAAAAGGGATGTAAGCATTATTAGTTGTGTGCATATGATACAATCACACAACAAGTCTCTATTAAATGATCACTACGTTGTCTACCTATTCAGGTTAAAGTTTGTCTGATTTGCCCAAGACTATTGACATTGAAATCTTAAGCTACAGACCATAAATATCTGTTAAATAAGTCCAAGCTACCTATCTGGTTTGGAACTCTTGAGACTACTTAAGAATCTTTACAAAGTTACTCATCGATTAAGATGGTTTAAGGGACAGGGAGGCTTATCCCTAAGTTGGTAGTACAGTAGTAAGTACAGGAACTAAGGGGTGATACTGATAGTACCGGCCCCACATGACATCAGTTGTGTATGCAAGAACTAATCATATCAAGAAATAAGTTGGTAGTAGTAAGTACAGGAACTAAGGGGTTACATATGCCATTAAGGCTACACAGGAATAGGAAATGAATTGTTGAAGTTAAGAAACATTACCAGCAAACTCTGAACATATCCCTGAATTTGAGCTATAATCACAGTTTCACGCTATTCTTCCTCTTCTATTTAACTCATTTGATTTATCCTGCCTCCAGCCAACATTATGGAATTAACCATCCTTCAGAGTTGAGACAGCACCTCTTGGAAGTTCCACTACAGATGTAGCTTTCACCTTAACAGACACCTCTTCTTGCTGAAGTGCATGGCTAGTTGGATACAAACTTCAGGAAAATTGTGATGTCCTGTCGCTAATGACATTTAGAAGTAAGAAGAAACAACCACCTCTCCACTGCTTCAAGCAAAAACAACCTCAAGTCAGCTGGAGATACAGATGGTCTAGGATATCGTAAATATGATCAAAACGGGGATGGCTAAAATCCCCCGCCAAGAACTCGTGAACAACAGTGTCCACTTCAACCCAGCTGAACCCTGTATTTTTTTCACTAATATTTCCCCTCATCAACCGCCGCACATCTTCAACAGCATCCCATCGCTGACTCCGAGCTAGTGTATTTGCATGGAGAATGTAGTTGCCAGGATTCATGGGTTCTATGCTCATGAGTTCTCTTGCTGCAATATCACCTACATCAGTGTTGCAATGCTTACGGCAGGCATTTAGCAATGCTCCCCATACACCTGCATGTGGCTTCACTGGCATTATCTTCACAAAGTGGTGGGCTTCTTCAATCAACCCAGCTCGGCCATAGAGATCCACCATGCAAGCATAGTGATCTGCAGATTTGTGAATTGCATATGTAGTTCCCATGGAGTCAAAGTAGTCCTCTCCACTGTCCACAAGCCCAGCATGAGCACAAGCTGTTAAGACACCAAGAAATGTGACTGCATCAGGCCGCAACCCTTCCTCAATCATCTCGTCAAAATGCTTCAGAGCATCTTTGCCATGTCCATGTTGTGCAAGAGCACTAATCATCACATTATAAGATATGACGTCCTTGGGATGTGTCTCGACAAACAAGAAATGAGCTTCACAAATGCAACCACACTTGGCAAACATGTCAACCAAAGAGTTCTGCACATGGCAATTCATCTGGACATGGCCCTTGTGTAAAAGTCCATGCACTTGCTTTGCAACTGACAAGCAACCAAGCTGTGCGCATGCAGACATCAACACGGCCATCGTCGCAGCATCAGGCTGGAAACCGGCGAGCCGCATCTGATCAAACACCCTTACGGAATCAGCCCACAACCCGGCCTCCGAGCACGCGGTGATCATCATGTTCCAGCTGTTCACATTTCTCCGCGGCATCTCGTCAAACAGCCGCCTCGCGACATCAGCGTCTCCCTGCCGCAGGTACCCTGACATGAGCGTGTTCCATGAGATCGGGTCCCTCTCCTCCATCCCGTCAAACACCTCCCGCGCAGCCTCCACATCCCCTCCTCTGGCATACCATGCAACCATGGCGTTTCCAACCACCACGTTCCTCGCAGGAATTTCGTCGAATACTCTCCTTGCATCCCCCACCCGACCAAGACTCCCATACGAGTCAAGCAGCCCAGCGCAGACGTGCACGGAGGTGCCAAGCCCGGCCTTCACCAAGAACCCATGCGCTGGCACACCTCGCGGGTCGCTCCTCGGAGCGTCGACAGAGACTTGAGCACGGAGCTCGCGGTGAAGGCGTTGGGCGGCGGGCCCGACCGGAGCATGAGCCGGAACAGCGCGAACGCCTCGGCCGCGAGCGCGGGGGAGGCGTGCTTCGCGTAGGAGGCGATGGTGGCCGTCCAGAGGTAGACGTTGGCGGAAGCAGCGGGGACGCTGTCGAAGACGGCGCGGGCGTAGCGTGGGGAGGAGGAGGAGGAGGAGGCGATGAGGGTGACGGCGGCGCGAGCGGGGAGCGGGAGGCCGCGGAGGATGAGCTGCGCGTGGAGCTGCCTCGCCGCCGCTGGCGATGTGGCGCGGTGGCCGAGGCCGGTGAGGAGCGCGGTAAACGGCGGCGCCGGCGACATGGAGGCGCGATGGCGGCATGCCGGAGCGTCCAGAACTCGTACGTCAGAGTTCCCAGGTCGCATATGTAATGCCGATTTTCCGCCACGTGAGTCACTTCGCAGATACCAAATTAAGATGATCCAATGATGAATGATGAACATTAGCCAAGAAACATCAACAGCATGTTCATGTGCTATAAATAGTTCCGCCGACTGTTAAACTAATTAACTGCTTTTTTGTGTGAAATATACTACGAGTAGTATTTGTACCAGTCCGGGACAAGCTGTAATATTCAAACATGCTTTTACAAGATTGCACACCACACACCAAGACTCATTGATTACAAAATTACTTGGCACGAACTGGAATGCTTTCAGATAATCTCAGATGTTTTCATATATCTGTGTGCCATTGCAACAACCATGAATTATTCTGCTGCCATCTGCTGAGTTCTCATTACCTTAGAATGCAACAATATACACATGTTAGCTGATTAGACCACTATTTATGCCGACACGGTAAGTAGTTATGATTTTGCTGTTCTTCCATTCATTTGGTTCCCTCAGAGTGCGGCGAGGGGCGGTTGTTTGCGCCAGAACCAGGGTTATCGGTTAGCTCACCCCAATGCTTGATGCTACCACTGTGGACGAACTCCTCTTCTTCAATTTTGATAGCCTGAATTTCCTATGTTTTTCAGGTCGGCAGAGTAGTAAAACAACAACATGAACAGTTAATTTGGCTTTGGATGTTTTACATGGATGGAGTCCTAGATCTTCTCGTGTATATATCAAATTGTATCAGAAGAAAAGGTTGTCGAAATTTCTTTGACTGCAGCACCTATACAACCTCTTCAATCTCATAAAAACAACACGTGTATTGCGAAATCGAATGCAATGTTAAGACAAAGTGCAAACATCAAAATCAACATGTAACATCTCTTAGACTAGATTGAGCGAAAGGGTGGTAAAAAAGTCTGAATCACCTGAGTTGTTGCGAAATCCAATGCATCATCTGAGTGCCAACAAAAGAAAAGTCTGAATCACCTGGGTTGTTGCACCAGAGCTGAGAATTGCTTTAGTTTCCTGCAGCACTCTTAAACCTATTGCATGGTAAAAAAAGGAAAATATCTACAGTTATCAACAGAAGAAGATCCATATCCAATATGCAAGAGATTACCATGGAGAAATTCCCTACTTGATACACGCATGAGACAGCATAAGAACAAAATCACTATGGCTATATACAACAGAGATAACTTTTTCAGACCCACTCACATTTGCTTCTGCTGTATAACTACTCTAATTTATATGACGCCTTAACAAGAGAGTGAAGTATTTACGCTTTTATAGCGCCTTATCACAGAATTTAAAAAGTGATGGCAAATATTTGTCCACAATGATGTCAAGCTCATCACTCAAAATTGTAACTGATAATGTTACAGTTAAAGTGTGGTACACTTTGTTTTACGACAATATGTACCCTTGCATGACACAGTTCAAAGAGGGCTTAATTTTCTAGCAGAATAACATGTAACTAGAAGGAAAACACTCACGTTGCCACGTCTATCCTAATACGAACAATGATAGATGAACAAACAGAAATTTAGCGAGATATAAATAAAATTTAGTATGAATGAAAAATAGATAAAATGGTATCACTGGCTCACTATTTTATAACACAATTACTCATACATCCTCACATAAATATTGAGGAGTACAGAAAGGACACATTTATTTTGTTGTAGTAAGATTAGGAGTACACCACCAAGCTCACTATTTTATAACACAATTACTCATACATCCTCACATAAATATTGAGGAGTACAGAAAGGACACATTTATTTTGTTGTAGTAAGATTAGGAGTACACCACCAAACATAAAGACGGAGGGAGAGAAATGGTGTCGCGTGACATAGGCCGCGCGACGCTATGGTGCACGCCAGCGGCAGAGATAAGAGAGAGAGTGTTGTCGGGTAGCACCAATAGCTCTGGACTCACCGCATCTCCTTGTAAAAAATTGAAACAACATGTTTAGTAGGTTTCAAGTTTTTGAAACAAAACATACAAACGTATTGCACACACTCTAGAAGATTTTTTTGTATTTTAGTCTACCCAAAAAGAGTATTTTTGAAGGAAAATAGAGTACACCACCAAACATAAAGACGTTTTCGGTAAAATACGCGACGCTATGGTGGATGCCGGCGGCAGAGATAAGAGAGAGAGCATTGTCGGGTAGCACCAAAAGCTCTTGACTCACCGCGTCTCCTTGTAAAAATTTGAAACGACATGTTTAGGTTTCAAGTTTTTGAAACAAAACATGCAACTATGTGTACGTATTGCACACACTCTAAAAGTTTTTTTTTTTGTATTTTACTCTACCCAAAAAGAGTATTTTGAGAGAAATAGAGCTATTTTTCCTTTTTTACAGCCACAATTTTTTTCTAGATGGGAATCCTTTTTATTTCACCAAAAAATTAGCCCATAAGTACAAACACTTGTATATATCCAATATTTTTTTCAAACTGAATATAGATAAATAATGTGAGCTATGTGGGGTCTACCATGATGTTGACATGTGGGAGAAAGAGAGGGCTCAAATTCTAGGGAGCTTAGTATTTAGAAAGATATCTTCTTCATGTGTGAACATTATCCGGTTACTGCAGAGCAGTGCCCTGTGTCGAGGGTCGGATGATGTGATGCTTAATTAAGAGGCTTTGGACGGTCAGACAATCATTACCAGTATTTATTATCTTGATGCCAGCAGGGTGGGTCAGCAATTGCAATTCAGAAGAACTGAGAGTCATTTATCCTGTAATTATATGCATAGGAATGGGCAACAGCAGCTCGGCACTTCTTATGAAATAAATAATCTGCCAGAAAAACAGTTAAGATTCTGCAGAACATTAGGTGTCGAGAATGACAAATATTGTTGCACAAAATTACAGAGCGGATGCTCCACCAAAGAAACAAAAAAATGAGACCAAAGAAATAAAGGTATCTAGTCTCCATGCAGCGCCTACCAACCTTTGGTTAACAGATACAAGTTAGGCATCGAGAGCCATGATGTTTCTCAAAGCTGAGTACTGGTCTGGTTGCTGTTTTGTACTTCTAGATACATCCCTATGTTGCTATTTCATCTGTCATCTGCTTATACAAATTCCAAACATACACCAGCAGGCATTCTGTCATCTGCTCATACATTTAGTTTGATTTTAATGAACTTTCAGGCGGAAAATTAGCCCCCTACAAATCAGCACTGCGCTCACCTTCCTCCAAGAAGACATGTTCATAAGTTTCCCAAGATTAATAATAAGTATTGCAACCTATGGAGTACCTTCTCAACCAATCTTCAAATTTCAAATTCTGTTACTACTTCCAAGAGATTTTATTAATTTTCAGTGGTAAGATCAATGATCCAAACAAAAGCCCCTGAAGGAAATGACTATGATTTAAAAAATATACACAGATTGACAAACTAATCAATACACCGCATGCATACAAGTACAAGAGCCATTGTCTGGTAATACTTCTACACAGTTTGGCAAACTAACCTCTCAACAGGAAGTTCTTCCTTAATGATCAAACATTTCTCTAAATATACAGAAAGAATGATCTTCCCTCTCATCTATTTATTGGTAACCTCAGATAAGTCTTCTGTAAGTTACCGGGTTTCATCAAAGTCTTCTCTGCATTCTACCCAGTGCAATCAGCTCTGATCATCATAACATGGGCATTATAATCAAGCTAGGTCTTTCTACAGTCGTGCATCTCAATGACCAAGGTACATTTCACAATACCAACCGCAATGTGACCACCACAAAATCCCCAGAATCATGAGCAACCCAATTCATAACCACTGTGAATTGATACTCTTAACCGAGCTAATGAATTGATTGAACGGTCAATTTCATGTTCTTGACGTCCTCCTCGGTCCTCTCATACTTGGTCGGCTTAAACAACTTCCAAAGCCCCACCGGATGTCTCGGCCTCACCTCATTCTTCCTCTCCCTGACCAGCCCCCCGAAAATCCTTTCGCACTCCGGGTATGGCTTCACGAACATATTGTAGAACTTGAGACGGCTGAACCTCACATAATGCTTCATCTCAATGGGGTCCCCGAGCCCGCCCACCGAATCCAGGAACTCCACCACATTGTGCCGCGGGATGATCCACCTGTCGAGATTCACCCCGAGGAACTCCGGATACTCCACCAGCCAACCAATCTCAAACCCCATCCTGCTCACCAAGAACTCCACCTTCCTCTCCACATCCTCTAGGCTATACAGAATCGCCCGAGGCTCGACCGAGAGCACCCTGAGCGCGTCCCGCCGGCTCAGGCCGCGCCCGTGCAGGAGCTCCACCTGCCGCCTGGTGGCGATTGCGGCGCTGAGCACGCCGTCGGAGAGGACCCGGTCCCTGACGGGATCCCGGCAGCGGAGCCCGTCCAGGAGCTCCACGAGGCGGGACGGCTCGCCGGGGTCCATGGAGAGGAGCCCATCGGGATCGGACTTGAGGGCGTTCTTGATCTCGTCCGCCGGGAGGCGCAGGCCGCGGAGTTCTTGGAGGACGCGGCCCAGGCGGTGGGTGTTGGAGACGCCACGGAGGAGGGAAGTGGACTCGGCGGGGGTGAGGCCGGCCGTGCGGTGGAGCAGATGGTGCAGGTCGGTGGCGGTGGCGGCCCGTGGGTGTGTCGGGGGTTGGGTGGCTGTTGCGGGGTCGCTGAGGATGCGTTGGATGTGCAGGAGCTCGCGGAGGTCGTGGGATGAGGCGGAGGTGGAGAGGGGATTGATGTGGCGGAGAGAGCGGGGGAGGCGTCGGTGAAGGGCCCGTAGAGCGAAAGCCATGGCGAGCGGCGGCGGCGGCGGCGGCGGCGCGGGAGATTTTCGAGTGACAGCCCCAGTTCTGATTTCCTAATGAAATGACTAAATTTGCAATCGGCCCTCGCGGAAACTTCAGATCACAAAATGCCCCTACTTCACTACTTGTGTAGTTTAAACAAATTGAACCTTTTTAAAAGTAGCACAAGTAAATTACGTGTATAACCTCAACAATTTCTTTAAAGGATAATTCCACGAAAATGAGCAGTACAACCCGGCAAAGCATACACCCGGGATTTTTCTACCAACCATCCTCACTGTATTATATTGTTTGCGTACATGAATGAATATCAAACCCAATGCGTGGAGCCGTAGAGAATCGATGGTTGGATGTTTTAAGAGGCTCATTACAACTCAGACCATCGAAGTTCAAAATATAGATTTGACCGGAAATTCATAATGGAGCTCGAGCTCATATGCTCCCGTTATTTTTGGGAGCATAAAAAAAATTGAAAACTTTTTGAAAAAATCCGAAAAAAATCATGCACAGGAATTTCAAATTTTTAGATCTCACTTTCGGTCAGAAATTTGTCATTTTCGTCCAGGGCGTTCCAGATGGCATTTCGGTGCGATATTTTACATGACGGTGCGTACCATAATCAGGTATGAGCATGATTTTTTCGGATTTTTTTGACAAGTTTTCAAATTGTTGTATTTTTTCGAAAATACCGGGAGCATATGCTCCCGGGTGCCAAAACGCTGCTCCCAATTGACACTGATGTTTCTCATTGAAGTCGGCGGTAGGCAATGTTCCCGTCGATAATGAGGCCATGTGATGACTTTGTCAATTTCAAAACCCGACCATTGGCTTAGTATTTTGGAGATGCTCATAGGGGATAGTGTGGTGTATGCGTGTGTATGTCTTATTATTATCTATATGTCACATATAAGTTTTTTAGATAAAAGTCACATATAAGTGACTATTGACAACTTTTTAATAGAAGAAAGAAAATATTAGTTTACATTAACAATTGTGCACGACAGGCAGTTAAAATTAACTAATTAAGCCAGCGGCGGTAACTTTAACTTGGCGGCTAGTCTCCCTCTGAATACCTTACACATGATATATCAAATCTTTTGTTTGACATGTATTCGATGTTTAATTTCATGCATAGCTTATTATTTGAAAACTAACATAAGCAATTGTATATAGAGACACATCATAGTGAGTATATGTAATAACTGATTTATGTGTGTGCAATAGTTGAACCCATTATATTTTATGTTTGTTGGTGATTACTATAAGCAATGCTCTGTCAGTAACCGCATAAATCACCAACATATTATCAACTTATTCTTAAGTCCGCCATAACTTGTAAGGCAACTTTGACCATGTTCAAAAATAATCATGAAAACTATTAAATTTATATTTTAAATATTCTCTACATAACCATACACTACATAGCTCTGCTATGATATTTGCTTGGTTGAATGCATTGAAGTCTCTAACAAAATATTTAATAATACCAAAAATAAATAAGAACATCAATCTCCACAATAATATACATATACAATATATAATTCATCAATTTTAACAACATCAAGGAATCATGTGTTTTTCTTTTTCACATTTATAATGATTTGGTACCTTGTTAAGCATAATATTTTACATACAAATTTTTTCATAACTCAGTGATATACATTACAGCCATATAATGTAAAATATATATTGTATAGTTAACAATGCTAACTAACTACAACATATATTTGTGAAACCATAATATGGTGAAAAAACTAAGAAAGTTTAATTATATTTATTTAACTCGATGCTTGTATAGAAATTAATTGGAACAACTCATGACCTTTTGCATTTTCCAAGAATATTTAAAAAGGTTTAGTGCAATAATCTGGCTTGAAGTCAAGCAAATAGGACACTAAATCTGATGGTATGCTTGCAAATAGACACATCAGCTGCACGTTGGTGAAAAAAAAAACTCAAGTAACATGATATCAATGTCACTGAAGTGAAACCATTCCTCTCATGCAAGTTGGTTTTGGACATTTTTGACAAGGCGAAATGCGATAGAATAGCCATCGCAAAGTCATGACAATCAAGAGAGTCGGCCGGTTAACTTGAATATCATTAACAAGAAGCGACATAACAACCTCGAAAAGTCTGCACCTACGACGGAGCATAGATTTGAAACCATCAATATTCATCCTCACATTACCAAGAGAGTCATATTTAGTTCCCATATCACTTTGTAAACATCCATCGATAAAGAGAAAAAAAAAGCAGAATAGTTTGTGAAAACACGAATTAAAAAAATAGTCAGAGTGACAAAGCTCAAAATAGGAAGATGCAGAATTCCAACCGGATATAAATAATTACGCACCAGAGTACATCAAGTGGTAGGGAAATAGATGAACTAGAACATGCACACGAGTCAGAATTCCTCTCGTGGCCAACCTGAACTTTCTGTAATTATTTTAAGTTTGTCCTAAATAGCAGGCATGATTTTCTAAGTTTGTATATGTAAAACTAAACATGTTTATCACTATATCTTCCTTTTGTTCATCATCATTACTATTAAAAGATTGTCTTTTTATTTCCTTTTAAACCTTTTCTTTTTTACATACATGAATATATTCTTTAAAAGTATGATCTTTTTTGTAGAATATGAGCATTTTTAGAACCTTATGAATTTTTTGAATCATGACTTTATTTTTAAATGTGGTGAACAATGTTTAGACTCCATGAATGCTTGTACTTTGAACCCATATCCACTTTTTTTAAACCTCGTGAATATTTTTTTAACCTGTGAATTTTAAGCCATGAACATTTTTCGTACAATTTATAATTTTATAATCTCGTGAACATTTTTTACTGAGTGAACATTCTGAAGACCCTTAAACGCACTATTTCAAACAATTAATTGTTTGTGAACCCCCTTAAAAAGGAAAAATAAAAATAAGAAAGTGTGGAAAATAAAGAAAAAGAATCGAACCAAAAGAACGAAAAAAGGAAAATAGAAGAAAAAATAACCCAGGTGATAGAAAACTGGAGCAGCGAGAAAGGGACACATAGACACTAGAAAGTACAATCAGCAACTAGTTGCGCCCGTATTGTCGGAGGTCCCATTTCTGAGTTTTCAAAAAATGTGAAATAAATCATTGACATGGGTTATGTTGTACCTTATCATCCACAAACTTTTAACAAAAAAATGACCATATATGACCTTTGCGAAAAATAGAAACAAATATGAAGCACATTATACTGTTCACTAGGATCCTTGCCTTTTTGCACATGTCAGATATGTTCACACCAAATTTATGGATGCACAAGATACAACAAAAGCTATGTCCAAAATTTAGTTCGCATTTTTTTTGAAAACTACAAAATGGGGAAATCTATGAATGGGATGCATACGCAACTAGTTGCAAAATATACAAATTAACAATTTAAGTGAAGTTTCCAAGTAAACAAGTATCGATTTAAGACCAGAACTGCGAGTGTGCCCCTATTAAGCATGATTTCAAAAAGTTCACGTAAAAAAATCATTAGATTAAAAATGGTTCATGAATTGAAAAAGTTCGTGGGAAAATGTTAATTAATTTTAAAATGGATCATGAATTAAATTTTTATGAATTTGAAAAAAGTTCACACAATTCATGAATTTAAAAAATGTTTCACGAGTTTTAAAAATGGTTCATAAATTTTAAAAAGTGTTCATGAATTTGAAAATGGTTCGGGAACTTTTTCAGTTCTTAATATTTTAAATTTTTATATTTTCTAAATCTAAACACTTTCAAAATCTGAATATTGAAATTTGAAGAATTTGTAATATCCTAACATTTTTTGAAATTTAGACATTAAAAAAACAAAAACCAGCAAATACGAAATAGAAAAACGAACAGGAAAAAGCATATCTATATCTATACCTAATAATAAAAGAATTAAGATTTCTTGTGCTATGTCATTTGTTTTTCGATTTTACCCTCCCACAAATCACATAATTACCCACATATGCCACCCATAAATAAAAAAGGGTTCGGTATCTGTATTTTCATCCGTGCGCTTCCTTTCCCCACGATCGATCTTTTAGTGTCGCCCAGGCCGGTCGTCGAAGACCTGCTCGTGCAGGTGCAACATCACACGATCCCTTGCGCCGCGGTCGCGGGAGAGTCCCGGGCGAGACGTGCCGCTTGGACCATCATCTAAAGCATTGTCATATAGCATATCTAAACCATACTCCTCATCATTTTTAAAATTATTATCAATAATGTTCTCATTAGGCATAGGTCGATAGTACTCCTCATCATCAGAATCATAAAAGAAAGGTTCACCATTAACAACATCTTGAGTGTTACCCTCATCCATAAGTGGTGAAGGTGGAAGTTTCCCCTCTGCATTCTCTAGTTGTTCATCATTTACAACATCTTCTTGGGGTTGCACGGGCATCCCCAAGCTTAAGCTTTTGTTATCTTCTTCCTGCAAAATATTAGAGCTTTCTTGGGCAGTTCTCTTCCTTGTGTCAACAACATAGATATTTTCATTAAATTCAAGTATGCAGAGATCAAGCATATTGGCAATGAAAACTTTAAATTGAGAAGCTATAGGGCAGGTTTCATGTTCATCAAGGAAGGTGTATAATTCATAGGCTGCCATAAAAGTAACAAATTGCTCTACTTCTTCCACCCCTAAGTGAGCATAATTACCTTTATGATAGCTTGCAATAACATGTTCATTGTTGGAAGGGCATTGAAATTCAAAGTGTCTAGAGTATTCAGAGCAACAAATTTCTTCCTCATGATATTTAAGCAACACATTGGCAATTTCATTTAGAAGCTCTATGTACTCTCCTAATCTTTTCCCTTCATTTGATTTTCTAAGTTCAGTGGCCATCATGTCGTTTTCATAATAGTTTTCCATTGATAGCAAGTAGACATACCGAAATATGATATGCAAGACAATGACAAAACAAATGAATTTGCTTTGAAGGTAAAGATGGATAAGATGATGCTCGCGTAGGTGCAACCTCCCCAAGCTTAGGTGTTAACACAAGTTGGTGATGAAGTTGACTTTGTTGTGATATCCTCGAATCAATCCGGCTACAGAAACTAGATGTTGATGTGGAGTCAGATCTTCAAGGCTGCACCCTTGGATAAATCTCTCAGCAATGATTCCCCGGCAACGACGCCAGAAAACACCTTGATGACTGGCACGTAGTTGATGAGGAAATCGTGATGTAGTGTTGTTTCTTCGTTCTTCAACAACGGTACCAGCTATCAATCTTGATACCCCTGCAATGAAAAGTATACGTGGTTAGGTTGAGCCTCCAAGTGCAGAGTATGTAGTAGTGGTAACAGTGTTTTCCCCACGAGGGTTTAATATCGAACTCTCGGGGAATCAGTGGTGGTAGATTTATCTTCTTTGTCCTTCTTTTGGTTACCTGCAAAACAAAGTTAAATATTTTGGTCCTCAACCTCACATGTGGTTGTCAAGCAAAAGGTGTAGAATGATATCAAGATAAATAGGCAATGATGGGTGTTGAATATGCTAGGATGATGATGGCAATGATATATGATATATTTTTGGGTTTTTATGATGGATGCAAGATGGAAAAGCCTTTTTGTATTTTCGGATTTAAAAATGACAGAAAATGGCAAGGTGGCAAAAGTGGTTGTAAAAGTGTTTCTTATGATTAAAAATGGACCGAGGTTCATGGTTTCACTTATGCACTCTCTCTTTAAGTGGTGTGGCAGACAAGTGGACATAGAGTTGACATATGAGATTGCAAGCACAAAGTTTGATATCAAGTTGACAGTTATATGGGCATCACTGAAAGGAAAACGATGTCGCCTAGAGGGGGGGTGAATAGGCGATTAAAACTTTTCCGGTTTAGGCTTGCTAATTGCAGATTAAAACTAGGTGTTTAAATTAACAAGCCAACAACCTAAATAAACTAGGCTCACCTATGTGCACCAACAACTTATGCTAAGCAAGACAAACAGCAAGGTGATAGCTAAAGAATACTTCAAGCACGAAGGCTATCACAATGTAAATTGCATAAGTAAAAAGCTCGGGTATAGAAATAACAGAGGCACGCGGAGACGACAACGTATTCCCGAGTTCCTCCTTGTTAAGGGAGTACGTCTCGTTGGAGAGGTGTGAACCGACACAACGGTTCAACAACCACAAAGGTTTCACCGTCTTCTCCGATGAACCGACCACAAAGGCTTGGTTCACTTCCACTATCGGTATTCCTTCGAGGCGGAATCCGAGCCTTTCAACAACAATCCGAGGCACAACCCACAATGGGATTGGGGGCTCCCGAACGGCTCTCAACAACAATTCGGGGCACAACCCACAATTGGATTGGGGGCTCCCGAACGGCTTCAAGTGACCACACAAGGGTCCAACCACCACAAAGGCGTCTAGGGTCCAAGGACCCAAGAGTAACAAGTTCACAAGCTTTCAACTTCCACGAATCCTCGTGGAGAGCACACCGATGCACCAAATGCAAAAGGCAAGAGCACAAGTGCTCAAATCCTTCACTCTCAAATTCCAACAAAGCAACAAATGCTTATGGGGGAATAAGAGAGGAAGAACAAAGAGGAGATGCACCAAGAACTCCAAGATCAAGATCTACAAGGTTTCCCTCACTTAGAGGAGAAAACGATCAGTGGAAACGTAGATCAAGATCACCTCTCACTATCCCTCAAATATGAGCAAGAACCATGGGAGGGATTGAGAGGAAGAGCAAGCTTTCAAAGAGCAACAATGGAGGAGAGAAGTGAGAAAAACTTGCTCAAGTGTTGTGTAAACAAATGGGGAAGAAAGCCCTTTAAATAGTCCACTGAAAAATATGGCCGTTGACAGGAAAGTCAAGATTCATTCATCGAGCGCCCAGCCTGGGCTGGCCAGGAGGCTGGCGGAGAGGCAGAATCGCCCAGCCTGGTGGCCAGCCTAGGCTGGCCGGGAGGCTGGCCGAGAGGCAGAAGCGCCCAGCCTGCAGGTCGGCCTGGGCTGGCTGGGCAGTAAAAAAACTTCTAGAAAACATATCTTTTTCATTAAAAATCCAAACGACATGAAACAAACTTTGTTGGAAAGATAACGACGAGTACTTTCCAACAAATATTACAAACCATAAATAGAGTCAAGTTGACACAGATAGGTAGGTGTGGAACTCTCCTCGGGGATAAACCAATAATATTTCCAACACAAAAATGCAACAAGTTTTCCATATAAAATTCGTTTTCGAAGAACTTGGGCTTGTCATGAAGATCACGACAAGCACCAAAACCCAACAAGGAGAAAAAACCACATAAGAACCAAGAAAGATGAAATGCCAAGTATGCAAAGGTTTGAGCTCTCCACAAAGATGCGATCAAGTTACTCACTTGAGAGCCCCTCTTGATAGTACGCCGTCTATCCTAAACCCGGTCTCCCACTAACAACATGAGACCGGTAAAATAAAAAACCTATCAAGATCATACCTTTGCCTTGCGCATTCCACTTGAGCTCGATGATGATGATCTTGACTCTCTCAAGTTGGAACACCTTTCTTGATTGTACTTGCTAGCACATGCTTGATGAAGACTTCTCCAAATGCTCCCCCATACTCCATTATGGGAGAGCCTCGCTAAGCTCTGTCTTCATGTCTCCTTTGCACTTCATCTTCTACGCATGACCATTCTTCATATAAACCCTTCAATAGAGCATTGGTCATCATGCCATCTTCAAGAGTTCAACACATGAACTCCTATGGACAAGATCTATAAGAATATCTCAATGTAAATATTAGTCCATAAGGATTGTCATTAATTAACAAAACCACGCATGGGGCAACACATGCACTTTCAATCACGTCCTAACATAGTGACCTTTTGGTTATTAGTCTCACTTATACTCCACCAAGATGCGAACTAAATCATAACACCTCAGTAATTAAGATGACTCAGAGTATAGCAATAAGTTTCAAGATATGAAGTTAAAATAGGAACATGCTAGATCTAGTCATAGAGAAGAGGCTTGATCACCCTCAACCCCGGCAGCAAGGTATTTTTGTTTATCCCTAGTGAGGTAACAAAGTAAGGTAAACAGCCAAGTGGATCGCGATATTTCAGTTGTTAGCTTACCGCACTCACCACTCCCCGTTACTCCAACTAATGCACACATCACGCTCTCATAAACATGCTTGATCAAAACAAGTAGACAAGAACAGGGTACATAATATGCATCTATACTCGTAACTGAAACAAACATTTGCAATCTCAACATATATTAACTCACAAAAAGATCCACCACATAGGTAATACAAATATGACCGTAATCATGTTCAGCAGCTCATACGGTACTCATTAGTGAAGCTCAAGAGAGAGGAGGGATACATAAGTTACTTCCACAAACCCATAGTCCAGGGGTGGACTACTCCCTCTTCATGGTGGAGATAGTGGAGATGTCGATGGAGATGAAGGAGACCACGCCGGCAGCGCCCTGACGGAGTTTTCCCCCTCCAATCTGCAGCTCCAGGTCTCTGTTTTCGTGTTTTTGTGATACGGCGGCGCTTGGTTCGCGAAACGCCAGGGGACCTTTTTTATAGGCGTTTTTAGGTCAAGATGAAGGCGGCGTAGAAAGGATCGACGGCTGCGGAGCCCCGAGGCACAAAAGAGTGGGCCCCACGTGGCTAGATACAGTGGCCACGTGGGCCACCCTCTTTTGGCCTCCTGGCCTCCGTTTGTTTGCTTCCTTCGCTCCGAGGTCTTCATCCTTCCAAAATAATGATGCATGTATTTTTCCATAATTTTTGGACGTCGTTTGGGTCCCTGAAACAAAAAGGAAAGAAATAGGGTTTTCTGCCTGCGCAGAGTTAATTCCATAAAAATACGAAACAATTGATTTATTTCCTAAAATCATTAAATAACAGTAATATAACCCTCATATGATGTATATATGATTGGAATATGTGTGATATAGTGCAAAGTTCATGTATGCATTTTACATGCATCAGGGGTACAAACAAATATACATGTAGTAAAAACAATCATGCAATTTTCTTTGGAAGCACAAATAATTTTAACTTGAGAATACTAAGCTTATTAGCCAACAAGAGAGAAAGATAATGAAATAATATATCTACATGCACTTCCCTCTTTTCTACTTAAGCCAAAGTATTGTTGCTACTGACCAATGCTAAGTTTGTTGATATGTCCAAAACGTATCTATATTTTTTTATTGTTTCATGTTCATGTTATGCCTTTGGCACTTGTTTTTATATTAAGTTTATGATTTATTTGGACTAACCTATTAATAGTTGCAAAAAGCACAATTTTCTTGTTTTACGATTTGATGTGTAGGAATTATACAAAATACAAGAGGAAACCTTGTTGGAGTCGACTTGGAACTTTCGTGAAATATGTCCCAGAACTGTTTTCGGAGTTTGCCAGTTTGACCCTCGAAGATGTCGTTAAATGGATATCATTATCTTTAAAAGTTGTCACAAATTTACATACGCAACTTTTAAGCCCTAAATCAGCCCAATCAAAGTACGGATGCCGCCTTTAGGCCCGATATGGTGAAACCCTAAAAGAAGGTGACGGAAATTCGAGAAGATATATAATGGGAGGAAACCTAACTCATGGAGGACTCCTCCACCCACGAATTTCAGCCACCAGCACGTTTTTGCCTCCCCCATGGATCCCATTTCCATGGGGGAGGGCTCCCAAGAATCCATGAAGGAGGGAGGCTAAGGGACGGTGCTCCCCATGATGCCGGCGGCGGGGTAGGAGTTCCCCGTGCCGCCGGCGCCGCCGCCCTGCGCTCGTCGCTGCCCTCTCCGCCGTCTTCACCGCTATCTCCATCACAAACTCCTCCTTGTATTCAGTGGTTCATCCTCCCACAAACCTCTGTACCGTCCTATGTAAACATGGTGTTTGATGCTATAATATTTATCATATGATCTACGTCATGCTTGTGTAGTTTATTTGTCTTTTTGATTGCTTTGTTGAATGTCTATGGTTCATTAGAGTTGTATGTTGATATAGTACTGTCCTTTGGTGTCCATTATACTTGTGCGCGCATGGATCAACACCCTATGGTTAGTAGTATGTGCAACGGAAGGGGGTAGTACTGCCGTAGTGACAGAAACCGAAGACTCTAACCGGTTAGTTGCACGTATGGGAGTAAGAGGACCATAAACTTAAGGCTATGGTTGGGGAAACCTTAATGCATTGTTCGTATTTACGGATGTTTGCTAACAATCTAATCATATAGTACTTGTAATCCCAAGTAGTGGAGTGCATGTATATTTAGCCTCTCCCTCCTGTGCACCCGTGGAGCCTCCGACACCCGCAGCCGCCACCAGCTCCACGACACGCGCCCGCACAGTGCGCCGCAGCGACCCCTCGCCACCGTGGACGGCCGCCTCGCGGGGACCTTTAAAACCCCCACCCCTGCACTCCCCGAGCCCCGCACCAACCCCAGAACCTCCCTAACCCCGCCCCCACGCAGCGCTGCGTCCGCTAGGGCCGTGCATTGCCGGCGATGAGCCGCCGAAGCCGCACCCTTCCCCGGACGATTCCGTCGCCGAGGAAGCTTCCCCTCCGATTCCTTCCACCCACGCACCCCCCAGACCCTCGCGAACCCGCTGCCATCCTCGCTTGAGTGGTTAGGGGCCGGAGTCGTCGAGGTCGTCCTCGACGCCGGCGGCCGTGACCCCAAGCGCGCACCCAACCTCGCCTCCCCTGCCCGCCGTGGTCTCCTCTCGCGGACGCGGCGCAACGCGACGGTCGTCCCCAGCTCCTCGGGAGCCCGCGCCGTGCCCCGGAGCGGCGGGGATCGCCAGCAGCCATGCTTGGCCGCGCCATGTCGGGCTCCCTCCCGAGCGTCGTCGACGCGAGGAAGGAGGTGGCCAGCATGGCGGCCACATCGACCTGACGGGTGGGCCCCGGTCCCGCCTGTCAGGTTAAGTGGAGACGCACCGCGCGCATCTCCGTCTTCCTGCGCTGAAAGCGTATCCCTTGAAAACGCGCAACCAGCCCAGCCCAGCCCAGCCAAGTTTCAGCCCGTTCCAGTTTTTTTTTCTCCGGTGAGCAGCAAATAGCTATTCTTCGCCTGGCCAAATATTTTGAACCATAGCTCTGTTTGGAGTGATTCAAATTTCTAAATTATTGTTTTGCAAAACTCTATCCAGTGGTATGGTTTATACTTCCTAGAAAAATGTTTGTGTGCTCAGCACCCTTGTGCACTTGCGTAGGCGTGTTTCGCGACACCAGCGTATCGACCCCCCAACCCGCGACGTCCGTGACCCTCCAAACCAGTTGGTGTCGATCTTCGAAGGCAAGCTAACCACTTGCTATGACCAGTCTTGCAATGTTGTTTGTTCATTGTTTGCATATTACCATGTCATGTTTGTGCATTCTTTGATTGCTATGCTTGAACTGTGCGTCGTGAGATATCACGGCTTTGATTTACTATATGCACCAGGCTAAATACACTGGGTTCCGCCCAAGTGGATTGAACCTATTACCTAACCGTAGAGTTGAGTTGAGTTGTGTATTTTGTACCACTCCCCGCACTCGTGACAATGTATGGGGGTACCGACACCGTCACGAGAGTGGAGGAACGGTAGAACTGTGCTCACATGCCTTACCCGACCCGAAGTGGCGCCTTAGTCGCTCGGTCATAATAAAATGTTAACATTGGAGTCGGAACGCGATGGCGCTCATAGTCGTCCGATCGACTCCATTAACCTGTTTGTACTTTGGACGACGACCGTGGAGGCTTCACCGCCACTCGGTCATTACTTTCTCGCACTTACTTTCTGTCGACCCGTGGGGCATCCAGTCCCTCGGTCATTACTTTTCTGCTTATACTTGGACATTGATTTGTGGTGGCGCCATAGTCGCCCAGTCAATACTATTATTGTTTGTTATGCTTTAAATATTGTTATGCTTGCTATGTTGTTTTTGCTGGAAGTATTGTCATTGCTTGATTTATTGTGTTGCTAGCATCTTATCGTTGATTGATTTAGTATGATGTTTTTATGATTGTTATGTTGGACTAATCCTTGGTTGTTTGGACTTGTTATGTTGAAACTTGATTAAATGAAACAACCCTCCAAACTTCGATAGGGTCAGTCCATAGTGCCACTTATCTGAACATCCATAGCACTACCATCGTCGCTCAAATGGGCAAGCCGTGGCCTACGTAATCTAACAAGCCTCCGTTGATGCTACCCTTTTGGCAAGTCTAGTCGGTTACCTGTGTGGTCGGGGCTAGTCTTGTGAAGGTTCCGGAGCTAGGCGTCGCTCATAGGTGGGGACGTGCCGGATTCACTTCGTCATAAGACATGGTCCTAGGGGATAGGTCGGTAGCTATACATGGAGTGTCTTGGTAGCGTGAATGGTCGCGTGAGTGTGTCTGAGTTTGTCTTAAGGATGATATCCTAAAGTACCTGCTCACTAGGGTGCACTTAGATGGATGGTATCTGCAACCTCTCGAGAGTGTCAAATCTAGATGTCTAGTCCCGTTCCAAGGTTTTGGAACAAGTTCAGAGACAGTCACACTGTGTGTCCTCGTCGAGTCCGGAGGTTAAACTTAAGTTTTGTTTGCTTGAAAGATGAACGACCTGACTCACTTAATAAACAATAAGATGCTGCAGGGAATACTGTTTGAGTTGGAACTTGTGATAAGCCTTGAGAGGCTAGAGGCCAGTGGGCCTAGTGGTGACCTATGTGATGAGCCTTGAGAGGCTAGAGGCTAGTGAGCCTGGTTGTGTTGACTTGAGCTGTTGTGTTACTTGGTACCAATTGGTACACTCGTTTACTCGTCACAGGTGAATCCTTTGTTTGATTGCTGGTATACGATCCAACCCCACCTGGCTTGGGTCTATACTAGCGATACCCCCCCCCCCCTCTCATTGATTGCTTATGCCATGTTTTGCTTGTCATGCCATGCTACCCTTATACTATGTTGTTAGTTTACTTGTTGTAGATATTTGTCATGTTTTAGAATTTTATTCAATGTCTATCTTGTTGCTTGATCGCTGGACTGTTCCTGTCAAGTGGTTGTATTTCACTTGCGAGTACATCATTGTACTCACATTGGTTATTCAAATGACCAGACTTAGGCGAGGATTCATCTTCTACCTTAGCGAGAACGTGGAACCGGAGCGTCCTAGGATCAGTAGCCCAGCCAGATGCCTGTGGAATGGAGCCGCACCGACCATTGCCTTAGTTGACTTCCGCTGCTAGTTAAAACTCTTCCTAGGGCCGTGCTTGGCTTGATATTCTGTCATGCCTTGTGGCCTTGTAAACCTTTTGTAGCACTTTACGTGCCTGATTATGTAATGATTTCCATGAAGTTACACCGTTGAACCGTGCGGCCAGATATCCTGGGCTGGCGCACGGAGCGACCGCCTCTCTGGCAAAGACGTGCCAGGGAGGGGTGTTACAGACGCTTGGAGGAGAAGAGGCCACGTCGCCACCACCACCACGGAGAGGGGGATCTTCCCGCCAAGACCCCCTCACGCTCCTCGCATGACCCCATGTGGTACTCCTTGGCCTATAAAAGGAGGACCAAGTCATGGCGAGGGGAAGGACGGGACAGAGCAAGGTAGAAGCCAGGGCAAGACATAGCTGAGTAGCTAGGGCTAGAAGGAAGAGGGAGGTGATCTCTCCTGCCTTGGGATATGATCTGCTTTCTTCCTCAACTGGCCAAAACCCTTCCCGGGTTCCTCGCCGGAGATCACCTTGTAGCCACACCATGATGCCTCCATCAATCCAGACATGCAGGAGTAGGGCTGTTAGCCTCCGGGCGGCCTGAACCTGGGTAGCTCGCTGTGTCCCTTGCTTGTTCCTTCCACCCGCGCTGAGAGAGAGAGTGACGAAGAACTCGCCGGCGGCACTTCTCCGGAAGGCGTCATTCAGCCTCCTTCGCGCCCCTACCGAATCTACAAAGGGGGTGTCCTTCACTCCCAGTGTCCGTCCTTCGTGACACGACAAAACCTGATTGTAGAACTTTTGTGCAGTTCTATCACCAGCGTGATGTCCTCCATAAGCACTACCATGACATTTTCTCAATATATCTTGTTGTTCATATTCGGGAACACATCTTCGCATAATACCATCCACTCCTTCTTTATACAAGTGTGGGTCATCCCAAAAATAATGCCTCAAGTCATAAAAGAATTTCCTTCTTTGCTGAGCTGAAAGGTTGGAGGCAAGTACTTGGAAACAATAAAGTTAGCATAATCAGCATACCAAGGACTATCTCGCGAGCTCACCTTTATTGCAGCCAATTGTTCATTTGGAAAACTATCATTAACAGGTATGGGATCATAAGCAATATTTTCCAATCTAGACAAATTATCAGCAACAGGATTATCAGCACCTTTCCTATCTACAATATGCAAATCGAATTCTTGTAAAAGTAGCACCATCTAATAAGCCTTGGCTTAGCGTCTTTCTTTTCCATAAGGTACTTAATGGCAGCATGATCAGTATGAATAGTGACTTTTGAATCAACAATATAAGGTCTAAACTTGTCACAAGCAAAAACTACAGCTAGGAACTCTTTTTCAGTAGTAGCATAATTCTTTGAGAGCATCAAGAGTTTACTAGCATAATGAATAACATTCAACTTCTTATCTACTCGCTGTCCAAGAACACACCTACAGCAAAATCACTAGCATCACACATAATTTCAAAAGGTAAATTCCAATCAGGTGGTTCAACTATAGGAGCAGTAATTAAAGCCTTTTTCAAAGTTTCAAAAGCTTCCTTACAATCATCATCAAAAACAAAAGGTACATCTTTTTGAAGAAGATTAGTAAGAGGCTTTGAAATTTTAGAGAAATCTTTAATAAACCTTCTATAGAAACCAGCATGACCAAGAATACTACGAATACCTTTAACATCCCTGGGATAGGGCATTTTCTCAATTGCTTCAACTTTAGCTCTATCAACTTCAATACCTCTTTCAGAAATTTTATGTCCCAGAACAATTCCTTCATTAACCATAAAGTGGCATTTCTCCCAATTAAGAACAAGGTTAGTTTCCTCACATCTCTGCAAAACTTTATCAAGGTTTCGCAAACAGTTATCAAAAGAATTCCCATAGACGAAAAATCGTCCATGAATACCTCTACAATCTTTTCACAAAAGCCATGAAAAATAGCAGACATGCATCTTTGAAAAGTAGCAGGAGCATTACATAAACCGAAAGGCATACGCCTATAAGCATAAGTTCCATAAGGACAAGTGAAAGTAGTTTTCTCTTGATCTTTAGCTCTAACAGCAATTTGCGAAAACCCAGAATAACCATCAAGAAAGCAAAAATAGTATTCTTAGATAACCTTTCTAACATTTGATCAATGAAAGGTAAAGGGTAATGATCTTTCTTAGTAACTTTATTAACTTCCAAAAATCAATGCACATTCTATATCCTACAACTACTCTTTGAGGGATGAGCTCATCATTATCATTTGGTACAACAGTAATTCCTCCTTTCTTAGGAACACAATGCACAGGACTTACCCATTTACTATCAGCAATAGGATATATAATACCAGCTTCAAGGAGTTTTAATACCTCATTTCTTACCACATCCTTCATTTTAGGAATTAGACGACGTTGATGTTCAACAACAGGCTTTGCATCATCTTCCATGTTGATGGCGTGTTGGCAAATAGAGGGAGAAATCCCTTTTAAATCATCAAGAGTGTATCCAATAGCTCCTCGGTGTTTCCTCAATATTTCCAATAATCTTTCTTCTTCAAAACCTGAAAGCTTAGAACTAATAATAACAGGTATGTTTTCTTATCATCAATATAAGCATATTTAAGATTATCAGGTAAAGGTTTCAAATCGAAAACAGGATCTTCCTTTGGTGGTGGTGTGTACCTAATCTTCAACAGGTAAATTATGTTTAAGAATAGGTTGACGAAGGAAAATTTCGTCAAGCTCATTCCTCTCTTCCCTAAAGACTTCACTTTCATGATCTCCAGATGTTGCTGCAAAGGGTCATTAGGAGCAAGAGCAATAGATGCAAGCTGTTCAACTCTAAAATCCTCATTAGGCAATTCGGTTTCATAAGGAGTTTTAGCAAATTTAGAGAAATTAAACTCATAAGATTCACAGCAAATTTAGTCAAGATTTTCTCTTTCTTACAATCTATAATAGCACCACAAGTGTTCAAGAAAGGTCTACCAAAAATGATAGGACAAGTTTTACTAGCAGCAGAACCAAGTACCAAAAATCAGCAGGATATTTAATCTTACCACATAAAACTTCCACATCTCGAACAATACCAATAGGAGAGATAGTTTCTCTATTAGCTAGCGAATAACCACATCAATCTCTTCAAGTTCACAAGAACCAATTTCATGCATAATTTCCCTGTAAAGCTCATAAGGAATAGCACTGGAACTTGCACCAATATCACATAAACCATAATAGCAATGATCACCTATTCTAACAAAAGCACATACACTAGCTTTCCTAGATTTACTAGGATGTGAAACAATATTAGAAGCATCTTCACAAAAGATGATGTGCCCATCTTCTACACTTTCAGTTACAAGGTCTTTAATTATCGCTACAGCAGGTTCAACAGTTATTTGCTCATCAGGTTCTATAGGTTTCTTTGCACTTTTGTTAACCACACTAGTTATAACAGAATGTTCCTTCACTTTAGCAGGAAAAGGAATTTTTTCAATATAAGCTTCAGGAAGGATGTGATCAACAGTATTAACTTCAATACTTCTACCTATAGGCAAATCAGTTTTATCTTTATAAGGTTCATGATATTTATTAAAACTCTTCTTAGGCATTCGAAATGAGAGGCAAAAGCTTTATAAAATTTGCAACAACTTGAGAGTCAAGACCATAAACACACTCATATTTCGAAATTTATCAGTATCCATAAAAGTTTAATGCATTCATATCATACTTTATACCTGACTCTCTACCTTTGTCGTTCTCCATCCTTCAGTGTTCTCCTGAATCCGGTCAAGAAGGTCCCATTTAAACTCTTCTTTGTTGCGTGTGAATGATCCAAACAAGTAGTATCTACAAGGTTTTATCTTGAAAAGAGATCCTTGCATAGAAATTATCAATAAAACATTACCAGGAAGCTCATGAATGGGACATTTGAGCATTAATGACTTCAATCCCCCATGTTGGGCAATACTCTCTCCATCATGAGGCCAAAAGTTATATATAAGGTTTCGGTCTTTGTGAATTTCACTTGGAGGATAGAATTTAGAATAAAATAGAGGCACAATTTCCTCCCAACCAAGAGAACGACCATTCTTCAGCAGTTTGTACCATTTGCAGCTCTACCCATTAGTGATATAGAGAATAGTTTCTTCTTAACTTCATCCATAGAAATACCTGCACACTTGAAAACTCGCATAATTCATGTAAAAACAGCAAATGATCTCCAGGATGGACAGTTCCATCCCCTCCATAGCGGTTATCGTAACACGTTCAATAATTTTCATAGGTATTTTATATGGAATTACCTGCTCAGCTGGCGCCTCATCTACTACCTTTGCAGTAGTAGTAGATTTTCCAAATAGGAATTCAAGAGAAGACCTCTCCATAATGAAATATAGCAGCAGGCAGAAATAAAAACAGCACGTACAGTAGATGTTTCCCTTACCAATTCCACTTACCAATAGCGCTTCACTCCCCGGCAACGGCGCCAGAAAATAGTCTTGATGACCCACAAGTATAGGGGGTGTATCGTAGTACTTTCGATAAATAAGAGTGTCGAACCCAACGAGGAGCAGAAGGTGTTGACAAGCAGTTTCGATGAAGGATTCACTGTAAATGCTCACAGACAAGTTTTTGGAGTTTTTGATATACAGATAAATAAAATACAAGTAAATAAAATGCAGTAATAATAATTGCAACGAGTGGCCCAATCCTTTCTACAGCAAAGGACAAGCCGGTTGGTTTACTTATGATGACCAAACGTTCTTGAGGACACACGAATTTAGTCTAGTGCTTTCGCTTCATATAGTTGATTAATCTTCATTGTTTTGATAAGTGTTGTGTGGGTGAACCTATGCTAATGCACCGCCCTTCCTAGGACTAATACATACTTGTGATTATACCCCTTGCAAGCATCCGCAAATACAAGAAAGTAATTAAGATAAATCTAACCACACCTTAAACTCTGAGATCCTGCAATCCTCATGCATCGATATACCACGGGGGTTGGGTTGCAGTCACTCCGGCAACCCCAGAATTGGCAAACGAATACATAATGCATTCCCCTAGGCCCATAAAGGTGAAGTCATGTAGTCGACGTTCACATGACACCACTAGAAGAATAACACCACAACTTAAATCAAACCATTAAATATTACTCAACATAATTCACTACTAACATTTAGACTTCTCCATGTCCTCAAGAACTAAACGAACTACTCACAAGACATCATATAGATCATGATCAGAGGTGATATAATGATGAATAACAATCTGGACATAAATCTTAATTCAACGTTTCACTCAATAGCATCAACCACAAGGAGTAATTAACACCGAAAGTTTCCCCTATGAAATACACAAGATTCAACCCTAGATGTTACAACGAGGGGAGCGGTGGAGATGACGATGTCAGCGGTGGAGATGATGGTGATGATGATCCCAATGAAGTCCAACTCGATGACGGTGACGATGGCGATGATTTCCCCCCTCCGAGAAGGAATTTCCCCGGCAGATTTCTCCCTGTCGGAGAGCTTTTCTCTCTCTGGTGTTTTCCGCCTCGTGGGGGCGGCGGAACATTTTCTCCACACTCCTCCAAGTGTTAGGGTTTCCAGGGGGTGAAGTACGCGAAGGGCGTCGACTGAGGTGGGCCTGGGCTCCCTCCCCACATGGCGGCGCGCCAGCCTAGGGGGCCGCGCCATGGGGTGGGAGGGCCCATGGTGGCCCACCTTGGCCTCCCCTTTTGGCTCCCTCCGGCATCTGACAAAATAGGAGCATATGTGTATTTTCTTCATTTATTGATCTTCAGAAATAATGTATCTTGACGGTGCTTTTTCCAGCAGAATCCTGACTCCGGTGAATAATCCTCCAATAATCATGAAACATGCAAAATAGGTAAAATAACATAAGTATCATCTCTAAATACGAAATGTATCAATGAATAACAGTAAATTATGATATAAAATAGTGATGCAAAATGGACGTATCAGCCGCGTGGTGGCGATTGCGGCGCTGAGCACACCGTCGAGAGGACCCGGTCCTTGACGGCTCCCGGCAGCGGAGCTAGTCTAGGAGCTCGACGAGGCGAGAAGGCTCGCCGGGGTCCATGGAGAGGAGCCCGTCGGGATCGGACTTGAGGTCGTTCTAGATCTCGTTCACCAGGAGCCGCAGGCCACGGAGTTCCTGGAGGACGCGGCCCAGGCGGTGGGTGTTGGAGATGCCACGGAGGAGGGAGGTGTCCTCGGCGGTGGTGAGGCCGGCCGTGCGGTGGAGAACATGGTGCAGGTCGGTGGCGGTGGCCCGTGGGGGTTGTTGGGTTTGCGGGGATTGGGTGGCTGTTGCAGAGTCACTGAGGATGCGTTGGATGCGGAGGAGCTCGCGGAGGAACTGAGATCCAGTGCCCCATCAAGGCGAGGCACATCGCACTTTAAGGCCTCACATCCACCATCCACCTCCCATCCAACGGTCACAAATGGTCAACCAAAAAGAATAGCTGATTCCTTATTCCTTACGCGCGTAAGCAGGAAACGACGCGAGCTCTTCTCGCCGTCTACAGAAGGAATCCGCTGCTCCGTCTGCCTCCCATCCCCCATCTCCGGCTGCACTGTTGATACGTCTTCAACGTATCTATAATTTCTGATGTTGCATGCTTATATTATACCAATTGCTACATGTTTTATATACACTTTGTATCATTTTTATGCATTTTCTGGGAGTAACCTATTAACAAGATGTCATAGTGCAAGTTCCTGTTTTCTGCTGTTTTTGGTTTCAGAAAAGCTGTTATGGAAATATTCTCGGAATTGCACGAAAGAGGAGTCAAAGTCCCTATTTTTCTAACACGTACACGGAGTCCGTAGGAGAGACGAAGTGGGGTACCGAGGCGCCCTCACCATGTCACGGCGCGGGTGGGTCCCCTGGCGCGCCGCCACGTGGTGAGGATCCCTCGGGCCTCCACCGACGTCGCCCCTTCGCCTATAAATTCATCTTTTCGGGAAAACACTAGACACCCGAGCCAATATTTTAGAAAACATCCGCCGCCACCGCCGTCGTCAACCCTAACTCGATGGGGGTTCTGAAGCTCTCCCGGCACCCTGCCGGAGAGGGGAATCATCATCGGAGGGCTCTACATCGCCATGCCTGCCTCCGGAGTGATGTGTGAGTAGTTCATCTCTGGACTATGGGTCCATAGCAATAGCTAGATGGTTGTCTTCTCCTCTTGTGCCATCGTGTTTAGATCTTGTGAGCTGCCTATCATGGTCAAGATCATCTTATTGTAATGCTACATGTTGTGTTTGCTGGGGTCCAATGAATATTGATACTATGTCAAGTTGAATATTGAATTATCATGTCTATGTCTTTTATGATCTTGCATGCTCTCTGTTACTTTTTGAAACTCTGGCCAAGTGAATGCTTGTGACTCCAAGAGGGAGTTTTTATGCTAGATAGTTGGGTTCGGCCTCTATTTAATCTGGGGGAGTGACATCAACCTCTAAGGTTGTAGATATGATGTTGCCACTAGGGGTAAAACAACAATGCTTTGTCTAAGGATGAATGTGTTGTTTACATTATGCACTTTACTTAATGCAATTGTCTGTTGCTTGCAACTTAATACTGGAAGGGGTGCGGACGCTAACCTGAAGGTAGACTATTTAGCACAGATGCATGCTGGATAGCGGTCTATTTACTTTGTCGTGATGCCCAAATGAATCTCATAGTAGACACTACAACTTGCACATGCATATTATGCACTTCTCATATTGTCAATTGCCCAGCTGTAATTTGTTTACCCAACATGTTAGTTATGTTTATGGAGAGATGCCACTAGTGAACTGTGGACCCGGTCCATTCTTTTACATCTGAAATACAATCTACTGCAATCATTGTTCTCTTTCATTCTCTGCAAGCAAACATCATTTTCCACACTATACATCTAATCCTTTGTTTTCAGCAAGCCGGTGAGATTGACACACTCACTGATTCGTTGGGGCAAAGTAGTTTGATTGTCTTGTGTGCAGGTTCCAAGTCAACCGTCATAATTCCCCATCAACGTGCCAAGTTTTTTGACGCCGTTGATACCTTCGAAGCATCGCCGATTTCCTACTGGTTCGATAAACCTTGGTTTCATACCGAGAGAAGACTTGCTGCTACACTCATCAAACCTTACACTTGAGGTCTCCTGACGAACGTGTGCATCACACGCATCAAGCAAGTTTTCTGGCGCCCTTGCCGGGGAAGTCGAGTTGCTTCTGCAATGGGAGTCTCTCACTTCCAATCTCTTTACTTTGTTATTTGTCTTGCTTAGTTTATTTTTAATTTGTCTTGTTTGCTCTCTTTATCAAAAACACACACAAATCAGTTACTTGTTTTTGTTATTTCGGTTTTGCTTTATCTTCCATTGTCTTAAGGTCTACTCCTATGCATGTTGCTATGTCGCCTGAGGAATTAATCTTCACTTTTAAACAAGGGAGTGAGGAGAGTTTTAAATAAGCTTGGTCTAGAATTTTTTAGTCTTATGGCAAAACCGAGCCTAAAATGATTTTAAGCCTGCTTCTTAGTAGCTTTTATTTTGGGCTTGTTCTTTGTTATAGATATGCTTTAGATGCTGTAGTGGGAGGAGATTTCCTTCAATGTGATGGGGATCAAGCTTTCAATGCCATAAAAAAGTTGGTTGCTTCTTCTAGCTCGGCCAACAAATTTGATTCAGCTCTTTTTGACATTCATGCTATTAAATACTCTTGAGACAAATTTATCTTGTTTAAAAGAAGGGTATAATCAGATTCGTGAGTATTATGATTATGTTCCAATGAGTTTTGAACCTTCAATGTGGGTCCCTACGGTAAAGGTTGCTATTTGTGGTGAAACTTTTTATGCTCGTTGTGATATTATGTGTGAGTTTTGCCTTATGCCTAAAAGCATTTGTGAATCTTTGAATCTTTGGGGACTTTCTGAAGGGGGAGAAGGAATAACTCTTACTGACAACTCTATTATATTCCCATAGGGATAGCTGAAGGAGTGTTTACAACCTTTCTTGGGGGAACGGTAACGATTATCTTGTTATTGAATGTGTAGGAACGGAACAGATTACACTTGAAGATCTATGCAAAAACTATTGGGGGCAACAATAGATGTGGGAAAAGGCACTTTGAATTTTACCTCCACAACGGGGTGCGGCCATGTATTCCCCAAACCGAAGAGTAGGTCTAACGGTAAGAGAGGTAGGCGTAAGGCTCTTGGTATTGATGTTGATGCTTCTCCACTTTGAAACACTTGATTTTCACTTTCTGCGCCTAGCTGAAAGGCGTTAAAGAAAAGCGCTTATGGGAGACAACCCATAGTTTTTATTTTCTGTTATTTTACTTTTTCTTTTTCTTTGAGTCAAGGAGCTTGCTTACTTCTGTAACAACTCCTTTGTATCTTTATTTTATTGCATTGTTGTGCCAAGTAAAGTCTGTAGTTGAAAGTTGATGTGGCGGAAAGAGCAGGAAGGCGACGGTGAAGGGCCCGTAGAGCGAAAGCCATGGCGGCAGCAGGCGGTGGCGGCACCGGACACGGAGATAGGCTAGTGGCAACTGGCAACCCCATTTCTGATTTCTGAACTTCTGATTTCCTACTGAAATGACTAAATTTGCAAATCGGACCTCGCGGAAACTTTAGACATAAATGCCCCTACTTCACTACTTGTGTTGTTTAAACAAATTGACCCTTTTAAAAAGTCAAACAAGTAAATTACGTGTATAACCTAAAAATCTATACCTCTTGTAATCCCACTAAATGCATTAATTATTTTCTATCTCAACATGCAAGCTATCCACATCATCCATTCTCTTAGCCAATCAAATATCCAAGTCATCCCACTAACATACATTAAGCCAACAATTTCTTGCATGCAACATATCCATGTCATTTACTTTTCATCATCCAATTGTCCACGTCAACAATTTTAATCATTAAATGTAACAAAAATTATCAAGTCAATTAAATTTAGCTTTTCAACAATTATGATTAATTTAATCTTTCATATTTATATAAACAACTTCCTATTTCATGGGCTTATATGTGTTTAGCTACACAGTATTTTTTACAGAGATTTCGCTGCAACGCGCGGGGTATTTTCTTGTTTCTTTAAAGGAGGATTACCCGAAAAATGCGTGTGTGTCTTATATTTTATCTTTCTGTCACATACAAATGACTATTGAAAAAATTTAAATAGAAGAAAAAGCTTAGTTTACATTAACAATTGTGCACGACAGACCAACAAATTAACCTAACTAAGCCAGCGGCGATATATTTGACTTGGTGGCTAGTCTCCCTCTGAATACCTTACACATGATATATCAAATATTTTGTTAGACATATTTTCAATGTTTAATTTCATGCAATCTTATAATTTGAAAAATGACATAAGCTATTGTATATACAGACACATCATAGTGAGTATATGCAAATGTAATAACTGATTTCTTTATGTCCAATAGTTGAACCCATCATATTTCATGTTTGTTGGTGATTACTATAAGCAATGCTCTATCAGTAACAATATAAATCATCAACATATTATCAATTTATTCCTAAATCCACCATAACTTGTAAGACACCTTTGACCAAGCTAAAAAATAATCATGACAACTACTAAATTTTGTTTTAAATATTTTCTACATTACCATACACTACACAGCTCTGCTAAGATATTTGCTTGATTGAATGCATTGAAGCCTCTAACAAAATATTTAATAATACCAAAAATAGTTAAGAACATCGATCTCCACAATAATATACATATACAATATACAATTCATCAATTTAACAACATCAAGGAATCGTGTGTGTTCTTCTTTTTCACATTTAAAATGATTGTGTACCTTGTTAAGAATAATATTGTACATACAAAAAATTACATAACTCCATGATATACGTTAGAGCCATATAATGTAAAATAATTAAAATATATATTGTATAGTTAACAATGCTAACTAACTACACCATATATTTGTGAAACCATAATATGATGAAAAAACTAAGAAAGTTTAATTATATTAGTGTAATTATATTTATTTAGCTGATGCTTGTATAGAAATTAATTGGAACAACTAATGACCGTTGGCATTGGCCAAGAAATACCATCCATGTTTCAAAAGGATTAGTGCAATTATCTGGTTTGAAGTCAAGCAAGCAAGACACTAGTTTTGATATGGTATGCTTCCCAATAGAGATTAGCTGCACTCTCATTGTCACAATCTCACCCGTTGATTTATGGTGACACAAAACTCAAGTAAGATGATATCAATGTCACTGAAATGAAACAATTCCTCCCATGCAAGTTGGTTTTCGACATTTTTGACAAGGCGAAATATGATAAAATAGCCATTGCTTTGCGAACAGAAATTTGGAGAAAATTCCTACCATCAAATAGTAATCTCAACGATGTGATAAGTTTCCTATAACAAACACTTTACTATATTTTAATCTCCTAACTAACAATAATTTTACCTTACAAGGGATATAAGGCAATAAAAAAGTATTGAACATTACCTTTTGAAGAAAACTCGGCCGAGTAACTAGAATATCATTAACAAGAAGCGACATGACAATCTCGAAAATTCCACGTCTATGAACATTTTTTAAAACTTATGACTACTTTTTTAACTTGCGAATTTTAAACCATGAACATTTTTCATACATTTTTTATAATTTTCTAATCTCATGAACATTTTTCGAGCTGAGTGAACTTTCTTAAGACCCTTAAACGTACTATTTCATACAATTAATTGTTTGTGAACCCCTTGAAAAGGAAAAATAAAAATAAATGTTTTTGGAAAATGAAGAAAAAATAGAACCAAAAGAGCGAAAAATATAAAATAGAAGAAAAAATAACCCATGTGATAGAAAACTACAGCAGCAAGAAAGGAACACAGATACACTAAAATGTACAGTTTACAACTAGTTGCGCTCTTATTGTTGGAGGTCCCATTTGGGAGTTTTCAAAAAATGTGAAAAAAACCATGGACATGGGTTATATTGTTTTTTGACCATGTATGACCTTTGCGAAAAATAGAAATAAAATATGAATAGCACATTATACTGTTCACTTGGATCCTTGTCTCTTTTCACATGTCACATATGTTCACACTAAATTTATGGATGCACAAGATACAACATAAGTTGTGTCCATAATTTAGTTCGCACATTTTAAAAAAAAACTCCAAAATGGGGAATTCTGTGAATGGGATGCATACTCAACTAGTTGCAAAATATTCGAACACTTCGTTGATTAACAATTTAAGTGAAGGTTCCAAGTAAAGAAGTATCAATTTAAGACCAGCGCGATTTGAAAAAAGTTCATGGAAAAATATTCATTAGTTTAAAATAGTTCAAGAATTTTAAAAATGGTTCATAAATTTGACATAGTTCTTGGAAAAATGTTCAGTAATTTAAAAAATGGACCTTGAATTTAACTTTTATATGAATTTGAAAAAGTTCACACAAATCATGATTTTAAAAAATGGTTCATGAGTTTTAAAAAAGGTTCAATTTTTTAAAAAGTGTTGAATTTGAAAATGGTTCGGGAACTTTTTCAGTTCTTAATATTTTTGTTTTTCTAAATCTAAACACTTTCAAAATCCGAATATTTAAATTTGAACAATTTTCAAAATCGTAGCATTTTCGAAATTTGGACATTAAAAAATAAAAACCAACAAAAAACGAAATAGAAAAACAAACAGGAAAAATGATATAAAAATGGAGCGAGGGGAGCCGTCCGTGGAGCTGCTGGTGTTGTACCATCATGGAGCGAGCTTCTCGCGCCGAGTAGTCTCAACTCCAAACAAATTCCCGCATATCTTGCGTCGATGGGGGAACAAAGGAGGCTCCCGCAACGGGGACCCTCGGCGCGGCCTAGCTCGCGCCATGGGCGCCTTCTGCGATGCGAGCGCGGACGACAAGCATGCCGTGCCGTCATGATGTTCCTCACTGGCCATTGGCATAGGAGCTTGTCGGCTCGGCGTGGGTGGGCGGCAGCACGGGTTGGTGTCGATAAGTGGCAGCGCATGGATTCGACATATTTGGCCGGAATCAAGGTCGACGCAGCGGGCGGTCACGCTGTGGGGAGTGAGCAGGAAGAGGACGAACTAACCGTTGGAGGCCATGTGCGACGGTTTTTTGTGATATTGCACAAGTTTGGTACCCTGTAGTTGCATCAAACCCACTTTTCCTAAAGAGAAAATAAACAACACACTAACACTATGTTTGGTTGCATGGAATTGAATTGGACTAAAATTCCAAATCGAGATGGAAATGAATTGGCTTCTAATTCAATTCGGTTGTTTGGATGTGTTTGGAAACTGCTGTTGAAGGGAGATGGGGAGCTGCGCCGCCGCCTGGTCTCGGCGTCGCCTGGGAAGGCAGGGGAGGAGGAGAAGGTGGAGAAGAGGCGAAAGACGAGGTCAGGGCGCGCGGCGCTGAGGGCGGCGCGGGACGCCGCGTTGACGCGGAGAGGGAGGGGTGGAGGCGGAGGTAGGAGGCGAGCAGGGCGGCGGCATCGGCGGCGAGAGGCGGGGAGAGGCTGAGGAGGAAGGTGTCGACGGCGGGGAGCTGAGGCGAAGGGGCGGGGGCCTCATCCGGGGCGGGGAGGTGGGAGGAGATGAAGAGGAGGAAGCGAAGCGCGGGCGCCTGGGAGGGGAGGAAGAAGGGCGCGGAGCACGGCGGCTGCCCCGCGGGATGCGGCATCGGTGACGGCGGCCGGCGCTGGAGCAGATGGCCACGCCGGGGCGGGGAGGTGCGGCGGCCGGCGGGGAGGAGCGGCGGCCGGCGGGGAGGTGCGGCGGCGGAGGGAGGTGCGGCGGCCGACGGGGAGGAAGGTGTCGACGGGGCGGGGAGGTGCGGCGGCCGCCGAATTCCGAGCGTTTCCGACCTCCGAGGCTCGGAATTGCTCCCTTCACAAAATGGTAGCTGCGGAATTGGCTCGGAATTGGTCTGCAATTCCAGGCCCAAATTCTGAGCGCAGTCCAAACGCCGGAATTCAGAATTGGGGCTCCAATTCCAATTCCAAGCCCCAATTCCGTGCAACCAAACAGGGTGTAAAATAAGAAATAACTCTTTTGTAGGTGTGCCGCCATCTTCAACACGCTTCCAGGTGCCACCCAGCTAGGGGTGTAAACGGATCGGATCGGATCGGATTTTGCCTCTACCCTATCCTTTACCATATTTTTTTTCTCGGATTCGGATCGGATCGGATAATGAACGGTTGCGGATTCAGGGACGGATAGATATAATCACGGATTCGGAACGGAAACGGAGCGGATTCGGGGCGGAAAGAAAATTAGTCGGATCGGTATGCGCAATGTATATCATCAAGCCACATAACCAAAATAATAGCTCAACAACATAATAATCTAACAAAGTTATACTCCATAGTATGTAGAATGACCATGTAAGGGAGTCGTTGTTCAACAAATGAGCTCCACAACTCACTAAATAAAAATTGTGCTCTATTAGTTTAGACATTTCGGTAGAAAATCGGATTATTCGGATTATAACCATCGGATAATCCTAACTAATATTCGGATAATCCATATTCGGATGCTATTTTTCATACCATATCCTATACCGTATCCGGGTGTTCAGTTCGGAATCGGATATCCTTATCCGGCAAATTCTTTGGAACCGGATATGGCTTCTTTAAAACGGATTCGGCGACGGATTCGGTACGGAAATTATCCTATCCGTTTACACCCCTACACCCAGCCGCACTCCTTAAAGGATGACACACTCCACCAATATTGGACTCTTATTATACTTATCTTCTCCTTGTGCGGCGGAAATAGGAACAACAGCCGTTTTCTTGACACCATCAACAACAGAGAAAAGAATACACACATCACTAATAGGAGGTGTCATATCACCCACCCACACCCTACCCATTGTCATCCTTAAAGAGAACTTGCGCTCGAAATTCTTAATGAAGAACCTGCTAAGATGAACCCAAACTGAAAAGATGGTGGGCGAAGTGGTTGTACACCGCACGATGCACCTATTTTTGACCATGGAGAAACTTTTTTTTTTTGCATGGTAATACGATTCTCATTGATAAACTTACTGAGCCCCCTTGTACACGTTAGACCGTCTCGGAAGTGGTACCATGTAGAAAATCATTGCCTCGTGGCTGGTACCACTTTTTTTTTTGACCATGGAGAAACTTACTGAGCCCCCCCTTGTACACGTTAGACCGTCTCGGAAGTGGTACCATGTAGAAAATCATTGCCTCGTGGCTGGTACCACACGACATTAGGCGCCGTATTAGCTAGGCCGCAACCCACAACGCGGTAAGAGGTGGTTTCGATCAATTCTTGCATCCCTTCAAGCTTGTAGACAACAGATTATATCAGAAACCACAATCGGCGGCTAAGCTCCATGAAGGCCTTTATTAAGAAAAATCATATTGTAAGTTTCACAAAAATCCAAAAAAATTATAGATGTAGACAATGTTATATTCTACCAACGTGCAAAATCTCAAATAAAAAATCTAGTCTACACAAAAATAACAAAATCTGACAAATTTGGAAGAGTTGATTTTTTTCGCTGTTTACTACAGTACTTTCAAATGTCACGCTTTGTTATTTTTGTGCAGCACAAAATAAGATATTTCTAGTTGTCAAATAAAAAATCTAGTCCCATGGATATGAAACCCATTTGGGCGAGAGTAGTACCAGGATGGGTGACCTCCTGAGAAGTCCTCGTGACAAGGTTTCATATCTAGCCTACCCCAACTTGTTTGGGACAAAATGTTTTGTTAAGGTTAAGGTAAGTGATTTTGCATGTTAGTAAAATACAACATTTTGTACATCAAGATTTTTTTTTCAGTTTTTTATAAATATTAGAATATGATTTTCAATTTTTCAAAATAAAGGGCTCCATGGAGCTCTAATTTTCCACTCTCCGTACGTACACGCTAATACTACTGTAGGATCTAGTCGGGAATTTGTGCTGCAATCAGAATGGTTCTTATTTCGTTTTTGGACTGTCAATCTGTAGTGCTTTTTAGGCAAGCCAACAATGCCCTGGTCAGCCCTGGCGTCGAGCTTCCACAACCCTGTCGCGTATGTTAGAGCATCTCCAACGGACGCCCAATTTGGAGCGCGCGCCAAATAACCGTTTTTTGGCGCGCACGGGACGATTTTGGCAGCTCCAACAAGCGCGGGAAAACAGTGCGCGCGGGAAAAACCTTAGCGCGCGCTGGCCAACGCGCTAGGTTTTGCGCTATATAAACCGCGCCGCTTGCAGCGCGCTCTCTCCAAGCGCCAGCGCAACTGCCTCTTCCTCTCTCCTTTCCCACTCGCGCCACCTCGCTGAAACCCCCGCCACTTCACCTTCGCCTCCGCTTCGCCACGATGCCGCCGCGCCGCGCCTCCATGACCGCTACCGCGGCGTCCGCCGCCGCCCGAACGGCACCTTCACCGCCGAGATCCGCTCCGGCGACACGCGGGTCCCGCTCGGGACCTACGAGACCGCCTACGCGGCCGGCCGCGCGTACGACGCGGCGGCGTGGCGGTTCGGCCGCGGGCGCCACACCATGAACTTCGCCGACTGCCACAGCGCGGCGCAGGCGGCAAGGCTGGCGCCTGCGCCGGCCTTGGTCACCCCGAGGACCGCCGCGCGCTTCGCCTTCGCGCCACCCTGGATCTGGTGGAGGAGCGCGACGCGCGCGCCGTGGAGGCGTGGTACGCCGCGCATCCGCGCGAGCGCGACGACGAGCTGGAGCTGTGGAACACCATAGCGGCCGAGCGGGCGGAGCGCCGCGCCGAGAAGCACGACGAGGAGGAGGCGCGTCGCGCGGTGAGGGCGCAGGCGGAGGCGGAGCTCCTGGCCGGCCGCGCCTGGTGGCCCGCCGAAGACGCGATGTGGCGGGCGTTGGAGGACGAGATCTCCGACACCACCGCCTCCGACGCGGAGTTCTCCGACGTCGACTGGTAGATCGCCGGCGCGTAGTGTGTTCGTGCGCGCTTATATGCGCGCACATTATCCGGGGTGTGTGTTCGTGCGCCTATATGCGCTTTGTGTTCGTGTTCGTGCGCCTATATGCGCTTTGTGTTCGTGTTCGTGCGCTAATATATTTCTATTTTACTGCACTTTTTGATCCAACATCACCGCGCAATGCGAACGGATAAGGTTTACGCGCGCCATTTTCCCGCGTCTGCTAAAGCGCCTATTTTTGGCGCATCGTTTTCGCGCGTCTGCCAAACTGAAACCGCCGCGAGGCGCGCCAAAACGCAATTTTGACGCGGTAAAAGAGTTATAGCGTGCAAACGCGTACCGCAACTGTTGGAGATGCTCTTACGAACTCTGCATCCACGAGCTGCTACACCACCGCTCCCACTGCGGGCTATCGCCCTGTCAATCTCCTGCCGGCTCCTCCCCAATCCATCCATTTCACATAGGAGTAACAAAGATAACAGTTAACTTAATCACATACAATCACAAGATGCTTGCCAAACGTGCATAGCAATCTCAAGCTCGAACTTGAATACATATTTACCTAGGCAATCTCGACAGCTCCTTTGTGTCTAACCAATCGGGACCAGGCAACAATAATCTTTACACTAGAGTCCTTCCCTTTAGAGGGCTTGCTGTTGTGAAGAACACATGTAGCTTTACTTATTTGGCATTCTTTGGCTTTGAAGACCACCCGACCACTTGCAAGGATAGCACCAGAGCGTGAGTAGGTATGTATGAAAACTTTGAGCATTCCTTGTACAGAAATAACACGCCTTGACAGATCAAGGTAACCATCTGACTCCATACATATTCCTCCATCAGGTTCCATTGGCATTGTTCCATGCTTCGAATCAAATAGCACAACATGCCTACAAGGATCCTTCCAAGGCAATGTACCACAAACAACTTTTCCGCCATACTTAAAAGGCGACCCTTCAGTAGCACGAACACACATCACAGTGGCCTGGCATGTCCGTTCGAGTTGTTCGAAGCATAACTCCATTTTGCACAAGTGGTTGGAGGGGTAGGAATAAAAATAGTCAACATTGCCAGCATTTCTATATCGGAAAACTTGATTCATCAATGCTCTATCTCCAGACTGTCCCTTTAAATTCAGTTGGATTTCTATTTCGACAGGTTCCACGGACACAATTGCGCGACAAGGGCCAGTCAAGTGCAAATAAGGATCCTGCAAACATAATCGTTAATCCTGAACTAATCAACAAGCAGGCAATAAGATCAGTAAAATGAATACAAAGAGTACCGTACGTACACTTTTAGTGAGGGTTTGGCAGCGATAACTTTTACGACCGAAGAGAATGTTGCGTTTGTTGTCCACATAGTCCCGAGCGGCAACCACGCCATACACATCCAGTGGCCACTTCAGGTGTTTTATTTTAGCAACTTTGATGGAATAGATCTGTAGGCTTCTGACACGAAGAGCCTGTGATGGGATGGATCTCGGTGTGTAGTTTGTAAAGAGCATTGAGCTCAACATAGCTGCATTCATACAGCATCGAATTAGTAAAGTGTGTATGACAAAACTCGAATATAAATGGACCAACTAAAGGGAGCATGTATTTTACTTGATGGATCCGTTACGAAACATAATTAATTTGGCTACATTCTGCCCGTAACACAGCGGGCTCATCCATGCATTGTTCCCAATTTTCATCTTACTGGTAATTAATTTAATGTTCAAATTTTTGTGTTTTATTGGCTATATGAATATATATCATATATGAACATCAACAGTGCAAACTGTTGGAATTTATTGGAGTAACAAGCATCAGCATGGATTTAGTAGTCTGGCACTAGTTATAATCTAGTCATCCAAGATTAGTTCGCTGTTCACCATTGCTAATTCTTGTTAGAATTATTATTAGTAATAAATCAACGAAACCTGTGGATATTAATTTTGACTTGTAAGACCAGATGCTCCTATTATGAAAAAACGTTTCACAATGTCAAAAAATTATGAAAGAAAATTCGGGTGTACATCCAGACATTTTATGTAGGCACACACATTTGTAAAAAAGAACATTTTATGTGCCCTATGTGAAAAGGGTTAATAAAATATCAAGTAAAAAGTTATTTTTGAGCACTGTCTTTGTCTTTTTTATATAAAACACAAACAATTTTTTTTCGTGAATCATTGTGTGCCAACAGAAAATGTTCGGAGATACACCCGAATTGTTTTTCAGAATTTTTGACATTTTCAAATCTTTTTAAAATTCACTGTTCATAATGAAACTAGATGCTCCTGTGAGCCAAAACACCATGTCCCGAAAAGTGATCTTATTGTTTGAATATTTTGGAAATACCAAGTTTGATTTCTTTCACTATCTATCTTGGAGCATTTGTTTGTGTTTATATGGCATGATGCAATGAAGTTAAAATAAGCTGCTGCTTCTGGTGCACTTCTACCTCGCAAGCCTGGCCGCATTTCTTCTTCTTTTGAAACAGAAATTACGAAGTGGCTTTAATCAATGCTTCAATGTGAATGGTTGAATGATTCAATGTTGCAAACTCTCTTAGTAGATCAATAATAATAGCAGGGAAATGAGTTATGAGTAGCTGATATTCTTGGGGCGCTGTTTAGATCTTCACTGTGGGGAGCTACTAGTTCTACTCTGACGATGGCATTGAACTTCCGCACACTTGTTTTCCCAAAATTGTAATATGAATATATAATGAGGGGCGTTTGAAGTATGCACACTTGTGGTTGTTATGATTATGATGCCGTTGTGTAGAAACTACAGATTTGCCTAGGGATTTGGGGTTTGGATTGAGAAGGGATTCAATTATACCAGGGGATTGGGTGGAGGGACACTCCCGAGTAACAAAACTTACGGAGGATTGCTTCAGACAATCGTGCAGTAACAAGAAGAAAAACAAGCGAAAAGTCAGGTAAGCTTACTCACTCGTGTATTCGAATCCATTGCCAAATCTTCGTTCCCAGATGGCACGGTGTTCAGCGAATTCTTTCTTCTCCTCCTCCTCATTGCCTTCTTCTTCCTCATCCTCCTCCATGGATGACTCCTCCTCCTCCTCGTCTTCTTCTTCTTCTTCGTCAAACACCTCCGTGGTTGGTTCACAGGAGATCGATTTCAATTTGAGGCCGTGATCTGATCCCGGGCGAAGCATCTCTTCTTGCGCGTTGGAGTGCCGCGAGGACATTCTCCCCTGCGTATAGAAGAGCGGCCTTGGCAACGGCTTCATCATGGACGAGATCATATCCGACATTTTGCTCGCCGCTTCTTCTTCTTCCCCATGGTGATTCTCACCGCCGCTGCCGCCACCAGAAGACATTGCCTACACGAACCAGTTTTTTTTGTAGGGTTTCACACGAACCAGCCAGTGTTATATCCCGTCTCAGGCAGGCAGGCAGGCACGGCCCGGCAAGAGAACGCCCGTCAAGGAAACTGTTTGGGCCAAGTCTAAATTCCATCGCAGGCCGTAATACTCATTCGCCGCTGGACCATAACGCTAACGGGCCCAGCCACACGGCCCATACTACTCGGTAACCCCCAGCCCGCTAGGGTTTTGCTGGGCAGGTATATAGGTGCCATCTTCCCCTCTCCATCCCCTCCCTCCTATCAATTTCCACCACAGAGCGGCGGCGGCGGCACAGCGGGAGAGAGAGACGAGAGAGCTCCAGCCATGGTGCACGTCAACTTCTACCGCAACTGTAAGGCCGCGCACCGATCCTTCCCTCCATCTCCTCCACCCTCTCGCGCTCCGTGCCTAGCTCTCTGTTCATTCGCGCTCGCCCGTGATCCGATGCAGTAGAGTGTGGTGCGCTTCATATGCTGCTTAGCAGCAGCCTCCGGTTGCTCGCGGTTAGTCCTCTGCTTTGTCCTACGTCGGCGGCTTGTCGCGACGGAGAGGCCAGAGATCTCTTAGCTGTGTTGTCTGCCTTTCGTGCATCGTGTCTGGTATGTGGCGATTAGTGAGTGAAAGGTTTGGATCATCGCCCTGCTGTAGCGGAATGATGAGTTTATTTGCGTAGTGTCTAGATTTGAGTTGTGCACGGCGTGATGACCGGACTGTGCCCTAGATCTAGTTTATGCGGTGTGTTACCTGGGCACTGGTCATTTGATTACTGTTAGCTCCTTGAATAGGCTGCGTCGGTGTAGATTCATCAGATGGGAACTAGTTATTTGTTTCAGGTTGATGTTTTTATGCAGTTTGTACCCATCCTGTTTGCTAGTGCTAAATTTAGTTCCAGAACCAACAAAAGATAGTCTAGTTACGCTTTTCTGTGTAGTTAACAACAGAATTTGTTCATCCCCAACTATTGCTTTATCTTGTGTTTTTCATTCATTTGGTAGCATTGAGTTTGTTATGTAGCGTGGCACTAGAGTAGTTATGAGCGAAATGGTGCCGGTGTTGCTCAAATCAGCAATATTCGTGCCACCTGATCCTGTTGGATGAGGCATTATCTTTTCATTAAGAACAAGCAGCTTGTTTAATTGCCCTTCATTTTGTTTGATACTGACGACCAGTGTCCTTTGTATATATTAGTGCTTGTATATCTTATGTTCTTTTGAATTGTAGTAGTTGTAGTATTATGGCCTGATTACATTGATCTTCATTACCATTGCCTGCTCTTAGTGCTCTTTGACATGGTGGCAGATGAGATTATAATTTGTGCCTTACACATTATGTTGCCTACATTTGTTTCTTTCTTGGTACTTCATACACGTTACCTCAATACATTAGTTGTTTCATAACAAGTTGAATGTTTGCGCTTGCAGATGGTAAGACTTTCAAGAAGCCAAGGCGTCCTTATGAGAAGGAGCGTCTTGATGCAGAACTGAAGCTGGTGGGTGAGTATGGACTCAGGTGCAAGCGTGAGCTGTGGAGGGTTCAGTATGCATTGAGCAGGATCCGTAACGCTGCAAGGCACTTGCTCACACTGGATGAGAAGAATCCCCGCCGTATCTTTGAGGGTGCGGCTCTTCTCCGCCGCATGAACCGCTATGGGCTCCTTGCTGAGGGCCAGGACAAGCTTGATTACGTCCTTGCCCTGACTGCTGAGAACTTCCTTGCAAGGCGTCTTCAGACTCTTGTCTTCAAGGCTGGCATGGCAAAGTCAATCCACCATGCACGTGTCTTGATCAGGCAACGCCACATCAGGTATGCTTCAGCTGCATTCTTTTTGCGTTGTTTTGGCACATGCTTCCATTAGTTTGCTTGTTGGTCGAGAATCCTCAATGGGTTGTTTAGTATTGTCTTGTTGTTGACATACATAAATCATTTCACAGTGGTTTACTTAGAGCTCTTTACTGCGGCAGAAGTTTTGTCTGAACTCTTCCATTTCTCCATCTACAATGTATGGAACAAAATAAAGTAAACATGCTTTCATGTACATGACCCCTTTTTTGTTGCAAAGATTAACAACCGGATAAATACATTAATCATGTTTACTAAATGACTGAAACAAACCGTGTGTTGCATGAGTTACATGCATGTCTGCATTTTGTGCACTCTCTAGATGAACTAATTTTGCTTTGCTCTGTTCTTGCGGATATCTAAACTGGACTCTTATTATTGAACATGTTATCCAATATATCTTCCTCGTGCATCAATAATTAGAGTCTGGCAAAGTGTTGCTGGGAGTTTATCTGATCGTTGGCCTTGTCCTTTCTATCTTTGTTGATGTGTTGTTGTCTGAGTTCTGTTTTGTTTGATCGATGACCTGTTATGCTGATATTTTGATCCAAACCACATTGCAGGGTTGGCAGGCAAATTGTCAATGTCCCGTCCTTCATGGTCAGGGTTGAATCTGAGAAGCACATTGACTTTTCGCTGACAAGTCCCTTCGGTGGAGGCCAGCCTGGCAGGGTGAAGCGAAAGAACCAAAAGAAGGCAAGTGGTGGTGGTGACGCCGGCGGTGATGAGGATGAGGAGTGATAAGGAACTAGTAGCTATCACCTAAAATTTATCAAATACAATCGTCATGAGAACGTTGGTGTCATGAGTACTTTAGCTGAGAGGCCTGAAACTTGTCATGGTTTTCCTCTAGGCAGGACGTTTTGTTGCTTTATCTCTTGTTGTTAGCATGCACTTCCCTATGTTTGAAGCTATTTGATCGTGATGCAGTTATTAAGTATGTTATTGACAATGACCTGAAATTTTGCATCTACTATGTTTGTCATACATCTCCTTTTGCTTGGTTCTACTAGATGTTCTTGTTGACACTGTCATCAGGACGATCACGTAAGCTGGTTTTTGAGTAGAAGCTGTGACATTTTTTGAGGATGTAGTTGCTATCTTCCACACTTGTTTGTTTTCAATGTAAAACTGAACGAGCGAGAGAATAATATGGTGCGTTCTGCTGCGTGCGAGCAGTCTTACTGAATGCAGATCATGCCATTCCATTCGGGGAGCTGAAATGTCCAGCTCCTGAAATATTAATTTGCTACCTTAAAGTGAACCTAGTCTGTACAGACTGACGAAAACTACTCTCCCCTGAATTTCACCAGTGATTTGCTCAACCAGAATGCCTGACAGCTGCAGTGTATACAACTATACACACTCTGCTTGAATTCTCCTAGTCTGTTTTCACACGATAACAAAATTCTAGTAGTCTGCTTCACAGGATGACAGTCACCATGAAGAACAGGTGACGTTGATGGTTTGGTGTACTCTTGCGATCATCAACATCTCCTGCTAAATCACTCACTCTAGCCGATCAGAACAGATAACGTTGACGCGGTTTGGTGTAACTGTTGCAATAGTTCAGAGTCTGTGATATAACGCATTTGTTTCAACGCCGCCCAATGAGGTCCAGGAGCCTCCATAAGTCTGCTAACAATCCCTACCGCATATGCAATGTCAGGTCGGGTATTTAGCAAATATATGAGATTTCCACTATGATGCGAGGATCAACTGCTTCCTCACACTTCAGTATTCCCAACTTCAGGCGTCCTTCCATTGAACTTGTGACATGGGTTGCAAGAGCCCATACCAGCTTTGTCAAGTATCTTTCAAGCATAGCTTCACCGACACAAAGAATACAACACCATTTCCTTGTTTCACTTCAATGCCCAAATAGTAACTCGATAGCCCCAGATCACTCATATAAACAACTCATGCATTTGTGCCTTCAAGTCCTGTAAGTCAGATAAATTAGTTTATGTGATGATCATATCATCAACATACACTCAACGAGCAAGAACTAAGAAGGGCACCAGAGCTCGCTTTATATACATGCTCAGTTGGGAACCTTTCGAAACCAACTAGGGCAAATATGAGTCCTCCAGCTTTGGATTCCACGCTCGTTGGTCCGGCGAAGTCAATACATGGCCTTTTTCAGCTTCAGTACCTTGTGTTCACTATTGCTGGCAACAAACCCTGGCGGTTGGTGCACATACATTTCTGTAGTCAAATCACCATTGAGAAATGCGGACTTAACGCCCATATGGTGTGCATGACATTCTTTCTATGCAGCTAGTGCAAGCATGAGCCTGACATTATCCATCCTTGCCACGGGAGCAAAAAATCATCAAGGTCAGTCCAATATTTCTGTGCACCTGCCACTAGCCTTACATTTGCTTAGTCACATGACCACCATGATCTGTTTCGATTTTGAAAACCATTTCAATCATATTGCCTTTTGGCCAGCTAGCAGTGTTGAGAGTTCCCATGTATCATTCTCAACGATTTAATCCATCTCACCTTCCATAGCTTCCTTCCAATCAGTGTCAGCAACTGCTGCTTGTACACTGTCAGGCAACTCTGCAGCTAACAGACAGATATCACACTCTTTTGCATACTTCGGATTTGGCATGAAAATGGCATCCTGAGCTCTTCTTCTCGTGGCATGAGCTGGTTGTGCCCTATGGGAATCAGGCGGGGGTGGTGTCGATACCATCTCAGAAGGAGGGCTCTCCTGGAGCTGCAGGTGTAGCTGAGACTGATTTTGCACTTGTCTATCTGTTCTGAACTTATCCTGAACCTAACAGTGTAGCAGTTACCGGCAAATATGAATACGCAACACTGAATCTATCCACTTCACCTTGCTCTCTATCCTTGTTGTTCCAATTCCACTTGCGTTCCTCTTCAAATAACATATCTGAGGTGATGTATAGCCGGCGTTTCACTGGATCAAATACCCTGTAGGCCTTCGAATCTGATTCATGTCCCAGGAATACTACTGGCAGTTCTCTGTCAGAGAGTTTTGTAACTCCAGGCCGCCTCACATCCAAATGTGCACATGCGATCCACTCTGGAATTCTTCTTCCTGTTTGCCTAAAAGGTGTAATGCCATTCAAGATGCGTGTTGGAGAACGATACAGTACATACACTGTTGTCTTCACTTTTTCACCCCTGAATTATGCAGGTACAGACATACTTTTCATCATACTCCGAGCCATCTTGACAACAGAGTGATTCCTTCGCTCAACCACACCATTTTTTTTTTTGCGTCAACCACACCATTTTGTTGTGGCGAGTCTGCTTTTCTAGACTTCTAGTGTCCCTTATGATACACCTGTTCCTCGCAGAACCTAACGAAATCATTGGAGTTCACTTCGCCAAATCGGTCTGTCTAGAATGACATGATCTTCAGACCACTGCCATTTCTGACAGGGACTTGATCTTGTAGAAGGATCTGAACGCCTCATCCTTGCTTTTCATCACCTCAAGCCACATGTAGCAGGAAGTACCTGTTGCTGGCTGTAGTTGCCGGTGTGATTTTCTCGCGTGGATCTCCATGCACCAGCTCAAGCTCTTTCTCTGCTTTGAATGCAGTTGCACACCGAAATGGCGTCCTATGCATCTTCCCGAGAGTGCACCCTCAGTCCCTCACAGAATTTCTCTTGCCGCTATATGATCGACAAGCCACAGAATCTATCATGACAGCGCCCAGCTCAGTGTGATGGGGTATTGGGTACAGCCGTATAGGCGAATCCTGCCTGGGTACCCTTGCCAGCAGCTCACCGTCGTCGATCAAGGACTGGCACCCACCCTCGTCGACATGCCGGAGAGTTATGATGCTCTTGCGCAGGCGAGAGATGGAGTAGACGTTTGTCAGCACGCACGCGGAGCTACCCATTCTGCACCTTAGATGGCGCTGCAGCAACACCTTGAGCCGCATCAAAAAAGCAGAAGCCGCGCCGACACTTGGCCTCTGGGTCCTCCTGCCGGGAACATGGATGTTCATTAATTTTCCCCGGCGACTTGTTTGGCCCTGCCTCTATTCATGTAAATACTCTCCCAACTTTTCAATCAAATGAAGCGCAATCCTTTGGCGTTCTCTCGAGAAAAATGTCAGTGGATGCATGTACACACTTGTTATAGCTCAATGACTCATTGATCAACAGTAAGAGCTAGGGATTTTAAAAACGAAGAATATAGCTTAGCTAACGTACTACCAAAAAGCAAAACTGGTCCGCATCCCCAGCTCCTAGTATCTTCATACCAGATGCTGCATCTGGTGGCACAAAATGAAAAGGTATGAGTGGAAACCATGTTCAGCATCTGTAAAATTTATCCAAGAATATACCATGTCAGAACTGTTATGTTCTAAGACCATGAAAAGCTTCCAAGTACCAACTTATGTTCATATCACATTTATGTAAGCGCCAATGTAGTACTACAAAAGTTTCGACACATGTTTCCCAGATATATAATATATCACATGCAAATAAAAGGAGGCCAGTTTAGGCACCTCAACCATAAAGGTAACAGACAGATGTACTTGTAACTAGCACACAAAACGCACAGCCTTTCCAGCTGCATACTCTGTAAAGCATCTAACTGAGTCTAGGAGCTGACAGAGAATTGATGTTTGACCTAGCAGCATAACTGGTTTTAGCCAACTGCGGCAGGAATATATGACAAAAAGAAGTTCAAACTGCATGGTGCTTCTCTGAAAGGTTTGGCCACGGCCCTAACTGTCAGAAAATCGAGCACATATGCTTTGTTGGATGGGTGATCTGCAGAATGGGCAGTTTGGCACACCTTTCTCTTGGAGAAGCTGATTGCAGCGTGTGCATACAATCTGATGCCCACATGGGAGAAAAACGACTGCAACGTCCTCATCCAAGCACATTTGACATTCACGCTCCTGCTGCACGGGATCAGGCTGTAACCCTGGGGCTGGAGGACCCATAGACACGGCAAGTCTCTGGGGCCTAGCACGAGCCACATCAAACTCCAGTCCTTTTACGCGCTGCTGGAGTTCCTTTGCGCTGGCTTGCAACCTTTTCTTTTCATTTTCTGCATTCACCAATACATTGTTATACTCTCCTCTTGCTGACATCTTGATCCGCTCCACTTCATTTCTTTCAAGGTCAACCTGCTTCATAGCTTCATCCATCGTCTTCGCTCCCCCCTCCATCCTTTTCTGTAGTATTAATGATAACATGGTAAAAAGCAAGAAAAAAGATACATTAAGGCAAGTACATGGATTAGCTGCGCGCCTACATGAACACTCAGTAGGACCCAAAAAAAAATTTACACAACAAAAGAACTAATGTTAATGATGGATGAACGTGATTTTTAATAAGGTATGCCCATGTGACCTGCATGGCTGCATCCGCACATCACACCAAAGATAAACAAGACAAGTTTTCACAAACCAACAGAAAAATATATGAACAGAATTCTAATGCTAGTTAACAACCAATTGGGGAAGCAAATGGTTATGCACATGGCTACAATAAAAAGGTCCTCCTTTCACATACACAGCAAAATATAATGCAACAATAGCATTAGAAGAATATGATAGTTGGCCTATCATACTTATGCTGTCATTCTTGCCGAAAAACCAATCTGAGCATGCATGAAATTTGAAGCAATAAGTGGGTACCTTTAATACATGATTGTATCTTTCAGCTTGCTCAAGATTTTCCAGTAGCCTACGTAACTTGCTCCTTTCAGCAGTAAGCTCCTCTTGCAAAAGGATCTTCTCTGTTTCAATAGACTTCAGTTCCACACAGGAAACACTTTCCTTCCTCAAAATTTCAGCAAACCTTGCTGCTGATTTCTCCTCCTGTAACTTGGCGGAATCCCTTTCACGCTTAGAAAGTTCAACTTTATCGGTAAGCTTCAGTTCAAGAGAATTTGCACGATCAAGCTCCACTGAAATATCACATATTGACTTTTTTGTCTCCTGAAGCTTCTGTACAAGCACACCACACTCAAATGTTTCCTTTTCCTTTTCCTGTCTGAGCGATGTAAGAAAAGGTTGCTCAACTGCAAGCCTCTTTACTGACTGCCGTAACCTTTCACTGGCCCAGTCCGCCCAAGCTTTCACCTCTAGCTTCAGCTCTCCCAAACGTCTAATTAGATCCAGAGCCATCTCCTCTTTCCTATCTTTCGGAACCCAGGAGGTCCGAATCCCATCATGTGAGAATTCAAACTCAAAGCCATCCGCCGGAGTATTTGGGAGAGAAAAGCGTATGAGGCCACCGGGTTCAGTTTGTTGCTTAGTTACTGTTTTCCCAGGAGATGATGAGCTGGAAGAGTGGTTTACAGGAGAAGAAATTGGCTGAACTGAAAGCACTGATGATGGATCCATGCTTTTGAGCAAAGAAAGAGGCAATGTAGCTGTAAATGCTGCGTATGATTTTAGGCCTTTTGCTGCCTTTGCTGTGCCTGTCGAAGTGCTAGAAGCAGATTCAAGTAATGCCTTCACTGATCTACTCTCTTTTAGAGTTCTCTTATACTGTGACATGTTACTGCTGGTGCATTTAGCTGCTTTTTTGTTATGTGTAACCACAGTCCTAACCAATGAAGAGGACTTCTCCAGTTCACTGGAAGAACAAGCATGTTCTTGACCAGAAGAAGAAACGTGGTCTTGACCAGAAGAGGAAACATTATCAGATTCAAGAAATGCCTTCACTAATCTGCTCTCTTTAAGAGTTCTCTTGCGGCTGGTGCCTTTAGCTGTTTTTTTGTTCTGCATAACCACAGTCCTAGCCAATGAAGAGGACTTCTCCAGTTGACCAGAAGAACAAGCATGTTCTTGAGCAGAAGAAGAGACGTGGTCTTCACCAGAAGAGATAGCTGCTTTTTTGTTATGCGTAACCACAGTCCTAGCCAATGAAGAGGACTTCTCCAGTTGACCGGAAGAAGAAGCATGTTCTTGACCAGAAGAAGAAATGTGGTCTTGACCAGAAGAGGAAACGTGATCTGTCCCTGAAGACTTGTGAGTTGATATATAATCTGTTAAAACTTTGCTCCACGTCCTTTCAGGAGATTGAGATAGTGAAGCTCTCCAACTTTTTACTTGTCCGGAATGAGTCAGTGCAGCTCCTCCAGGAGATTCTGAGGCACTGTAAGAATAACTTCCTGAAGTATCATTCACGTTCTGACTGTTCACAACGAGACAATCTGATTGTTCATTTCCAGAACTCATATCAACAGAAAAAGCATGAGCAATAGAGATATCCATGTCACAGAGCATAATGCACCATAATGCGTCACTCCATGTGAAGAATGGAAAATATTTCTTCAGCAATCTTGATGCACCAGTAAGAACATGCAAACCCAGCATGTGCAAATCCATGTCAAGATTTACACTCAGAGGACAATCAACCTGCTGACCACTCTTTAGCATTGCACACGCACTGTCTGTGATCTTTGTGATAGGTCCATCGAACTGGTAACAGAGGACACAGACTCTAATGGCATGAATAACAGCATCCTCAGTGTACCCCTCATGGGATATCGTCTCAACTGCAGTTTTGAAGAACGCATGTAAGCTGTATAATGGAATATCCATTAGGTCAGTCCAGCCCACATATTGGAACCCATCCGATTCAACGTGCTCCTTTTCCGAACCCAAATCAATATCCTCAGAAGCGATGTATTCAGCAAGAAAAGCTTTTGCACTTGACCTTGAGTGTTGCAGCTTGAGACCAGTCAAAGATAAACCAGCGTTGTCAGGATTCACTGGCATTTCTCCAGCAGCTGGCGACGGTAATTTTGCAGTACTACTATTATCTCTTTCTCCAACACGAAAGAACATAGGTTACTGCTGTTGCTAGCAACACTCATGATTGGGTCAATATATTTATCTGCCACAAAAGGAAATGAGGTTCAACAGATGTAAATGTGCAAGCAAAGCAAAGGCAGTGGTGCTCACAAAAGGATTAAAATTCAAAACGGTTATAAGCAATGGCTTTTAGGAGGTGGCGATCTAGTGCTATGGCACTTAGCTAGTGAAAAAAAAGTTGTGCACTCACAGTTGTAAGTTATGCATTTGGTACAACACAGATGTGCGTATTCAAGATACCAAGATACCCATTTCCCTAAACATTTAAGTGTAACTTCAACTTACAAGCACGGTATTTCAACAACTTTTCAGTGCACCACTTTTTGGAACTAAGCAAATGTACCAATCTTTAGTACATTACTATAAAAGCTATTCAGAAGTGCATCTACCGCAACAAGGTGATTGTGCCTAGTAAGCCTTGGTACAACACAGATGTGTATTCAAGATACCGAGATACCCATTTCCCTAAACATTCAAGTGTAACTTCAACTTATAAGCACGGAATTTCAACAATTTTTCAGTGCACCACTTTTTGGAACTAAGCAAATGTACCAATCTTTAGTACATTACTATATAAGCTATTCACAAATGCATCTACCGCAACAACGTGATTGTGCCTAGTAAGCCCGTCATCATACAAAACATCTCTTCATGCATCAGAGTATACCCATAAAGTGTGTGCATCAGATTAGACTAAGTATCTCTACAGATACAACTAGCACTTGTTCTCACAAGAAAACAACACCCTCTTATGTGAGTATCACCATGCTCGGCGTAGGGCTTCTAGAACAGGGGATAGCCACATTGTCGACAAAATGCAAGAACGCATCAAAAGATAAAGAGGTAAGGTCACCACTCATACGATGAGTCCATTAGCAGCATAGAAGGCACACAAGTACAGTAAATGTGAATGCCCCGAAGCATCCAGGACTAGGAAAACGTAATATGCTAAATTCATCTCCATACAAAATGAAATTATTCAGAGATAAGTATATGTATAGGATTCAACACATAGATTGTGAAGGCATACTTGATACAAGCGAGAAGATAGTTAAATCGAGGCCAGATCTACTCCAGATTTCCAAAACTCACAATTTTGAAATCCCCTCTGCAACTAGATTAAATAAGAGGAAAACCACGTTCTCTACGGAAGGGGGAGAATATTATCCGTCTCATGTTGAAGAAACGAATGCAGGTAAAATGGCCGACAGTTCCTGTACCCGAAACAAGACGAGATTTCCTCTCCGGTTTCACAGGGGGCTGCCTCCGCGACGCCACGCACGGAGCAAGATTAGGTTTTTTGCTAGAGAGGTTCCTTCCTTAATCCCGAGATACAAGCAGCAAGGGTGGAGCGCGGCACTCGAAATCGGAGGCGAAAATCTCCGCCGAGCACACCACGATCCCCACGAAACTGCTCCGGTAAGTAAGCATGGACGGACGCGCAAGAAAGAGAAAAAAACACAGATTGAATGGGGGAAAAGCACCCGCTCCGGTACGGAGAGGAGGCGAGGGGGTCGCTCACCCTGGGTCGGCGGCGGCGGCGGTCCGGTGGCGGTGAAGCGGAAGGGCGACGGCGAGGGTTTGGGATTTTGCGGGGGTTTTGCCATTCCGGCAACTGGCAGGCAGGCGGCGTGGTGGTCTATCAAGGGGCGACAGTGTGGCTAGGGCATCTTCTACTAAAAGGGAAACCACTTTATTTGATGCTAATTATGTGGGATTTGTTTCCAACTATACTAGACAGTTAATGGATTTTAGGAAACTAATTCCAATGGAGGAAACGGTAAAATGAGATTGCGGCGCGTATCATTTGATTTTCTTGTGTAGCAATATTTGTTCTGCCGAACCTTGTCGATGGCTGCTTCGTCTCGGATCGACCGGCCCTGCAATGTTTGTCACGGTGAGACGACGATGGCGGCTACAAGACCGTGGTGGCGTATGTTGGTGGGTGGCAAGTTTGGTGGAGCGCTGCAGATTGTCAGGGGTGTGGTTTTTTAGCGGTCGGAGAAATCCATGTCGTTTTGGCACCGACGCGGTGACACTTGAGAGTGTCGCCCTTCAAGAAGGGTGTACCTTTTTCCCACTCCTCGGAGCGTACGGGGGGAAACCCTAGACCAGTTCGGGCAGCAGCGTCGTCGTCGTATCTTTCCTTCAGGCAGGTGATGTTTGGTACGCAACGATTTAGAGCGCTAAGATTGTGGTGGGAATACGCTGGAGAGGACGCAGCGGTTCCGAGTCACTGTCATTTTTGTTGATCCGCCGATCTTGGCGTTGTTTTATCTTCCTCTTTCTCTTTATTTCCTTTTGGACTTGACTGTGTTGTTTGCCCCAACAGTGGACTCGTTATTCTATCGGGTGGTTGCTATATTAATATAGTGGGGCGAAAGTCTATTTGTTCTCGTTTCCAACTCTAGTGAACTTTATCTTAGTTTCGCGTCGTGTCAAGATTTTCTTGCTTGTGTTACGCCCTTGCTCAAAGATAAATGGAGTATTTTGTTTCAAAAAGACGTGCTTTGAATAACTAGTGAATTGTTTGGTGTACTCCATCCGTTTATAAATGTAAAAGCTCTAGTGAATTGTTACGGTGTACTCCCTCCGTTTTTAATGTAGACATGTTTAGCTTTTTCTTGACCCATGTGTATCTAAACACGTTTTAGTGCATGTTTTAGCGCAAGATTCATTTAAATCTTGCACTAAAACATGTAGATATATTTGGCCCAAAAGAAATAAAAAGGTTTACTTTTGGGAACGGAGTGATATCATTTAATTGGTCTGGATGAACCAAATATTTGGTTTCTAACAACATTGCTTCCAAAATAAAAATTCATAACCAAGTTCAAACGAAATAATATTTGTTTCTATCACGAGAACAACATTGGCTTCTGAAATGAAGTCCTTAGTATTATATACTCCATATTTTTCAAAATATAAGATGTTTTAGGTGTTTCACGTGTGAATAGATGTGGACTAAAATTAGTGGACATAGACCAAAATGTGTCTGGATACATGCAGATACATGTGAATATGAGAAAAAGTAAACCATCTTATATTTAGAAACAGAGAGATGTTAGAGGCTTAGGTTGTGCCGTCTGGGCATAATGCCACCATTGTAACTTTGATGGTAATGGTATGTGAGGGAGATATCGTCAAAACCATTGAAGAACTTTTCTAACTTGCTAACGATAGCAATGTCACCAGACATTTCAGAGAGACCATAGAAGTATGCTCGCCGGGATGACGCAATCTGGACATATTTAAAATGAGTGTCCCAAATTTATTGAACTCAGAAAGGTAAAGGTCAAAGATATACTGTCAAGCAACCCTGCAATTAAGATACAATAAGTCTCTTGTATCGCCAACACACCCGATACACCTCCAGTTGTACATGTGCACTAGTTCGACGAAGAGATGGTTAAAGGCAAGTAATATGGATGATAAAAGATGATATATGTAATCTGAAATAAAAATGGCAACAAGCAGAGATGTAACAAAATGGAAAGTGAATGGTGTTTCAATGCTTGGAAACAATCTAGGGATCATACTTTAAGTAGTGGTCACTCTCAACAACGTTAACACAACTGAACACATGCTTGATACTAACTATTCAACATGTAAATTAGGTGCCACTTGGAAGTATTCTTCAACTGGATAATAAACATCATTATTACTGCGTAGGGATACAAAAAGCACATCTTAAAGCCTGAATAAACAAACACCACGACTTCACAATTACATCCAACACCAAAATAACTCATGCTAAATATTCATCTAATCTATTATTCATAGAGCCACACACACGCCACCCGCACTGTCACCAAGGTTTTGTGTTGTCAACAATGACTCCAGAAATTGTACTAGATAAAATCAATTGAGTATCATATCCATTACATAATGAAGGGAAACATCATACAAGAATTCAACTAGATTGACAATGCTCACGATCAAATAAAGATCACACAATGGGAGAGAGAAATAACCACCTAGCTCCAGCAAGAGCTCTCAGCCTCGATGAAGGACTACTCTTGGCGCATCCGTAGGAGGCGACAACGGGGATGAAGATGGCTCCGGGGGCAATTCCCCATTCTTGCAGCCGGAATAGGAACTTCAGTCCCCCTGAATTAGGGTTTTGGATGACGGCAGAGTTCGGGAGTGTTTCTGGAGAAATTGTTAGGAGGTTAGGGTTTTCTCGACGGGACCAATATATAATCTGAAGGGCAACGTAGGTCGATGGAGGAAGCCTCCGGACGCCCCCCAAGCGCGGCGCCCTAGGGTTTTCCCGAGCCTAGGCAACTTATGGGGCCTGTGTGGGCCGCATACAAACTCCGATTGGGACAAATTTAAGTCCAGATCGATTGCCGGAAAATTTCCAACAACTTTGTGTTATACGGGGTTTCCATTTGACTTCGTCTTTGGGTCGGTTCGGGGCATCTCTAATAACTGTCTGGTGGGGACGTATTTCAGGAAATCAAAGTCCAACACCAACAAGACTTCGTTTGTCTTCTTGTCAATTTCCAAGTAATCCCTACAAAGCAAAGTGGAAAACAAGAACATTGTGCATATTTTAAACTATTATGTTAGTCCAATAAATGTCTAAGCTGATATAAAACTATAATAAAAACATGTGGCATTGATTTAAAACAAGCATGAAACAATAAAAATAAAATTATAGATATGTTTTCTAGACATATCACACACTGGCAAGAAATAATAGGGGTCGTCAACTGACTTGTAATTCAACCTTCTTGGGTCAACCACCATGTATCCTCTAATTTTGGACATGGAAATTCGAAGTTTATCGACACATATCTTGTGAGCACTCACATTTTTTCCCTAATTTGTAAAATACTTTTTGTAATGATAGCACGAAGGAGCACCTCAAAGTCCCCACAAATAAATTCGACGAACATTTGGAAAGAGTTTCTTCGCAAGCCGATGCTTGCGATTGTCGGCGTTTTTCAATAACAGCTCAAGGCGGTTGAGACGAGTCGCCGTCGGTTCGAAATCTAGCGGGCCACAATATAATTTGCAGAATTTCAGAAACACAAATACGTTTTCACCTCATCCCCCCTGTTTGTTTCGCCACCCAACCCTAAACCCCCTCCTTCCCCCCCTCAACTCAAACCCTAGCACGGACCAGGTCTCGCCGGAGCCGCCCGCCGGCCGGGGGCGCGGAACCGCGGCGGCCCTCTTCGGAGGAGACCAGATCTAGTCGGCCGAGTGCGGCCGCGAGGGAGCGAGCGGCCAAGATGAGGATCATGATCAAGGGCGGCGTGTGGAAGAACACGGAGGATGAGATCCTCAAGGCGGCCGTGATGAAGTACGGCAAGAACCAGTGGGCGCGCATCTCCTCGCTGCTCGTGCGCAAGTCCGCCAAGCAGTGCAAGGCCCGCTGGTACGAGTGGCTCGACCCCTCCATCAAGAAGGTAAGTACGGCAGCCCCACACCCCCCTAACCCTAACGTTCTGCTGCTCGCGGCTCCGCGTGCTCCTTGGATTTTGCGATGTCGTGGTGCTTTGTTGGTGTGAGTACTGCGGTTAGATGATGGTATGGACTGGTTAGAAATTAGTGGATCCGCAATTGTGGCCTGGATTGATTGAGGGAGATACGGAGTTGTTGATGTTGGTAAGTGCAATTTCGTATATAGCCCTGTGAAGATGCTTTTCAGGTTGTAGTGTACTCCCTCCGTCCACAAATAGGTATACTTCTAGTTTTTTGTCCCAAGTCAAACTCTGTTGAATTTGACCAATTTTATGGGGAAACATAGCAATAATTACAACACCAAAGTAATAGGTGCATCTTCGAATGCAGTTTCACAATATGCTAAGTTTGTGTCATAAATATTGCTACAAATTTAGGGATGGAGGGAGTACGCTCTACCACCTTTTTTTTCCCTGTATTGCTCTATCTTTTTGAAATACCTCAGTATTATATCTCGTTAGGTTCTTCTCTCTTTCATGCCATACCATGCTATAAGTCTACAATACGTGTAAAAATCTTGTGATACATATCAGAAAATATTCCACCAAATGGGGCCAACTGAATATTTGTATCCTGTGTAATATTTTTGTTAGGGGAGTTAAAATAATTGACAAAGTCCGTCTTCGTGTTCTCGTCGTATACTCATTTTGTGGTGATGAATATTATGGCTTTGCACGATGTTAAGCTGTTAACATGTTTTCTGTCATATCATATCGTGGATATATAAACCTTAGTCGTTAAAGGTATTAGCAAATTTGTCAACACACCTCATTTGACAAATCTAAATTGGATGTTTAATTCATTGTTAACATTGCCATCTAGTTCTAGAAACTTCAACGTTTAGTAAAAACCAAGTAAAACTAGACTGAAACATATTTCAATATGTGCGGTTTGTAGACAAAGTGAATTGATTCGTCCAAACTAACCATCAATTGTTACACGTGATATGATGCTTCATGCTTCTTTTAATTGATTATCTGCTTTATTATGACATAGATTTTCCCTGTTTTTCAGTTGTTTTTATTGTAATATTGGTTTTGTGTTTTCTTTCACGAAACTAACTCGTGTCTGTTGACTCCAGACTGAGTGGACAAGGGAAGAAGATGAGAAGCTACTCCACCTTGCTAAGCTCATGCCTACTCAATGGAGGACCATTGCACCTATTGTAGGTCGGACGCCATCTCAGTGCCTCGAGCGTTATGAAAAACTGCTTGATGCTGCCTGTGCTAAGGATGAGAATTATGAGCCTAATGATGACCCAAGAAAGTTGCGACCTGGGGAGATTGATCCAAACCCCGAGTCAAAACCTGCACGTCCAGACCCTGTTGACATGGACGAAGATGAAAAGGAAATGCTTTCTGAGGCAAGGGCTCGCTTAGCTAACACCAGGGGTAAAAAGGCAAAACGAAAGGCAAGAGAGAAACAACTTGAAGAGGCGAGGCGGCTTGCATCACTGCAAAAAAGAAGAGAACTGAAGGCAGCTGGTATTGACAACCGTCACAAAAAAAGAAAGAGAAAGGGAATTGACTATAATGCTGAGATCCCTTTTGAAAAGAGACCTCCTCCAGGCTTTTATGATACTGTGGGTGAAGACAGGCCACTTGAGCATGTACAGTTTCCAACTACTATTGAGGAGCTTGAAGGGAAGAGAAGAGCGGATGTAGAGGCTCAATTAAGAAAGCAAGACGTTGCCAGGAACAAGATTCTGCAGAGGCAGGATGCCCCTGCCGCTATAATGCAAGCAAATAAACTCAATGACCCTGAAGCAGTCACAAGAAGGTCCAAGCTAATGCTTCCACCACCCCAAATTTCTGATCATGAACTGGAGGAAATTGCAAAAATGGGCAATGCCGGTGATCCTACTCTAGCTGAGGAGCTTGGTGAAGGAAGTACTGCTACTAGGACATTGCTTGCAAGTTACTCCCAGACTCCAAGGCTTGGTATGACACCATTGCGGACACCGCAACGAACTCCAGGTGGTAAAGGTGACTCTATTATGATGGAGGCAGAGAATCTTGCACGTCTAAGGGAATCACAAACACCTCTTTTAGGTGGTGATAACCCAGAGCTTCATCCATCAGATTTTTCTGGAGTTACACCACGCAAGAAGGAGATGCAGACTCCTAATCCCATGGCAACGCCTCTGGCTAGCCCTGCCCTGGTGTTACCCCAAGGATTGGTATGACACCCTCCAGAGATGGGAATTCCTTTGGTTTAACTCCAAAAGGTACCCCTTACCGCGATGAGCTCCGCATAAATGAAGAGGTAGAAATGCAGGACAGTGCTCAGCTCGAGCTTCGTAGGCAAGCTGAGTTGAGAAGAGGCCTGCGTTCTGGTTTTGCTTCAATTCCACAGCCTAAGAATGAGTACCAGCTAGTCATGCCACCCATCACAGAGGAGAAGGAAGAGGCTGAAGAGAAAATTGAAGAGGATATGTCAGACAGGTTAGCACGAGAAAGGGCTGAGGAACAAGCTAGGCAGGAGGCATTGCTTAGGAAGAGATCAAAAGTGTTGCAGAGGAGTTTGCCTAGGCCACCCGCTGCTTCAGTGGAGATTATACGGCAATCTCTAATTAAAGGTGGAGAAAGCAGAAGTACCTTTGTGCCTCCTACATCACTTGAACAAGCAGATGAGCTCATAAATGAGGAGCTCCTTAGGCTCCTTGAGCATGATAATGCTAAATATCCTCTTGATGAACAAGCTCAAAGAGAGAAAAAGAAAGGGAACAAGCGTCAGGCAAATGGTGCAGTTTCCGTTCCTGAAATCGAAGGTTACGAGGAGCATGAACTGAAAGAGGTATGCTTGCCCTCTTTATTATTGCTATATTTATGTTGAATTGCATATCCAATTTGGTGATAACATTCATCCAATATTTTTATAGTATTAGGTATATCAATAATAACTTGAGATCATGTGGGCTCATCATTATATATACTTCCGCGAGTAACACAGTAATATCATAGCAGCAGGTTCAAACTATTCCTTAATCAACCTGTATGATCTTACTTCTGATTGTCAGTGTCGGCTATAACTAATCCATTGCCACTGAATGCTCTCCTAGAAATGGCAAGGACAAATAAATTTGTATTGTGGGAGCTGTATACACTAACAAGATAACATTTTAGATGTAGGATTCAATGATTCGTAGAAGAATGATGCTAGTACTATAGTTTTTCCGTGGACTTTTTTGTGAACTTTTGGTGGATAGTCGTAATGAAGAAAACATTCCATGAAGTATCTTAATGCCTTCTTTATATTTGAATAAATTTGCATTTATATCATCTTAAACTTTCTAGCTATGGACTCTACTTAAATTGACATTAATACACTTAGATTTTCAAATGTCCCTGTCATCATCATTTGATAACATGCAGATTTGTGTCCTAGGAGGTTAGGGATCATAGTGGCGCTGTAAATATGTTTCTCAAAAGTTAACATTGTCTCACCCCCGATCTCTGTAGAGTATGTGATTGCTCGAGAAAGGTGCTATCTGCAATTAGATAATCAAAAGTTAACATTGTCTCACCCCCGATCTCTGTCGAGTGTGTGATTGATCGAGAAAGGTGCTATCTGCAATTAGATAACATATTACATATAGATATCCAAAAGGCAGAAGTTGAAAATGACCTTATAAGCCTGATTGCCTGAAACAGGAAAAAATGTTGTTCTGCAGTGTAGAAGTTATTATCATCTACAGGTCATGTGTGAGTTAGAGTTGTCATATTATGCACATGGGCACATGTCCACACACATTGTAGAGAGCTGTGCCTTAAAATTTCAGATGCGAATATATTGTATTTTGAAAGACTTTCTCAAGAGCATCGTGTCTTACAATTTGGAAATCACTTGCTATAGCTACCATCCAAGAATGCATGCTTTTACTGTTTACTAGAATGCAGTGTGTTATGAGTGGTCTATTTAACTATATACATGAGCTCGTCTCTTGCCTCATCTTTATTTGCATGCGGTATATTATTATTACTCTTCTTTGTGTCAGTCCTGTTTACCGTTTTTCAAACCACTTCATTTCTTTGTGACAGGCTAGTTCTATGGTTGAGGAGGAGATTCAGTATCTCCGTGTGGCCATGGGCCATGAAAATGAATCTTTTGAAGATTTCGTGAAGTCACATGATGCATGCCAAGAGGACCTTATGTTTTTCCCGACGAGTAACAGCTATGGTCTTGCCAGTGTTGCTGGAAATGCTGATAAGATTTCTGCTTTGCAACATGAGTTTGAAATTGTGAAGAAGAGAATGGACGATGAAGCAAAGAAAGCTTCTCGGCTTGAGCAGAAGATCAAATTGCTGACACAAGGATACCAGGTTAGTTGGGGATGATATGTTGTCTTCTTTATAGTATCACTACTAATTTTGACTTCTCTTCAGGCAACATGCCATTGTGTTACCTGTCAATTTAAAACGCACTATGTCGAAGCCACCCCAGACTATGAATACTATCGGGCTGTCCCAAATCAAACCTGCACAATTTTCAGGGGGGATACATCTCTTTTTTGATTGACTTTGGCTTTGCTTTTTTACTTGATATACTGAATTAAAATTGTATGATGCTGACCGTAAATTGTTTCTACCTTTTCCATGTCGATTTGCGATGCTGATGGTTTGCTTTATTCTCTGTTTGATTTGTTAGGCACGGGCTGCAAAATTGGGGTCACAGATCCAAGACACCTTCAAGCAGATGAACACTGCAGCAACAGAACTTGAATGCTTCCAAGAGTTGCAGAAACAAGAACAGATGGCTGGTGCTTACCGTGTGAGAAACTTAGCTGATGAAGTGAATAAACAGAAAGCGTTAGAACGTACTCTCCAAAGCCGCTATGGTGATCTGTTGTCTGGTTACCAGAGTATCCAAGAACAACTTGAGGAGCACAAGAGGCAACTTAAGCTGCATGAGGAGGCAATGGAGGCAGAAAAACGTGCTAAAGAGGAGGCAATGGAAGCAGAACGTGCTAAAGAGGAGGAGGCTGCAACTCAAAATCGTGCTGCGGAGGAAGAAAATGAGAGGAAGAGCCATAGCGTTGAAGAGGAATCAGGACAGACGGCCAGGGTTACTGATGAACCTGCAGGAGGGAAAGAAGACAATGGGGATCAGATGGATATGGACAATGCAGATGTTGATAGAGGACTTGTAGGCCCTATTCCTCCGGTACCTGACACTCAAGTGAGTAACGATGAGGCTTCAGTTCAACAGAGTACTTCCAACGCTCAGAGTGGTGACAACGTAGACTCATCAAAACCAGATGGTCAGGAGAACGCAAATAGTTGCATGGATGTTGATAGTGGTAGTCAGGAAGAGGGAAAGAATGGTCTTGCGACTGCTGCTACAAGTACAGATGTAGGAAACGCTGCTGTAGCTTCAGATCAGGCAGCCTCGAATGAAGAGAACAATGCTATTCCTGAATGAAATATCTTTCCATACACCCATCTTGGAAGGATGTCACAGACAAGATGGTGAAGGCGACTAAGCAAACAGAGAATGTCAATTGCAAATTGTGAGATCTGTATGTAACATTGTTGATGGAAGACCAAGCTGCCAGAAGATACCCAATAGAAGCAAATTGAGTGTTCAAGTTGTAATCTTTTTTCTCTCCGTCTGAAGACTAGCTTGATGTACCATGTTGACTTTGTCAATTTTCGTTGGTCAATCTTCTTCAGTTTCTGTTAGTCTGAACATTTTTGGATGGTACAAACCTGCCATTTGTAATTTTGAATCCAAAATATGAACTTCTGAAAAGAAGATAATGTGCAATATTTGTGCACTTGTGCTATCCCTTATCTAAGGGTCATTAGACTGGATATCTGTTTATCGATTCTATGCATATTTGCCTCTGTTCCCGAAGATGTCATCATTAACTATATTGTTCACAATCTTGCTGCAGGATATGAGGAACGGCCTACTATATCCTCAGCCTGATAGTTTTGGTGGTTATAACATGGCAAATCCACGTTTAGTACAAAACCCTCATAACCATGGTAGGCCTATCGGAGCTTTAATTAACGAGGCCACCATGAAGTCACTGCAGTGGTATGACTCAGTATTAACTAGCTGAAATACGGTTCACACTTAAAAATATTTCCATACGATGATAATGCTCTTTCTCTTTGTCCTATTGCCTTTGAACTATTATTAACATGCTGTTCTGAATGCAGCTTAGCATATATATCAGTGATTTTACAATGCTCTTTCTCTTTGTCCTATTGCCTTTGAACTATTGTTACTGAATGCAGCTTAGCATATATTTAAGTGATTTTACAACATGGTAGCATCGTTTAATGTTTTTTTGATATACTACCAGCATATACATTAATCTGAAATTTTAAATATGATGCATACGTCTCCAATTAATCACAGCTAAATGTATGTCAATACAGCAACAGATAGGCGAATATTTTTGTTGGAAGACAAAAGGCGATTATTTCTAATATCCTATCTTGAAATGTTAATATGTTCCTATGTGGGTACAATCTATTTGAAATACCATTAGGCCAATGAATGCATTTTTATTTGATCTCTTTTCATTTATAACTTACGATATCAGCAGTCGTGTGATATACTGATATGTTGCCTTGTATGAATTTCAGTAAAATTTACGGAAATGGGAGCCTAAAGTCTCTGTGGGGTTTACAGATGAGCCTTGTGTTGATTTCTCGTTGAAGAATAAATGTTTTCTGTTTCCTTTTTCTTTTTCATTTTCATTTTCCATAAAGCTTCGTCACATGTTATCCCATTTCTTACAAATATTAAGGGTGAGAAAGTTCCTCCTCCCCTTATGACATCTGAGGCTACTGGATTCCCTGCAGAGATAGTGAGAGGTATGCCTTTTCTTGAGCTGTACTTTAGTACTGGCGCTTGGAATGTTGTGTTGTTTGTCTCTCATATTTCCTCATCTATAAGTTCTTTTCAACATGGACCATAAAAAAGATCCCTTAGGAGTCAACATTTATAATTTGCGGTAGTAAACACATCACGTGGTATTGCTTATTACTGCAGCGCATGCCATATGCTGTCATAGATGGATACCATAGTTTGACTAGTCCCATTATCTGTCATAGATGGATGCCAGCGCATGTTGATTTCTCGTTGAACAATTATAAAAAGAATTGATTTCGTTTCAGAGTATAAAATGTAGCTGGGGTTTCCTGCTTCTTGGTCTCTCCTCTGAATCTGCAAAGAGCCGCATCTTCATGCCTTAAGCTGCTTAGCATAATCTTTTAGGATAGCATTAGAATTTTTTTAGTCATGGATACCGCATGTCCTTATGGTATTCTTCGTTGTGCCATTCAGGTATACTCTGCTGCGCTCTTAAACCCCATTCCTAGTCGTTTAATAAAATAAAATAAAATAAAACCATTCCTATTCAGGCTCAAACATGGTCTATCACTCTTCAAAACCGGGATATAGTAACTGTTGCCAAGACAGGGTCAGGGAAGACACTGGGATACTACCTCATTCCTGCTTTTGCACATCTGAGTAGATGCCAATATTGGGTTCTACAGTGCTGGTTTTCGCCCCTATTCGGAGATATTAATTCTGCGAAGATATTTCGCGTCTCAATGTTCCAAATATTTTATTGATATTTCTTGCTCCATGTTATGCGCATTGCCGACTCAGGGAGCTCGACAACGTGGCAAAAGCGAAGATACCTCAGCCAGGCTGCCATCGAGGCCTTGATCTTTTTTTTCTATCATCACAAAGATCTTGCATCGCCTGATACTTCAAATTCGATAAGAAGCCAAAAAGTGCACACGCAGCAGCACAAATCTTGTCCGAGTGTGCCAAAAAGCGCAGGATCCTTGGTCCATGTCTAGCCAACCATATGGCTCACATCCTACATGCAGTGGATAGATAACCCAACCAACGCCTGCCCATCCCTCGGCCATTTGGAATTTTGGATGCAAGCGCTGCAGCGCAAATATCCCGTTTCTTCTGCCTGGGGACCCAAAGTTCAAGGAAATATCCTGCATTTGGAGATATTTTGTGGGAGAAAAGGTGCTGGCATGGGTCACTTGGGGAGTGGGACCAAAAGTGCACCGGGTGTTTGTCTGAATGTCGAGTGCCAACAAAAGCGTGGGCACCCCTGGACCGTGGGAACAGGTCGCTGGAGAGTGGAGGGGAGTGGGCCAAGTCGTGTCTGCACCCTCGAAATAGATGTGCCTAAATTGGTAAATCACAGAAGATATTTTCAAAAGATATTATGTGCATTTTCACCAGAAAAGGGGATCGATCTCTGCGGTAGAGTACTTTTGTTTGTCCTTCTAGTTTTCCTTTAAGAATCATGGATACTAGAATCACGAGTGTTTTTTGTTTGTTTTTGGCGAGGAGCTCATGACATTATAGATTTGTTCAAGGAAAGCATTATAATGCGTGACAAAGTTTAAGAGTAAAATGTGAGAAAAAATTAGATATTTTTTAGAAAGCACATTACAAATGTAAAAGCCCATGCCAAAAAAAGAACAAAAAGAAGGGAAAAAAACCACCTGACTCAACGGCATCAGTCATCAGTCACTACTACTTTCGCGCTACCCATTCCTGTATAAAACCTCCAACGCGGATTTTCTAACGGTGCCCCGCCCTACCGGGTAAGAATCAGCCATCCATTTTCTGCTCGTGATTCGTGCGCTGACAACATGCATGTATTGAATACGTAGCTGGATCCACTGAGCATTAATATCAGTCCGTCTTCCCGTGAACTCCATGCCCAACTAGTTGGCAGCCCCTCCATTCTTTTCAGTTTCATTCTAAAATTTGTATCGGTCACATCTTTTGATGCGTATGTCCAATTATTGATATTTTTTGATATTTGAGTTCTTGACGACGAGATCTTCAAAATAAGATCAATATTTGACATATCTTGAAAAGTTTTAAAATTCGACTGTGATATTGAATTGAAATTTCAATGAAATTAATTTATCCAAATCGACTTATCATTCCGATATGACATTCGTCGAATATAACATGGATTTCATGCATATTTCATTGTGTTTTTTTGCGAGACCACAAAAATTTCATAAATGTTTCGCACAAATACCATAATTTGTTGAAATATAAATGAAATAATTCAAAAATATATGCAATATTTCTGAAATAACTGAAATTTGCGTTGCAAAAACTTGAAATTTCAAAACATCGGAATGAAATATGCATGAAATCTCTATTATACTCGTACGTATGTCATATCGGAATGAAATATGCATGATAAGTCGATTTTGATAAGTCAATTTTATTGAAATTTCAATTCAATTTCATAGTCGGATTTAAAAAGTTTTCAAAATGTGTTCAATATTGATCTTGTTTTGAAGATCTCGTCATCAGGAACTCAAATATCAAAAAATATCATTAGTCGGATATTTGGTTCAAAAGATATTATCGATACAATATTGAAAATGAAACTGAAAAGGAAGGGTGGGTGGATAAAATAATTGTACTTTTCACTAAATATGTACCCACCATTCACTAACCCGTGGGCCACAGATATGTCATACCCCACATGTAATTGAGTAAAAAGGTATGTGGACTAGTAGGTGATATTTTGCATGTATGAGATACATAGCTACGTATACATATACGGGCGTACTCGGCCGGCCGGCCGCACGTGGCAGCAGCTGAACACCCCGGTAGGGCGCGGCTCCGTTAGAAATGTTTTTTCGATAAAACCTCCCCCTCTGGTCTCTCCTCCTCACACTCCTGCATGCCTCAACGAACCATCTCCAAGAAACCACCTCACCCCAAACCAATCCTCTCCACGAACCAATCCACCCCAATCTTCCACTGAATTCCTCATCCTTTCCCCCACATCAAGATCCGATCACAGTTCATCGATCCACCAAGAGGCGACATAACATACTAGTGTGTGTGAGATGAAGCTTGACAGGGAGATGGAGATGCTCCTCGACGAGATCCCCCTCCTCCACCACGGCGACTTCCTCGGTCACGGCGAGCCGGCCGCCGACGCTGACGCGGACTTCGACTTCTCGTACCTCATCCAGGAGCTCGGCGACATGGGCTTCGTCGACGAGGACGAGGACGAGGACGACTCGGGCTTTCTTTACCCCAGGAAGGCCAGCTCGTCCCCGACCAGCAACCTCCATTTCATGGACGCCGAGAACTTCGTGGCGTCGCGTCCCTTCTCCACGGACAAACGCGGCGAGATGTCGCCGTTCGACTTCTCCAGCACCTGCTTCGACGCCGCCGCCGCCGAGGACTGGGACCCTCCGGCGGTGAGGTCCCGGCCGTGCAAGGCGTCCAGGCCGAGGAAGTCCACGAGCCCCAAGAAGTGCGCGGCGGCGAAGCCGTCCAAGTACGAGAGCCTCGTCGGCCTGCGCGGGTACATGAGCCACGTGGCCAGGGACCAGCACGGGTGCCGGTTCCTGCAGCAGCGCCTCGACGACGGCAAGCGCGAGGTCGACTTCATCTTCAACGGCGTCGCACGCCACGCCGTGGACCTCATGGTGAACCCGTTCGGGAACTACCTCATGCAGAAGCTGCTCGCCGTCTGCGACGAGGAGCAGAGGATGGCCATCGTGCTCACGCTCACCAACGAACCCTGCGTGCTCGTCAGGATATCTCTGAATGTGCATGGGTAAGACCGCTAAATTTAGCTCCGTTGCTTGTACGTAATTGTTAGTCTGTTGCTAATTCTTGTGCTGTGATGTTTTTACCGATTTCAGGACAAGGGCGGTTCAGAAGCTGATTGAGAGCCTGAGGACAAGGGAGGAGATCCAGCTCGTCGTCGCGGCACTGCGCCCAGGGTTCCTGGAGCTCATCAAGGATCCTAATGGCAACCATGTCGTGCAGAAGTGTTTGCAATCCTTCGGGGCTGATGATAACAAGGTGTGTGTTCATCCATCTGAACTTGTCCTGAATATTTCAGTCCAGAAAAGCTGTTCTAAGTCTGAACACTGAACTGGATTTTGTTGATTAAACTGTATTGAACTGATATGTTTGTTTCCTCATTTTGGGGCATAATTAACTTACAATCTACTACTAAATTTCAGCCGATCTTCGATGCTGCTGCGATTTACTGCCTTGATATTGGGATGCAGTGCCATGGTTGCTGCGTCCTGCAGCGGTGTATAGCGCGTTCAACAGGCGAGCACAAGGAGAAGCTTGTTGCTGCAATCGCTCGCAATGGGGTCGAACTGGCCCAAGATGCCTATGGGTAAGAATCCTGTCTTGTGGTCCACCTTGAATTTTGTAATGTAATTATGGGCTGGTAAAATAAGATAAGACACAATTTCAGATAGCTTACCAATAATAGGTCCGCATGTTTTGTGAAGTGGAAACGTCTGTACATCAAGATATTTCAACAAATCTGTAGTCCCATATGATATCTTGTTAGTTAATTCGCACACATTTTAAAGGCATTCAGCGAATTTCGTTGTGCATATTTATAACGTGTTTTCTATATGCTCCTGTACTTCTAACTTGTAAACTGATGACTCTTATATGCTGTGATTGCAGAAATTATGTTGTCCAGTATGTGATAGAACTGAAGGTTGCTGCTGCAAATGCAAGTCTAGCACAACAGTTCGAAGGCAATTACGTCCAGCTCGCTATGCAAAAGTTCAGTAGCAATGTGGTCGAGAAATGCCTCAAAGTTTTCAAGGAAGCCGACAAGGCGAATATTATCCTAGAGCTCCTTGCCGCGCCACAGTTTGAGCGGTTGCTTCAGCACCCTTACGCGAACTATGTGGTCTACGCAGCTCTTCAGAATTCCAAGGTAAATAACATCTGAACCAAAACTGCACCAACCAGAGACCACACAGTTTTGAGAGTAACTGATTCGACAATCTTTGAATATTTCAGGGCTCTCTCCACTCTGCACTGACGAACGCGATACGGCCTCATGTGGAACTACTCAGAACCAGCCCATACTGCAAGAGGATTTACTCCCGGGCTTTGCTGAAGAAGTGATGACCTGATGAGGCCAATTCACCAATGTAACAATAAAGATTGTTGTGATCTTGTGCTATTTTTTCGGATTCGAAAGGGATAAAAGTGATCTCACCATGTAGATTTTGTATAGATCAATATTATTTGGTCATGTAATTTTAAGTGTACCTTCATTTGGTACACTCCTGTGTTGCGATAATCCTTCTGAAATGGAATAAGTTCCCATTGAACAACTCATCATATAGATGCCGGTGCGTGTACACAAGAAAAAAAAAGAAGATTGCTTCTGTTTCTGTGGCTAATAATTTTTTTTGTTTGCCTGGAACTTAATATTATTTTCACTTGCACTGCAATTGCTAAACCGGATCTTTATCGATTTGTTTTTGCTAAACCGGATGCAAAAACTAGCAGGAAAATAAGAAAATCGCAGTCCAAGGGAAGTTATCCTCATCACATACTAATTACCAGGGATCCACATTAACAACACATGTGCAATTCTAGTAGGTACGGTAAAATCTCATATCGAAGTACACCGACACTCCGACAGTACCCTTTTAGATATACCACAAACTCTATTGTAAACATTTTTTCTCTATTTTCTAATTTCTCTTTATTTTACTTTTTTTCTCCCGTTCGTCATCTTCTTCCCCGACGCCACGAGACGTCATGACAGCCGTCAACCCTTCATCCACGCCCATGGGGCCAACTAATCCCTCCCTCCATGTCCTCTTTTAAATTGTGCCTCCCCCGTCCCTTCCTCCCTCACACCATGGCCGTGGAGGAGCTCTCCATGGACGTGGGGAGCTCCCCTGACCTCCCGCCAGCTCTCCCTTTGCCACATCTTCCAGCCCTCGAGATCGGCATTATCCTTCCGATAGAGTGGCATATCTCATTTTTTGCTTGCCAGCCGCCGCCGCTCCAGTGCAAAAAGTTCGGTTAAAATGAAGACAAGACCGGTCCATAAGGCGGGGAAAGCAGCGGGACCGCCTTGGTCCCCGGGAGCAGAACAGCCTCAAATGCTAAAGTATGTCTATAAATCTTATATTATTATTATATATATGTCACGTATAGAAGACTATTGAAGTTTTAAATAGCAGAAATTCCACCTTAATTTACTTTACAATTGCACACGACAAACCAATATAATGCACAACATAAGAACAAACCAAATAATCAGCGGTGGTAAATTTAACTCGATGGCCAATCTCCCCTGTGAATACCATACACTTAGTACATTAAATAGAAAACGTTTTGTTTGATGTATTTTCAATGTTTAGTTTCATGCATAACTTATTATTTGAAAAACTAAAATAAACGATTGTACAAAGAGATATATTTTGGTTAGTATATATAATAATTGAATTTTTATGTGCATAGTAAACCCATAGTATTTTATGTTAGTCCGTGATTGTTGTAAATAATAGCATGCCAGTAAGAAGTAAAACCTCAACATATTACTAAATCCATCATGCCAATTGTTTAATTTATATTTTAAAATTTTCTAAATATTTCCTACATAAGCATACACTACACACCTCTGTTAAGACATTTCTAGGTTGTATGCACTGAAGTATGTTCCATATATTTAACAATAGCAAACAAGGAAAAAACATCTACACAATAATATACATATACATTACATAAGTCATCAGTTCTAAGAACATGAAGAAACCATGTATTTCCTTCTTTTGACATTAAAATGATTTTGTATCTTATTAAGAGCAATATCTTACAAAGTTGCGCATAATATTTGAGTCATATACATTACAACTATGCAATGGAAGACCAATAAAAATATACAGTTAACAACTAAGTATATAACATGAATTTATTAAAACCATAATATGTTGAAATCAAAGAAAATAAATAAATTTTAATGTAATTATATTTATTTAACTCGTCGCGGGTATACAAAATTAATTGGAACATCCCTAGACCTTTGGCATTCTCCAAGAAATACCATCCATGTTTCAAGTAGTAAAGCCCTATCTTACTGTCTGTAACTTGTTTTTATCTGGTTTAAAATCTAGCAAACAAGCCACTAACTAAATATTGTCCACATGTTGTATGTCGTCCAAAGCTCAATCTGAAAAAAGATCACGGATACCAACGGGGAACTTGGATGACGGTCTATGTATATAAACAACTTATGCCGCGTGGTGGCTTACGAGACGTATATAAACAAGTGGTGATCTAGGTCGAAACTGATCCATACTGTGATGGTCCGACACCTTGTTTCGACATTAGTTAACCTTTTTATGTATAACCCTTCAGATGAATTTGTATCACAACTCATCAGTACTCACTAGTACAACACGACACACCTAACACCCTTGTATGGAAAGGTCACGAGTTAGACGATGAAAAATCGCAATGTTCCGTGAGTGCCCACACTGAGCTAGCAACTATTGTTCGTTCGCGCCCATTACCAATAGGCTCATATTTATCTAAAAAAAGATAGATTCATATCGCACACAAACATTTTAACAAACTCCGTTGCCATAAGAAGCAGCCGAAAACACACTCTCACAACTCACTTCACTCCCCGTGTATCTCTTCCAACCCTAGCCGCCGCACACTCTCTTCGCTCTCACTCATGGCCTCCCCCGCCTGCGATTCTAGATCCGACCAACGTGGCCGCGGAAACCGCCGCAGATATGGCCGCTCCCCCAACCTCTATATCTTCATGCAGCACCAGTGTCAGCTGATGCTGAACGACGAGCGTGCCGAAGCCACTGGTGCTCCGCCCTCCCGGGGCGCCGCACCATTGGCCAGCGCCAGGTGCATTATTGCAGCCGCCCACCTCGTTGGGTGCCCACCGTTTCCCTCATCGTCCTCGTCATCGGACAACGAGGATGAGGACAATCGTGATCTGGAGACCGATTGCCAACTCTCCCGTGCCGATTTTGAGCGCGAGGATGCCTATGACGCCAGGACAAGGCCTATCTCGAGGCAGCCGTTCTCCTCTCTGAGGTCTCGAACTAGATCAAACACGCCAATGAGGCGGTCTTCCAGTCAGACCTCTCGGTCGCCATAGCCCTATATTTGGTCCCGACGAAGGCAAGGGGCTCGAGGAGGAAGCACCGCCACAGGAGGCAGCGCTAGCTACCTCGCCGGCGAGGCTAAGCGATCCCACCTCGCCCAATGTAAGACCGCAAACCCTAAATTAGCACATATTTTTGGTCATTTTTGCATAGCTTATTAGCATATATTTTTGCCCCTTTTTAGTAGTTAAAGTATGTTTCCTCTATTTTGAATAGCTTATTAGCACATATTTTTTCTTTGTTTTAGTATTTAAACACTAATTAGAAACAATCAAAAACTCTTATCTCCGTATCTGATGTAAAAAATTAAGACAACAATTATATATTATGTTTGTTGCCAAATATATGGGAAACAATGTGAAACTCTGCCGCCATTGTGGACCTTCACATCAGCAGCGGAACTCGGGACACAGACACTTGCTCTATTTTCGATGAGAGTTTTGATCCGTTTCTGATAGGTCGTTATGTCTTGTGTCCTTGTCTGCTAACGTCACGCCAATATGATGCCACGCCACGACGCATAGCATCCAGCATCCAGCATCCAGGTCGCACGGTATTGTCCTACTTTATACATTTCTGAAGTCAAACTAGGACAAGTGGTTCCTCCTGATGACAATCAGTTTAATTACAGAAGCCCCATGCTTGGTGAGCATTGGGCCTACCTGTATGGCTGAGTACTGTCATGAATTGACTGACTGCCATGATGGATTGGTGAAATTGTCGGTTATGGCGTGAGGTACATGGCAGTCTCCTCTGACCGTCACATATTGGCTTCCATGGGGATCTTTTGATTGTCTCAAATCGTCATGAGCTACCATAGTTCTTGTAGCGAGTAGCTAATCTGTTTTCGGTGCGCAGCTGTTTGAACTTCGAATTTGACACGCGGGCCGGTGGTGGAGGACGTGATGTGCCCCTTGCTGCGGCTAGGGCGACGCCAGGGAGGAGGAAGCTTGGGCGGCGGCCTCGGATCTGCTGCTGCGGCTTGACCGTGGTCAGCATGCCGCCTGCCTGGTCCTGAGGTGATGCGGTGGTTGCGGCATGTGGAGATGGTGGTCTGGCCGGTCCCGACGGACGGTCTACGGGGTCATGACACATCGACGGGCGAAAGCCTTGCCCGGGCAGTCGGCCAGTGCCGACGACGGTGACGCCCTCGGGCGTCGCGTCCTTCTTGAAGGCGTCGTCGAGGTAGTTTTGTTACTACTCCACGCCGGGTTCTCCCGAGGAAACCCTAGATCCCTCGCGGGATCGGGCGAGGGCGGCGCTTTTGCGTCACTTGCCCCTTGGGGCCTCGCCTTGAATGTTCCACCGGCCAGCGGGGACCTGTGGAGAGATGGTGGTTGGCGACGACGAGTTTCGTCTTCAGCTAGAGGGTGCGCGACCCTGGGGCCGGCGTGGATGCCGGAGCGGCGGCTCTGGATTTCGCCTCGGCTATGCTGCGTTGAGGTGACAGAGCGTCGACTTTGGTCGTTGGGACGTCTTGGTTGTCGGCTTGTATGGAGCACAACCTTGGGGCTGGCGTGGATGTCAGAGCGGCGGCTCCGTATGTTTCGCCTCCGCTGTGAAGCGTAGAGGTCACCTTCGCCGTGTTGCATCAAGGTCGTATGGTGTCGACTTCTGTCGCTTGGGCGTCTTGGTCGTCGAGCCATGTGGAGCGCTGCTTTGGAGCCGACGTGGATGTCGGAGCGGCGACTCCGGATTCTCCCCTCCGTCGTGGTGTTGAGAGGTTTTGGTGTCGGCCATGGTTGCTTGGGCAAGTTGGTCGTCGACCCGTATGGGGGCGCGGCCTCGGGGCCGGTGTGGATCTAGTTGTACTTTTTTCGTTTTTAGACCTCGTCCTACTTGTTTACTTCTATTTTACCAATATAAAAGACAAAGCTTTTAACTCCTTTAAAAAATAAAATGATACTTGGTCGTGTAGCACGGTTGTGACCATACCACCATCACCATGACCCGGTTTAAAATTTGAGGCCCAATCAAAACCAATTGGCCCGGTGTAGGTTGGGCCGCATGTTTCCGCCCGTGAATAAAATATGTGCAGTGCAATCTCTACTATATAATACGAGTAGTGTTTCTTCCCTCCTAAAATTTCATCTATTTTTTGGTACGTCACTTTTCGTCCGTCGTCCCATCGCTAAAAACCCGTTCCATATGTCAATCCATCCCTGATCGTGTAGAAAAGCAGTTTCCTTTCAGGAAACCCCGCAAAAAAATAAATAATACAATTCAAGAAGATCCCCGTTGCAGCCCGGCCCATCCAATCCAACACCTAACCGCTGTCTAGATCAAAGAAAACAAAAGTAGGCCAAGGCAATTAATACGTATCAGGTCCGTTCCCAGGTCGACATGCAGGTTCGACTGGTCTACGGAAGACGCTAAAGACTGGTCTCGGAAACGCTGATATATACACATGTCACCCGAAGCATACAACCGTCTGCAATCCTGCTTTGCCCATCCGTTCTTTTCGTCGATATTGCCGCCGTCTCGACGTCGCCGGAACAGCATACAACCCGTCCTGTGATTCCGTTCTGCTTGTCGACATTGCCGCCGTCTCCACTTCGCCGGAACGCTGTCGTCATACTTTGCCAGAACAACGTCGTCCGTGCTCCACCAATGGTACGCATACCCGCCTTGTTTGTGAAACCACGTTAGCTTTTCCAAACCTGATTAACTCCTCCGACTCCTGGCACCTCTTCATGGCTGGACCTCTATAAAGCCACTGCTCCTTCTCTACGATTGGGTTTGCCAAACCTGATTTGCTGCCTCATTAATCAATGCTTGCCTACATGGATGCACCTCTACAAACCATAAAGTTCTGATCCGGTGGTGCATCTAATCTTGATCTCCCTCCCCACTCTTTTCTACAAGTAGTATCTCGCGTCGTGGAGTGGCGGCGGGAGAAAAGACACCATTTTTAGGAGGTTTTTGGAACAAAAAAATTGGCACGTAATAGCGAGGCAGCCGCCGTAGTCATCTCTCAACTTGCCGCGACGGAGATGGCCAATGTGCGGAAGACTCGGCACACACACCAGCCCTCTAGGTACGTGCATGTGGGCATCGTTAGATGCAGACATATTACCATTCTGCATGGCTAGGTGTGCAATGCAAGCATACTAAATGAATCATTTAGATCTACTAAGCTAGATCCAATAGGTGTGTATTTCGCGGACTAAAGCTTAAACGTGTGCTGTAAGATCTAATCAAGTTCATCTTTTTAATCAATGACAGATTTATGCGGTATGGAAAACACTGATGTAGATGAGGAATTTGGGACCCAATCTCCAATCATAGATGTCATGGAGCAAAGAAGGAAAAAAAGATAGAGATAGGTATGCACGGGTGACCAACGAAGAAAAACAAGAAAAAATGAAAAGGCGTCGTGAAGCTTATCAGCAAAGCAAAACAATTAAGGATTTAACCCAATTGCACAAAAAATGCGCACGTGGAGGAAGAAATATGCAGATTTAAAGCCTGAACAAAAGACAAAAACATGTGTGCGAGAAAACCAGAAATATGCAAATATGCAGCCAGAACAAAAAAACTAGAATATAGCAAATTATAGCTAATCGTGAGTTTAGACGCAACACAGCATGCAAAGAATCAATTGCGATGGTGAACCCTATATATGTCAAATCAGAAGAGGAAGTTAGTAGAAAAAAGGGCTAGAATAGAGCAAATTAGAGCTAATCGTAAGTTTAGGCGCAACACACGATGCGAAGAATCAATTGCAATGATGAACCCTGCATATGTCAAATCAAAAGAGAAAATTGGTACATGTAGATCTTCGATGTATACTGAGCGATAATATGTGATCGATTTCAACCCATTGTTATTCGCTCCGGCCGTAGCAACGCACGGGTGCTCTTTTTATTTGAGGTGTACATATGCTTTCTGTTTCCATTTTCCAGAAATTGCAAGTGTACATATTTTTGAGTTGGAGATGAACATATTCAGATTATGCATGTTGTAGTTTTGCAAGTTAGACACATAGAGTTGTGTTTTTTTTGCCATTCGTTGGATGATTTTCTGATAAAAGAAAATGAAATGCATATCAAAATTATAGCATATCCCATTGCAACGCACGAGCATTTTGCTAGTAAATGATAATCTAAATATGTACTGAAATCAACAACTGTAAGCGTTGATAGGTAGTATATTTATCTAGTTGGAGAAAAAGAGCTTATTTTCACTTAGCTAGCTAAAAGATGTTCTCTTACAAAATAAGATAAAACTAATTTCACTATTACACCATTTGTCTTCTCTTAGAAATACAATTTCCTACAAAATATATTTAATTATTATTAATTGCTAGGGATAGCAATAAGAGATATTTTCTTATTTAAATGATGTGAATGGCTAAGAGAAGGCACGCCTTCTTACCATTGTACATACCCTAATTATTAGATCTAATTAGATCTCATCCAAAGTGCAATTGACACGTAGTGTAGCTTTCTCTTTGCAGTCGTGGGTAACTAAGGTCCATGAGAAGGGTGCTTGATTAGATAGTACTCCTGCTGCCTCCGTTACTAAATACATTATAAGATGTTGTAGCATTTTGCATATTCACATGTATATAAATGTCTTTAGATATATTTGATGTGTATGTTCACTCAATTTAGTATGTATCTAGATAACATGTGTAATAGCTAAACATTTTCTATTTAGAAACAAAGGGGGTACTAGATAGTTATATTAAAATTAAACATGATGGATTGATGCACACATGGTGTTTCGGGTCATAAGTGCATTCTATATATTTTAAATGTAAAAGATAGAAAAAATTGTACTCCCTCAGCGCAGAAAAGGATGTCCTAAAATTGATGTATCTACATCCATTTTAGTGACATCCTTTTCCAGACGGAGTGAGTATACACATAATGACATTTTTGTGTTAGCACAAAAGGTTTCACGGAGAGAATTTTTTGTGTGTTCTTAGTAAGAAAAGATAAAAAGATGTCTCGTACAAAATCATTTCGCAGCATCTAGATTTGCATAGCTTACAAAAATGTCGTGGATCGTGGCCTTGATGTAGAAGGCGAGCGGCGCAGATATGGCGGCAAAATGTAACTAGATTTGATCCAAAATGCAATTGACACATATGTCTTTTGTTTTCACTATTCGTGTGTTTCTCATATTGCAGTCATGTGTAATTAAGATCCCTTAGAGGAGTGCGTGATTCGATAGTACTACCTCCGTTTCTGAAGTAAGGCGTCTAAATATTTCTATAAGTCAACAATGTTAAGTTTAATCGAGTAAAAATGAACAATCATAATATACTATGATGAATCTTATAAGATTGATCTGTCATCTATCTATAAGTTTGATCTAACTTCACACGGTTTGACTTTCACTAATTTTATATGCTTTCTTGTGCGAAACGGAGGTATTACTAAACTTAAAGTTAAACTCGATGGATTGATGTCTTTATTTGAAGTAAAGCGGTCACAAGAAGGCAAAATCGAAGTGGAAGGAAGGGAAATAGGTGATGGACAAAATAGATATGTACTCCGTAGTAAACGGATCGATGTATAGCGCCCAGATGCAGTACGTAGGTTAAGCTAGTTGGTTGGCGTGACGAGCTTCTCGATTTCCTGCAGCGCCTGTATAGCGGCCTTGATGTAGAAGGCGAGCGGCGCAGATATGGCGGCGAGCGGGTTGGCGGCGATCTCCTGCTTGACGTCGTCGTCGGCGGAGGGAAGCGGCGCGGTGGGGTTCTTCTCGAACTGCTTGGCCTGCTCCAGGTAGGTGTCCATACGCGGCGTGGCGAAGAGGCGGACGGCGTCCATGTCGCCGCCCCTGGCTGCGTACCGCTGTCGGCCGTGAGACGTCTCGGAGGCGAGCGCGTATGGTCGCCCCTTGGCCTCGTAGAGCTCCTGCGTGTCCATGAACTCGAGAAGCTGCAGCAGCTCGGCGCGGAGCATGCCCACCAGCTTCTGCCCGTCGTCCAGCACGATGTCCTCCAGCGTGTTCTGCGCGTCCGACAGCTTGTACCGCGCCTCGTCCAGGTTCTGCGCGTCCGCCAGCACCCTCGCCTCGCCGATGGACTCGGCGTGCTGCCGCCGCGCCATCTCCGCCAGCACCGCCCGCGCCTTGCTGCTGGTGGGTGCCTGCGACGGGTTCGGGGTGCGGTTGATCAGGATGTCCTGCGGGGTCTGGTTCTGGACGCCCTGCTGCGCGGTGTAGCTGTGCTGCGCCTCGGCCAACGGCGCGTCGTACTGATCCGACATGTCGGTGCTGTCCAGGAGCGTGAGATTCACGGCGACCTTGCGCGTCTCGCCGCTGAAGAGGGTGCCGAACGTGATGGTGATGACGCCGGTTTCGTCGTCGGTGCTCTGCTTGTAGTCCGTCCCGGGGGCGACGAGCCGACGAACATGGTGTCCAGGTCACGGGGTTCGTCGGTCTTGGGCGTCAGCGTGAGCTGCACGTCCTGCGCCACCACCGTGAGGAGGCCACCCAGCAGCTGCGAGAATGGCGCGCTTACGTTCCCGCCGTCCGGCACGGAGCTGAACGTGCCGCCGGTAGATTTCTTGGCGACAGTGTCGAGCAGGTCGTGGTCGGCGCCTTCGCCGAAACCGAACGTGTACACGCCAACCTTGCCGGGGTTTGGTTTTGTGGCGTCGGTGTCACTGTTCTGCTGGCCGTCGGACATGAGGAAGACGTTAGCGGTGCGGGCTTTGGTGGTGACGCGGCCGGCGATGATGGCCAACGCGGTGTCCAAGGCGACCTCGATGTTGGTCCCGCCGCGTGCGGCTAGGCCGTCGACGATGGCCTTGAGGTCGGTCTGCGCGGCCTGGGTGATGGAGCGGAGAGGGCAGTGCCTGGTGGCCGCGTTGGAGAAGGTGACGATGGAGAGGCGGTCCACGGGGGTGAGCTTCATGATGACGAAGTGCATCGCCGTCTTCATGCTCTGCAGCTTCTCGCCTGACATGCTGCCGCTCACGTCAAGCACCGCCACCAGGTCGAGCCCTTCCCTCACGGCCGTGGAGGATGTGGCGTTCAGCTCCACCACTGCCGTCAAAAAGTCCGCCGTCAGCGCCGCATCGTCCTTGCTGTAGGTCGGCGTTTTGATCGTCACAAGCCCCTTGGTGCTCCCTGCATCAAGTGAAATTCAGTCCCTGCATGCGTGCATTTCATACAAGAAACTCACTAATGGTAAATCGATCGAATGACGCACCTGCATTAGAAGCAAGAGGCTTCTCATCGTCGTTGAACGCCATGGACTACAGATCAATCGGTCGAGACAGAGAGAAAGAGGACGAGCTAGCTAGAGCTGATCAACACACACTTAGCTAGCTTCTGCCTGATCTGTGTTAGACGTCCATGCAGACCTTGCTATATATACACAAATAACCTAGCAGGAGGCATCCCGGAATAGAACGATGGAACCATGGACGCATCTTAGTCAGAAAATCCTCTTCTTTTTTATCAACGACTCCGGAGACTTATCAATTAATCTTTCTATATGGCTGTGCTTGTAGCACCGGATGCCTTGCTCCTCTCATCCTCTGCACCATCGATCGTAATTACATGCATATGTGGACCGTGCAAAACGAACCGGTGCGCTAAATCCACGGAAAATTCATCTTTTAGGATCTCTATTTCTGCAACTATTCTAGAAGTAGGATCAATGCTGGTTATACTGATGTCCTGTTAACCGAATACTTCATTAGCTGTGTGCATCATTTTGATGCTGAGAAGGGATCCGCACACGGTTTTCGAAAAAATTGCCTAGCGAGCTTCAAAGTGGAAAAAAGACGTGCCATTTGCAATAATTTTATTTTTGTGTCAGGGCAGGCGTTCCGCCACTAGATTAGATAGAATAGAATATTATTCACGTAGCTTGAGGTTCGAAAAACCGAAAATATCTATCTACAGTTCTTCTTTTTAGATAAGGGGGTGCGGATCCTCGGCCTCTGCATCAAAGAGATGCACGTCTATCTACAGTTCTACACAACATTTTTTTTTTATGGTCCTACACAACATTTGGAACATCTTCGGGTGTCATTTGCAGTATTGAAGAGCTTGTTAATAGCTTGTTAACATTTTTGAAGAGCTTGTTAATATGGAAAAAACACTACTGGGTAATTGAATCCCCTCTCTGCCTCCCGTGTCGCTCCTCTGGGGCGACACCGGGGGCCTCCCAAACCCTAGCCGCCTTCGCGCCTCCTCCTCTCCTTCCCTTCCTCGCCGCCACCAGAGGCACCCACCGGAAAGCCGGCGTGCGGTTGCCAAGGACGGTGTCGGCTGGGATCTCGCTGCTGCGCGTCTCTCGCGGAGAGCTTTGGCGTCTGGGGCGGCGGCCTCGAGGTGAGGGCGGCGTTGGCCCTGGCGGCGGGGCACGCTGGCTGGTGCTGTGTGGCCGTCTCTCTCGGCCGTGCGGGCGGCGGGGGGACCGGTGGTTTCGTGGACACGGCGTGGAGGGCGCCCCGTCAGCCCTGGCGCCAGATCTGAAGACGGCGACTTCGATCCACGCAGATCCCGGGCCACCTCCGGTGTTGGCTGGGTCATGGGCCTGCCGGGAGAAATCCTCGGCCAGCCCCTCCTTGGAGGCGACGATGAGGTTTGGCTCCTTCCCGCTCTCCTCCCCTGTGCCCGGGTGAAAACCTAGCTCCTCTGAGTGGGCGGCGGCGCGGCGGCGTCGCGTTTCTTCTTGAAGACGTCGTCTTGGACTACGGGGAGGTGGTGGATCTGCGCGCTGTTCGTGGTTTCCTAGTGGCGGCGTTTCCTGTGGCGAGTTGTTGTCGGGTTTGGCCGATGCTCCTTCCTTTGCTGCTAACAGACGCAGGTGGGCTGTCCGTCCGCGGGTCGGCGCCCTCGAGCCTGGGCGAGAGGGGAATGGGTTCCCCTCTGCGGCGGCAGCAGCTTGGTGTTTTGGTTGGGAGTCGAAGATCTGGTTGAGCTCTGCCCTTCTATGGCGGCCCTTGCTTCCTTTCTGCCGTGTCTTTGGTGCGTGTCCACGTCCGATAGCCTGCGTCTTGCCGTGCTGTCGGTGCCGGCGGTGATGTCTGTGGGTTGCTCGCGGGCTGTGACGTCCGTGCTTGACTCTGTCCCTCTGCAAATCGGTGTGCCTGTTCTTCGTGCTCTCGGGTGAGCGGCTCTGCCTTCTGACGGTGCGGCGTCCTTCGAGCCAGGACGAGAAGACAGGGGTCTTCTTCGAAGGTGGAGGCGAATGACATTCGACTTCGACAAGCAGCGGACGTGAAGAAGGCAGGATTCTCCGGCGGCGTTTGGCTTCACAGTGTCTCCTTGGTGCTGACCTTGTCGGCAGATGGTGGCATCGATGATCAAGCTGTGCTTTTTCTTTGTATTTTCTGTTTGCTTGTTGATTCGTTGCCTGTAAGCTGTTCTTGCAGCATTTGTTTGTAATGGCCGTTGTAACACTGAGCTTTGTTAATTCAAAGCTGGGCTTATGCCTTTTATCTAAAAAAAAAGAGCTTGTTAATATTGTTACGAAGCAACCAAAGGTGTTTGGAGTAGTTCTTCAATACTGCATCGTGAGATTCCTGCTTCTTCATAAATAATTGATTGTCGAGTATGGATGATGAGTTCGGCTTGAAATATGTAAAGACTTGGTTGGTATAGATCATCGGCAGTCTTTCCTGGCTTCTTAATTAAACAGCGGCAGAGTGCGCCCATGTTCGACAGACATGTCAACAGGTATAGCTGGCCGGCTACCTTTGGCTTGGTCATGAAAGCATTGACTTACGTTATTCCATAACAATAAATTAAGTGATGAGCTGGCTACATGATAGCATGAACGAGAAAACAACGTCTATATACCTCAATTATAGGCTTGATATATGCATAAGACCAAGACTTGCCCTTCTTTTTATTTCTCCAACCCAATTATAGGCTTAAAATATGCGAACGACATCCATCGCCATAAGAATTGGTAAATACTACATATCGTGGTCCGATTGAGAGCTAATTGTCGGACCTCTCGTATGCCGTCGATCGCGTTTCAATCCGATTTGCCTTTTTCTCCACAGAAAATTAAGCCCTGATTTGTCTCCCGTAACTAACACACACAAATTAATTGAGGCCAGCTCACCTCGCTTGCTCCGGGCCCAATCGCCTCGCTCGCTCTCGCTCTTCCGCCACCGCCCGTATCCCCGACCCCTCCCGCGTCTTGCTGGTTCGATTCCCGCAGACACCGCGCCGACTTGGTCGACTATGTGCTCCCGGCTCTGATTCGTCATGGCGCTCCCCGGAGTGGATAGCTCACCGGACTGACAGGAGGGTGGAGGAACTAGGCGTCGGAGGCAGCTCAACGATTATTTCCGGCCGAAGCATCGGCTCGGTGACTGCTTCGACCATGCGTGTGTGCCATCTTGATATCGGTCGATCTAGGTAATACAAATATCCAGCTCAATCTTGTACTACTGTTTTCGGATTTTTCTTCCGGCATTAGATCCATTATTCCAGTACTCGTCAGTAACGTGGGTACGTAATTGGAAAACCAGGCTACGGCCGATGCATGATCTAGGGAAAGGGTTCATGTTTGTATTTTTTTTATTCCCAACCATGATTCCCGGTAATCGATGCATGCTCATTTCCTCTGTTTACTGTATTCTCGTGCTGGTACTAGTGGTATTCATGCAAAATGCTTCCTCGCCAAAATGTTTTAGTCAAGATCTAGCAGATGTGTTTCTGTATTTATATACATACGTATTGGCGTCAACCATTGAAGCGTTCTTTTTTTTCAAGTATGAAGGCTTCTACCTTGATATTGTTACGTTGTGCCTGAAGAATTTTTATGCTTCTCAAGATTATTTGCTTCCATGTATTGTATTGTTTTGCTGGGTGAGAGTGATATGCATGCTTCTCGTTTTAGTCACAAAAAATGATATATTCTACAGTTCAAGTTTGTATGTTTCCACGTTGATTTTTTTATGCTTCAAAGCTCATGGTCACCATCTTGATCGGTTCAACGACAACTCGACTCAAGATGAAATATTATGTTTTAACATAAATGGTTTGTATTGAGATATCACTAGTTATGCGCTTCAAAATATCTATGCTTCCAATACATATTTGTTATATTGAGATAGAACTAATTCCTTGCGTAGAAATATCTGTGCTTCCAATTGCAATTTTAATGCTTCCAATACAATTATTTATGTTCAGATAATCTCTTGCTTCGGAATATCCATGCTTCCAATGTGTACTATGTGTTTTTTTCGTATAGATAGTTTGCAGCATATAACCATGTTTCTTTTTTATTTTTGTTAGTGTCATTTTCAGTAACATTGTAATTTAATTATTCTCCTCCTACTAGTTATATTTTCAGGTTTCGAAGCTTCTACATGGTACTAGTTATGTTGATAACTTGAGATATCATAAAGTTGATGCTTCGAAAGCATGGTTCTGTTATTTCCTGAGAGTTTGCATAAATAGAATCATGCTTCTACCTTCTTGCATTTGTTGTTTTAATTTTCAATATAATTACATTTTAAACATTTCCAGATTAGGTGGATTCTACCAATAGGATCTGATCTACACCTTGATCCCATATCCCAACCAAGTCGCAAACGAATTTGATGGCAGTGGGCCGTGGCTATGGTCGACGAGGAGGACCAACAAGCAAGGGAGCCCGCGGCTACATCGTGTTGTTCAAGTGCTAAAGCATTCTGGTTGATGTCTCGATGCCGCCTAAGGAAATGAGTTGAGCGTTTGCAACACATTTTTTGTTAACATCTGATGTATCTAAGAAACAAATCGTCATGTAGATTGAAGCAAATCTGTAACATGTAGAAAACATGTCATATAAAAGTACAATGTTGTGTATTTTGACAACTTTAAACGCACAGATGTTAGTTGTCCGAAATATGACAAGTGAATGTCTGAAACACTAAAATTTCCTGAAATCATGAAGCTTCTAGTCATACAAAAAAGGAAGCTATAGGTTTCTCGATACCTGTATACTTCCTACGCAAGTGAAAAAGTTTTGCTAACACGCTAATCGTGCTTCGAAGAGGAGTGTACTATGCTTACTAGGCAGAACAATGAAGCTTCTGGGAATCTAATAAACGATGTGCTTCAAAATTTTGTGCATTCACCACGGAAGTAATATTCAGGCTGAAGCAAAAATTTGATGGTAATGGAGGCAAAATTCCGTTGCAAGGGAAGCAAAACTCAATAATATTGGAAAGATTTTTTTTGCTTCCCTTAGCTGGAAGCGAAGCACTCCATGCCGAATTTATTAGTTTCCTTCAGACATGATTTCGTTTCCTATAAATCTGGAAAAGTGAGATTGGGCAGCGATAATCCGGATAAGCTAGATTGGGCAGCAGTTAATTGCGTATCCCATTAATTACTCAAGGTTACTATGGAAGCATGCAATCTGGTTTCAGAGAGAGAGAGAGTCGCACGGGCCTGTTGAAATCCAACGTGCAATATGTTTCCAATCGTACGGCTTAGCCCTGGTCCGATGTGAAGCTATCCATCGGCGTCCGATCCCTAGCAGCGCCCGAATTGGTAAATACTACATATCTCATGCATTCAAATTGGTCTAGACTCTCAACTTTATGGCCTCTTCTACCGTTTGTTGCTTGATTGAATTTGCTTCACTAATAGGCTAACAATTCAACTTTGATCATTATGAATTGGCACCAAGATCAAGTCTTAGGCAAGCTAACCTAATTTTAATAGCCAGTATAGTAACAATGAAAATGTCCCCCTATTTTTATGAAAGGAATTATTCTACTATACTATTTATCAATAATCATAGTGGAATCGGGGGTAAACAGTAAAAAATCTCTCCTAAGACTATGGAGTACTTCACGGAATTAAATCTTAAAAGTCCTTATCTTATCATTTACTGTAACTTATCGCTGCATTAGGTTGATATAACATTTACAAGTATTCGAAACGGCCCCTAACCATAGGATGCATATGACCAAGACGACATGAATACATCCACTAACTCAAAAAGTCGAGAGTGGTGTTTTGGCTCCCGAGGTCATATGCTCATGTTAGATTTTTTTAAACAAATAATAAAGCATTTCAAAATATTCTGAAAACAACCGGAGATGAAAATAAACGAATGTTCTACATACATGTCAAGTTTCGCGATGAACAAATATGTGTGGTTCTCTGTGCGAAATAACAATGAATGCTCTAAAAAGATCTATTTTTAATCCCATTTTCCTCTAAATTTTTTTATTTTTGTACTGAGCATCAAAAATGTTATTTTACTATGAAGTTCAGCACGTATGTGGAGCATTGGTATATGTTCTTCACCAGTTGTTTTCATAATATTTTAAAATGTTTTACATTTGTTTTGGAAAAACTATTCAAACATGAGCATATGATCTTGGGAGTCATTGCCAATTTCTGGTCCAAAACCACTAAGTGAGAAACGATTCCATCATTTAAGCCACCATCCATGATAGTTAGGTAATATCTCTGTCACAACTCGCTCCAGCAGTGTTTATGAGTCGCTCACCAAGTCCAGGTCCTTCAGGTGTCGAAGCAAAGACAAACAATGGAGCATGTGGGTACATAAAATGTTGTGAATAAGAAATTTACCTCATGTCAAAAAACCATATCATTTTGAAAAAAAGCCATAATGAGTTGGGACCTCATTTTTTCACCAATTTTTAAAAACATATTTGGATACTCCGTGGTGGATAGAAATTGGATTCCACCGAGAGAATCAACTACCCAGAGCGAGCAAATTGGCAATAAAAATATATTTATTTATACTGACATAACAAAATTATATTTACACTAACATAGCAATTTTATTTAAGACGATTATCTCCGGTTAGAATTACACCTCGACCCAAATAGCTAATGGGAGTCTCTACATTCAATTTGAGAGTTACATCTCATATTTGAGACATTAATACCCACAAGAAGAGTGAATGATACGTCCATTTTGCATCACTATTTTATATCATAATTTACTGTTATTCATTGATATATTTCATATTTAGAGATGATACTTATATTATTTCACCTATTTTGCATGTTTGATGATTATTGGAGAATTAAACACCAGAGTCAGATTTCTTTTGGAAAAGGAACCGTCAAGACACCATATTTGTGAAGATCAATAATTCAGGAAAAACATCCAGAAGTTCCTATTTTGTCAGATGCCGGAGGCAGCCAAAAGGGGGGGGGGGCAAGGTGGGCCACCATGGGCCCTCACCATGCCGTGGCGCGGCCCACCTTGCTGGCGCGCCGCCACGTGGTGAGGAGGCCCTGGCCCACCTCTGCCAGTGCCCCTTCGCGTACATCATCCCCAGGAAACCCTAAGCCTAGGGGGACGTCAAGGAAATATTCCGCCGCCTCCACGAGGCGGAAAATACCATAGAGAGAAAAGCTCTCCGGCAGGGAGAAATCTGCTGGGGAAATTCCTTCCCGGAGGGGGGAAATCGTCGCCATTGTTACGGTCATCGAGCTGGACTTCTGATACGTCCAAGACGTATCTACTTTCCCGAACACTTTTGCTATTGTTTTACCTCTAACTTGTGTGTTTTGAATACAACTAATGCGGACTAACGCTGTTTTCAGCAGAATTGCCCTGGTGTCTTGTTTTTGTGCAGAAAGTCAACTTTCGGGAAAAACACCAGAAAAGATCGCAAACCTCCTATTTTACCAGAAGACTCACGGAGCCAGAAGGGGAGTCAGAGATGGGCCACGAGTGGCCCAAACCACATGGCGCGCGGCTGGGGCCCACCGCGCCAGCCTATGAGGAGGGGACTCGGACACCTCCCCGAGCCCATCTTTCGACTACTTAACCCCTCTGACCTAAAACGCGGGGGGTCGTCCACTTCATCCAGAAACATCACCGTACGCCGCCGCCATCGCGAAACCTATTTCGGGGACCAGAAACTCCGTTCTGGCACTCCGCCGGGACGGGGAATTGGAGGAGATCATCGCCATCATCATCACCGACGCTTCTCCATCGACCATCCATGTTTCCCCCATCCATGTGTGAGTAATTCCCTGCTGTAGGCTGAGGGGGATGGTAGGGATTGGATGAGATTGTTCATGTAATAAGTTATAAGATCATTAGGGCATGGTGCCTAGTATCCGTTGTTAGTACTTATTGATGTTGTTGCAACTTGTTGAGCTTAATGCTTGTCACTAGGGCCCGAGTGCCATGATTTCAGATCTGAACATGTTATTGTTTCATAATGATATGCACTGTTTATTGATCATACCTGCAAGTTGTATACACATATTGTTGTCCGGAACCCGAGGTCCCAAAGTGACAATAATTGGGACAGCCGAGGGGAATGGCTGCGATGTGAGGATCACATGTGTTCACGGCGTGTTAATGCTTTGCTCCGGTACTTTATTAAAAGGAGTACCTTAATTACCAGTAGATTCCCTTGAGGCCCGGCTGCCACCGGCTGGTAGGACAGAAGATGTTGTACAAGTTTCTCATTGCGAGCACGTACGACTATATACGGAACACATGCCTATGTTTACTTAGTACTTGGATGCTTTATCATTATTATCTGCAATGCCTATGTCTTGATTATTATATGAGCTATCTTATCCATGCAGCGCCCGTTCATCCATCCCTATGCCTACAGTGTTTTAATCCTACTGTTTACTGCAATCACTACTGCTGTCTTTTACTGCTGCTATTATTTCACCGCTACTACTGCTATAAAACTGTTGCTACTGATAATCTGTGTCGAGCAAGACTATTCACAGGTGCAGCTGAATTGACAACTCCGCTGTTAAGGCTCTCAAGTATTCTTTGGCTCCCCTTGTGTCGAATCAATAAATTGGGTTTTACTTCCCTCGAAGACTGTTGCGATCCCCTATACTTGTGGGTCATCAAGACTATTTTCTGGCGCCGTTGCCGGGGAGCATAGCTTTATTTGTGAGTTCACTTGTGATCTATATTGCTCGCTGAAATTTATTCATCATGGGTAAAGCTCGTTGAGAGGGTCCGTGTATTGCCATCCACTACAAGAAAAGGTACGACACTTAGTACCTCTGCTGCTCTTGACTCACCATCTGTATTGAGTCAACTTGTTACACCACCACAATCTTCACGTTACTACTGCTGAATCTGAAACCTCTGATAATATTGATGATGCTTCTACTGTGATTGATGAGTATTTCATTAGGTCCACTTTTAGATGCTGCTATTGCTAAGTCTAAACAACTTGAAAATACTAGAACACCTAATGGAAGTCCTACTACTCCTGTTTATTCACCTGAGTTAAGGGATTATACTTGTGATGATGATCCTGATGAAACTTATGTGGAACTTGATGATGATTTTATTGATAAATGTAATGCTACTACTGGTGCAAGTAATATTAGAAATTTTCTTGCACAACATGCTGTTAAATACAAGTTGTCACCTGATCCTAAGTTTGCCACTTCTCCTATAAACATTAAAGATAAGGATTATGATTTTTCTCTTGATTTATCTCATATATCTATTGTTGAGAAAACTCCTTTTTGTGGCACTAAGAGTGAAAGTGCTGTAGAGCACATGAATGAGCTCTCTACTTTGAGTGGCTTATTTTCTGATGATATTAAGAAGCGTAGCTATTTTGTTGCTAAGATTTTTCCTTTCTCATTAAAAGATGATGCTAAAGCTTGGTATAACAACTTGTCTCCTGGTTCTATTACTAGTCCTACTGGTTTGCTTAATGTTTTCTTTCAGAAATATTTCCCTGCTAGTGCTCAACATGATGCTTTGCAGAGAATTTATAACTTTGACCAGGAAGATGAAGAGAAACTTCCAGAGGCATGGACAAGGTTTTGCTCTCTTATCAGAGCTCGGCCTGGACATGATTTGGAAAAGCATGATCTACTTGATATATTTTACAGTGGACTAACTATTGAATCTAGAGCATATCTGGATAGTTGTGCTAGTTGTGTTTTCAGGAAAAGAACCCCTGAAGAAGCTGAAGAATTATTGGCTAAAATCAGCCAGAATTATGATGATTGGACTCTACCTGCGCCGACCCCCACACCTACACCGACACCAATATCAAAGAAGAGGGGAGGTATGATTGAATTGAATGATGAAACAATGAGGGAGGCCAAGAAGACTCTCATTGAGAAGGGTATTAAATCTGAAGATGTGAAGAACCTTCCACCTATTGAAGATTTGTGTAAGCCAATTCCTCATCCATCCATAATTGAGGTTCACTCTCTCCACAGGTTCGATGAAGGAGATATTCCCTACTCTAAACCACCTGATCAATGCTTAGATGAATTTGATAATTATGTTATTAAGCAAGATAATTTTAATATGAGAGTAGAGAATCATTTGCATGAAAATTCTCAAGCTATTAGTAAGTTGCATGATATTGTGGAGAGAACCTCCAATGATGTTAAGATGCTTATTAAACATTTCCATATGGTTCAAACTCAAATTGATCAACTCACTAAAGTGCAACAAGACATGTTAGCCAATGCTTCTAAGAAAAATTAAAACCTGTCTATGTTAGCACTAGAAGTGGAGCTCATACTCAGGATCCTTTATATCCTGAGGGACATCCTAAAAGAATTGAACAAGATTCTCAACTAGCTGAAAATCCAGTTTCTCCTTCTAAGAAAAAGAAGAAGAAACATAAAAATGTTGTAGAATCCTCTGAAACTGTTAATGATCCTAATAGTATATCTATCTCTGATGCTGAAACTGAAAGTGGTAATGAACTTGATAGTGATAAGGATAAAAATGATGCTCTTGATAAAGAAGTTAGTGAAAAGGAACCTGAAAAGCATACTAAAAACACAAAGTACACTAAGGAAGACTTCATTGCTAAGAAACATGGTAATGAAAGGGAACCTTGGGTTCAAAAGCAAATGCCTTTTCCAACTAAGAAACTAAAATCAAAGGAAGAAGAACATTATAATAAATTTTGTGAATGGATGAAACCCTTGTTCTTGCAAATTCCTTTGACTGATGCTATTAAATTGCCTCCTTACTCAAAGTATATGAAAGATATTGTTTCTAACAAGAGGAAAATTCCTAATGAGGAAATTTCTACTATGCTTGCTAATTATTCTTTCAATGGCAAGGTTCCTAAGAAGCTTGGAGATCCAGGTATACCAACCATCCCTTGCTCCATCAAGAATAATTATGTTAGAACTGCTTTATGTGATTTGGGAGCAGGAGTTAGTGTTATGCCTTTTTCTCTTATAAGAGACTCTATCTTGATAAATTGATACCTACTGATATATCTTTGCAAATGGCTGATAAATCTACTGCTGTTCCTGTTGGCATTTGTGAGGATGTCCCTGTTCAAGTGGCTAACAATTGTTTAATTTTGACTGATTTTGTTGTTCTTGAAATGCCTGAAGATGATAATATGTCTATTATTCTTGGAAGACCTTTTCTAAATACTGCAGGTGCTGTTATTGATTGCAATAAAGGAAAAGTAACTTTCAATGTTAATGATAAAGAACATACTGTTTATTTCCCCAAGAAAGTTGACAAGATTTATGGAGTCAATACCATCTCCAATTTTAAAACTATCAAAGTGGGAAGTATTGATTGCCCTATATATGATCATCAAGAAGGATATCAAAACATTATGATTGGATCCATATCAATACAATACAAGGTAACATGAGTGTTTCATGATGTTTAAATCATTTGTGTCATGTAAATTTATTTGGTGCCAAGACTTGATCAACCTTGTTATCAAATGTATTTGCATACATGAAAGAGCTAAACACATTTCTTTCTTCAACTTTGTTTTACCTCCTGTAGTGATAATTAGGTTGCAAAAGTTTAGTTGTTTTGAATTTTAAAAATAATTTTTCTGCCCAAGTTTTATTAATTTAAATATCCAGATTTCATGCAAATTGAAAGTTTTCAAAAATCTGTAAAAATTATACCATTGGTCCTATTTTTCAAAGAGCATCGTGGGAGTGCCTGGTGCTGACCAAGGGGACCCACCATGGGGTCAAACCACATGGTGGCGCGGCTGCCCCTTGGCCGCGCCAGCCACTGAGGTGGGGCCCCTTGGCCCTCCACAGTTCCCCCACCTACCACTTCTTCCTCTTGCATCACTCAGCTCGTTTTTCTCTCTCACACTCGAGTTTTTGCTGTTCTTCCTCGCGATTTCGATCTCTTTGTTCAGCCCATCTCAGCTGCTGAGATTTGGGGCAATTGCTCTCAGGTATGTGACTCCTCCATGTATCCAAGTAGAATTTTGTTTAGTAAGTATACCTTGAGTATTTTGCTGCTGTAGGTGACTTGTTAAGTGAGTATGCATGCTTGTTCTATGTTGATAATCAGTTTTGATGCATGTTTAGTCCTCTAGCAAGTCCATATAGTAGTTCCCCTCATTTGTATGCTTCAAAGATAATTTTTATGATATGTGTCAAAAATTTCAGAGGATGGAGGGAAATGAACACCAACTAAATCAATATGAATTGGTGGTTCCTGAGGTCATGGGGATCCATCGTGAAGAAGGAGTGTTCCCATCCTGCTATCCATGCTTGGAATTCATGAGAAGTTCGGGGATCTTGCGTGATTTTCGTACTCTTGTCTCTAATACAGGATTGAGTGATTTTGTAGAGGGAGAACCCTACCAATATGCAAAGCTAACTGTGTCTGTGGTGCAGGACTTTAGATTTGATTGGTCTTCACCTAACCCTATGGTTCACTATAAAATTTACAACAAAAGTGTCCACTTGCCTTTTGATGCTTTTTGTGCAGCAATTAGGGTGCCGCAATGGGGATCACGAGGGAAGATACATGGGCAACCCAAGCATTTGACGGACCTATACGAGGTAATATGTCAAGGAAGAACCTACTCAGATGAAAGTGGTAAAATTCGAAGTATTCAATTTCCATGCATTCGATATTTTGCTTACTTCATCACGAGGTGTGTACTTGCTAGGAAGACTGCAAATAAATTATCCATTCCTGATTTAGCTTTCCTAGCAGCAGCCTTGCAACATGATAAGAGTTATAATTTGGGTGCCTTGATAGCTTTTCGCATTGCTGCCAATCGCGAGAAAGGTGGATTTTGTGGAGGACTCATTGCTTCTCGTTTATTAGCTATGCATGGTGTAGTAGCTCTCCCTAATGATTTGCAGCTTCTTTAGAGAGGCTCGATTTTGCTTCCATGGGGAGGCATGGCTTTGTTACTAGTTGGTCTACTTTGAATAATCTATCTTATGAGGTGCCTTTTGCCAAGAAGGTGAGGTGGAAAATGGTTAAATCTGAGCGAATAGTCGCTTTGCCTGCACCACGTTTGTTTGATCTTGGTTTCAGGAATGTTTGGTCAGTCACCGAGGATGAATTCGATGCATACTTGAGGGAACATGCCCACACAGAGGATGATGGAGAATGGGCGGACGAGGACTCCACTCAGTTTTCCGGGACTGGGGGCTCGCGCCCCTATCCTGGGGATGCTGGACCCTCTGCCTCATCTTCCTCAGCGGAGCCGGATGTTGAGCACGCCCAGTATGACCCGCCGGCTTGGAGTTCCTACCCGCGTTATTATTACCTCCACTTAGGCCAAAAGCCTAAGCTTGGGGGGAGGTATATCGACATCTCACTCATTTACATATCATATCTTGTCGATACTTTGTATATCCATGTTGCAGTTTTCTTTCTTTCTTTTTAATTGTTTACCTTTTATTGCTGCATTCCAAAACACAAAAAGACCAAAAATATTTCTGTTGTTTCTCTTCATTTGTTTCTTTAAGTTTCAGTATTAGTTTGCTTAGTTTTAAAATTCGGTTTGTTATTCAAAAATCCAAAAATATTTTGCTTTATTGTTTGTTTCTTTTTGCTCTTGTTTCAAAAACTCGAAAACCCAAAAATATTTGTTGTTTCTTTTTGGTTTTGTATAGTGTTTTCAGAGTTGGACAGCCATCCGTGACTCCGATGGAGCTTGGTTTTCATTCTTATCATTCGAAGCAACACAAGTGAAAAAGCAATAAGGATGATCTACAACAACTCGAGTTGGGGTGAGAGGCTGGTATGAACTCTATTTGTTTTCATTTTTGTACATATACTCATCTATGTGAGCATGCTTAGTTGGTTCATGTGAGGTATATGTCATTTAGTGGATGCTTAGTAGTTCTTGTTCTCTCATGATCGGTCCCAATTTATTAATAGTGGTAGCATGTTATGTTGATGTTTGCTTGCATTGTTCTATTCATAGAGGGTATGACATTGTGGTATCCTCCTCTGAATAATTCATTCGAATTGACTTGGCACATGCTCATGCATGCATATGACTGAAAAACAAAAGTCAATTAAGCCTTGATGATTTATTTTGACTCAGAGTTCTTGTATCACTTTTATGCCTCAATTAATTTCATTTTGTCGCAAGCATGATTATGACGGTTATTGCTCTCTTGATTGTCGCTTCCCAGTCTATTGCTAGCCTTCACTTGTACTGAGCGGGAATGCTGCTCGTGCTTCCAAAACCATGAAAACCAAGTTATTCCAAAGTGTCCACCATAAATACCTATGCATGGCATTTCGAACCATTCAAGTAAATTTTCATGTGCTACCTTTAAAACCTTCAAAGTACTTCTCAATTTGTGTCAATGTTTTATAGCTCATGAGGAAGTATGTGGTGTTTTATCTTTCAATCTTGTCATTCAGACTTTCACCAATGGACTAGTGGCATATACATCCGCTTATCCAATAATTTTGCAAAAAGAGCTGGCAACGGGGTGCCCAGTCCCAATTAATTACAACTTTCATCAATAATTCTCTTCACATGTTTTGCCCTGATTTATCAGTAAGCAACTTAATTTGCAAATAGACACTCCTCCATGGTATGTGAATGTTGGAAGGCACCCGAGGATTCGGTTAGCCATGGCTTGTGCAAGCAAAGGTTGGGGGGAGTGTCACCCATAATGAAACTAAAATACATGTGTAAACAAAAGAGAAGAGGGATGATCTACCTTGCTGGTAGAAATAACGTCCTTCATGGGAGCCGCTCTTGAAAGTCTGGTTGACAAGGGGGTTAGAGTACCCACTACCATTCGTTGACAACAACAAACACTTCCCAAAACAATTTTGCTTCTGTTTTAAAAATAAAAAGCTCTAGCACATGATAATCCCTGCTTCCCTCTGCGAAGGGCCAATCTTTTACTTTCATGTTGAGTCACCATCCTTTCTTTGAGCACTTTCTCGAGAGCATAGTTGTCATTCTTAGTGTAATGTGCTTGTCCCAGAATGTGGTTAACTGTGATATAACTTTGATGCTTTTATCTTTGATATCTTTGATTCTAGTCTTCCCATGAACTTCAGAGGTGCCTGGGCATTTATGTTTTGCTGTACAAAAACGGGCAAGCGAGATACCATCTTATCATATCCTATTATGAGCATTACAATCTTGTGAATTAATATGTTTCATGTTTGTCGCTATTAGTATGTTGGTATCTTTTCATAGTTTACATGCCTATTGAGTGACATTATTTGCATTTGCCTCATCTTGAATTGCCTAAGCATTTGTTCATATAGTGAGAATATATGCATCATATGAAGCAAATGTGTTCGTGAAAGTCTTTTATCGCACTCAGTTGTTAACTGAATTGCTTGAGGACAAGCAATAAGCTAAGCTTGGGGGGAGTTGATACGTCCAAAACGTATCTACTTTCCCGAACACTTTTGCTATTGTTTTACCTCTAACTTGTGTGTTTTGAATACAACTAATGCGGACTAACGCTGTTTTCAGCAGAATTGCCCTGGTGTCTTGTTTTTGTGCAGAAAGTCAACTTTCGGGAAAAACACCAGAAAAGATCGCAAACCTCCTATTTTACCAGAAGACTCACGGAGCCAGAAGGGGAGCGGAGATGGGCCACGAGTGGCCCAAACCACATGGTGGCGCGGCCGGGGCCCACCGCGCCAGCCTATGAGGAGGGCGACTCGGCACCTCCCCGAGCCCCTTTCGACTACTTAACCCTCTCTGACCTAAAACGCGGGGGGTCGTCCACTTCATCCAGAAACATCACCGTACGCCGCCGCCATCGCGAAACCTATTTCGGGGACCAGAAACTCCGTTCTGGCACTCCGCCGGGACGGGGAATTGGAGGAGATCATCGCCATCATCATCACCGACGCTTCTCCATCGACCATCCATGTTTCCCCCATCCATGTGTGAGTAATTCCCTGCTGTAGGCTGAGGGGGATGGTAGGGATTGGATGAGATTGTTCATGTAATAAGTTATAAGATCATTAGGGCATGGTGCCTAGTATCCGTTGTTAGTACTTATTGATGTTGTTGCAACTTGTTGAGCTTAATGCTTGTCACTAGGGCCCGAGTGCCATGATTTCAGATCTGAACATGTTATTGTTTCATAATGATATGCACTGTTTATTGATCATACCTGCAAGTTGTATACACATATTGTTGTCCGGAACCCGAGGTCCCAAAGTGACAATAATTGGGACAGCCGAGGGGAATGGCTGCGATGTGAGGATCACATGTGTTCACGGCGTGTTAATGCTTTGCTCCGGTACTTTATTAAAAGGAGTACCTTAATTACCAGTAGATTCCCTTGAGGCCCGGCTGCCACCGGCTGGTAGGACAGAAGATGTTGTACAAGTTTCTCATTGCGAGCACGTACGACTATATACGGAACACATGCCTATGTTTACTTAGTACTTGGATGCTTTATCATTATTATCTGCAATGCCTATGTCTTGATTATTATATGAGCTATCTTATCCATGCAGCGCCCGTTCATCCATCCCTATGCCTACAGTGTTTTAATCCTACTGTTTACTGCAATCACTACTACTGTCTCTTTTACTGCTGCTATTATTTCACCGCTGCTACTATATAAAACTGTTGCTACTGATAATCTGTGTCGAGCAAGACTATTCACAGGTGCAGCTGAATTGACAACTCCGCTGTTAAGGCTCTCAAGTATTCTTTGGCTCCCCTTGTGTCGAATCAATAAATTGGGTTTTACTTCCCTCGAAGACTGTTGCGATCCCCTACACTTGTGGGTCATCAACTTCATTGGGATCATCATCATCTCCACCGCCGACACCATCATCCCCACCGCTCCACTCCGTTCCGCTGTAACATCTAGGGTTGAATCGTGTCTAATTCATGGGGGAAGTTTTCTCGGTGTTAATTACTCCTTGTGGTTGATGCTATTGTGAAACCGTTGAATTAAGGTTTATGTCAGGATTGTTATTCATGATTATATCACCTCTGATCATGTTCCATATGATGTCTTGTGAGTAGTTCGTTTAGTTCTTGAGGACATGGGAGAAGTCTTGATGTTAGTAGTGAATTATGTTGAGTAATATTTAATGGTTTGATGCTTAAGTTGTGGTGCTATTCTTCTAGTAGTGTCATGTGAACGGCGACTACATGACACTTCACCTTATGGACCTAGGGAAATGCATCTTGTATTCATTTGCCAATTGTGGGGTTGCCGGAGTGACAGAAACCTAAACCCCGTTGGTATATCGATGCATGAGGGATAGCAGGATCTCAGAGTTTAAGATTGTGGTTAGATTTATCTTAATTACTTTCTTATATTTGCGGATGCTTGCAAGGGGTATAATCACAAGTATGTATTAGTCCTAGGAAGGGTGGTGCATTAGTATAGGTTCACCCACACAACACTTATCAAACTATTGAAGATTAATCAACTATATGAAGCGAAAGCACTTGACAAAATTCCCGTGTGTCCTCAAGAACGTTTGGTCATCATAAGTAGACCTACCGGCTTATCCTTTGTTGTGGAAAGGATTGGGCCACTTGCTGCAATTATTATTACTGTATTTTATTTACTCGTGCTTTATTTATCTGCTATATCAAAAACCCCTACAGTGAATTCCTAATCAAAACTTTGTCAACACATTCTGCTCCTCGTTGGGTTCGACACTCTTATTCATCAGTGAACATGCAGTAACATTGTCCATTATGGTGCAGTTTTATCGAAATTCAGGAGACGTGCTAGACCAGGAGTTGACCACTTCACTAAATTTTACACAATCAGATCACTTGCATCTGATAAAAGTAGAATATCACATAAATGGCCTGCCTTAAAAGGTTTCTATGGATCCCATATATATTGGTTTCTCCAGAGTTTCCTGTGATATCCCTCCTTCAATCACTTGTTTGGCTTCGCCTCACAAATACCAAATTCTATCTTATCTCCCCTTTATCCTTTTGGTGACATAGGAACTAGAAGATGCTTCTTTGATGGAAATCATTTTGCCAACTTGGAACGGGTTTTAAAGCCCGAAAAACCTCGTGAATTCCTCCCTAGCTAGGTGACTTCAATCAACAATTGAGAAAGCATATCAAGCTGCTAATGCTCCACCATGGCATCGTCTCTCTTAGTTGTCAATCAGTTCTTTTTTTGTTTATGTGGTGTATTGTAAGTGATTATGGGAGATGATGAAGCTGCCTCTACATGCCATGATATGCATCATTCACTAAATCTCATGCTATTACCCAATGAGACTCATACAATCTTAATATATACAAGTATGATCTAGTACAATAAATATCAATCATATCTACAATGTATATGTGGTAGTTGTTATTTGTTGGTAAAAGTCTATCACTCATAGAAGAACATGCTAGAGACAATGCACTGAAAGCAGCCTGGGGGTATATTAAAGTTTGCCGGGTCGTGCATATAATATAAAATATATTTTATGATAATTCTAATAATGTGTACGTATCTAGTATTGTAGATGCTAACATGTTTATATACTTGGCCAAACTTTATAAAACTTGGCTTTAACCAGAAAACCATATGCAACATAACTTGGTTAAGGGGAGCCAAATTAAACGAGTCTGAATAATTCATGAAAAGAAAATTTAATGACCAACTGGACATGAAGAAAACAATGTCTGCTTCCAATGACCAAGACTTGCTCTATTCTTAGTTTATGAGAATTGGCAAACAGCTTGCAACTATTCTGACTGTGAGGATATGATCAAGGTATATATTTTCATTAGAGAGATGGCGGTCTACTACTTATCTCGGTGATGATCAGCATGGTGACCACACACAGGGAACAAATTGTGTATTAGTCTATGACCTAGCTAGTCTTACAACTTAGTATTTTCTTATTAGTATTATCTCAAGCCTACTCACATCCTATTTCTTTCAATATTAGAAAAGCATCGATCCCGACGAGAGTTGACATCCATGAAATTATTGGAAGTTGTCTCTCAGAGGCCACGATACACCAGCTGATCACATGCTTACTGCATTATGTTCGTACGTAGATCACGCTCATGCATGTGAACGAACTTAATCTGCTACGAAATTTTTGTTCAAGACTGGACAAGATGCGCCTTGAAATATACGTCATGCATGGCATACTTAGGCTGACATGACAATACGATTCCACAAAACATAAGTAGATGAGCCTCCCAAACGGAAATGAAATGAGGATAATGCTACCAGAGCGATATTGGACACGCACAAATTATTATTTTAAACCCCAGGTAGAATTTCACTTTTCTTCTCGAGTGATCTTGAGTTATTTACTTGAATATATCACACACCATTATATTTGTATACGATTTCATGTAAATGCTAATTGCAATGTGTATTTCATCCTTTCACTCTTATTATTATAACAAGTAATTTATACTTTATTCCTTCACAAGCTTGGAATGACCTGCATCTGCCGTAGGGGTGTAGGTCTATTTATAGGTAAAAGAAGAACCCGAACGTTTCAAAAAACACTAACTAGTCTGAGTACCAAATGGTGAAACCCAGCAGTACCGGGCATGTACAGAATTTGAATAAACGGGTTGTAAAACTGAACCTCGATGGTACCTTTTTTTTCAAGATAAGGGGGTGCAGAACCCCGACCTCTGCATCCAATAGATGCACACAGCCTTCCGCAATCATTCAAAAGTTATCAAATTGTTTACAATTCATGGGTCGCTCAAAGTGGCTACAAAAATCAACCACTTAAAAAATAGTTCAGTATGCATCTATTCTCTTATGATGCAGCCACCCAGCCCGATTGAAGATAGCCCGCACGACCGTCATCATACGGGTACATCCAGCGTCCATAAGGCCTCGCTGATCCACAGGAAGAAGGAAGGACCACGAACTGATCCAGTACAACGCCTTATGGATAACCTGCAAATAATGAATAGGGAGCATAATTGAGGTGGCCGAGTAGGAAGGATGGCGACTCCCACCTCTGGCGACTCCCATGGCGACTCCCGTGGCGATCTGGACCTCTAGGCGATCTACTCCTCGGCGATCATGGCGGCTGCAGATATGGATCCCTACGCGGATCCATCATCCATTGCCCACCGCCTGGATTTCTCCCGGGTCATAGGATCCGGGCCAAGGTTCGTCTGCTTTTCGCCACTCCGGTGAACCCGGTCTGAGAGCTCATTGCTTCTTCCTAGTTGTCTCCTTTGGACGTGCTACGTTTCGGTTGGATGATCTGAACGCTAGTCTAGCGCTAGCTGCATGTCTGGGTGTTTCTTTTGATGAGATTGGCATCGTTAATCTGAGAGATAGGGTTTTCAAGTTTGCTGTCAGTTCAAAATCAGTGGGTTTTTTCATCCAGAATTTGAGATCATATGCCTGCCCACAGTTCAGATGTTTCTTTCATCTTTGGGGTTTTGGGGGACCAAATTGGATCAGAGAGGAACAGATCTATTATACAGAATTAGATGCTGAATGGCGCACCAGTTCGAGATCCAAACAACCCACACAAAATATCAAAGTTAATAGGCAACGCTATACGGTTCCTATCCGTACTGCGTTCAACACTATTCATCGTGTGTTCGATCGTCAGCCTCGTAGCAACCCATCTGATTGCTTAACTGGGGCAAATTGTGTGCCTGTTGGAACCAGATCTGCGGATCACAGCTCTACGAGCGCTGGCAAGGATGATCCCGTCATTCGTGGATCAAAGACAGGCGGGAATTGCGGAGGTTCAAACTCTTCTCCATCTTGGGCTGTGGTAGTACGTGACTCAACCCAGGCCCATCAGGCCTACTATGTTACAAGCCCACCGGCCAGCCCATCACAAAGCTCACCAGTTCAGAGAAGGTTTCCTAATGCTAATCGCGAGATTAACTGCCAAAACTGTCTAGCATCAGGTCACCTCTCCTTGAATTGCACGACACAAATCAGGTGCAGAGATTGCTTCGGATATGGTCATATTGCTAGGAATTGTTGGAACAAGAAACGGAAAGTCCTATATTACCGGAAAAAAAACCCTCAGGTTAGCAGTATCATAACTAGAAGTCGGGGAGACGAGGCTTTTCCCCAGCTACAGTGTTCAATCGGCGACGGCGGCGACGACACATTGCCACACTCTCCGCCGCCATCGCCATCATCGCCGATGGCGAACTACCCTTGCGACTTCATCCCCCACCTTCCGCCTGGTGCCGGCTTCATCCCGACCAATGGACTGCGACCTCAACGGGGTTATGTGACGGTGGGCGGCCCAATGCCGCTCATCTCTGACACCTGGGCGATCATCAGCCTCGCCCCGGAGCCGCATCCTGACCAGTTCCAAGGTACATCAACTCTCATTGATCACTTCCTTCAACATCAGAGAGGCTGGATTATTAGGGAGATTTCACGGAGCGGACTAGGTGCAGCGCTTGTGCGATTTGCTGATGTAATCGATAGAGACGCTGCTGTCATGCTTAGCCCCTTCTTCATTGGGGAAACTGTATTGAGAGTTACTGAGCACAACAGGGGAATCAATCACAGAGCAGTCACCTTCACACACGATGCCTGGCTGATGTTGATGAACTACCCCTTAGATTGCTGAAACTTGGAAAAAATTGTGACGTCGATGGCACAGTACGGAAGGTTTTGGTATGGAACAGGGATAACAGCAACAAGGCGCGTATTCTGCTCAAGATGAGGGTCTTCGACCTTGACAAGACCCCTCTCAGCGTTGTGGTTTCCCAGAACTCATCCTACCTGGGTACAGGGGATTCATGGTCCTGCCCTGTTATTGTGCTGTCTACACAGATGTTGGGAGCTGGACCTGGAATGAAGACCCCCTCCCACCTGATGGACAAACCCTCACCCAGTGCCAATTATCCAGGATGACTTTGCTATGTGGCATGCGGATAATGAGGGCTTGTTGCCTCCTGAGCCAGTTGGGATCCCTCCAGCCAACAATGCTGCAGCTGATCCTGTCCTGATGACTCCACCACGGAGCCCTGCACAAGGCAATGCTGCAGATGTTCAGATGGAAGAGGTTGCAAAAGATGAAGCTGTGGAAGAAATCATCATTGATGTTCAGCAGCCAGCAGCCAACACAGGAAATCATGAGATGGAGGTAAATGAGAATGATGTTGTTGCACCTGTTCAGACCATGATCCCCACTACTGAAGCTCAGCCTGCTGATGCCACTGCTGACCAAGAGGAAGTTGTTACCTATCAGGCCAAGACCACCATTGCTCCCAACCTTGGAACACAAAACTCAATTGCTAACTTTGTGGCACTGCCCATGATTATAAAGAAGAGAGGCCAGCCAGAGGCTTCACCAACAGTTGAGCTTGTCAGACGCAGCAACAGACTGGCTGAGATCAAGGGAGGATTCAAGGACAACAACCTTTCAAAGCTGGCCATTGTGGAACAAGGAGAAAGCTCCAGGAAAAGTCTCTCTGCTGAATTTGAAGCTCATGTGGTTGACACCTCAGCTCCTCCTCCACCGAAGCTCCCAGTCTCAGTCCTGCAGGCTATTGGGGGGCACACTGTCAGATGGCATCTGGGATGCTAACTGAGGAAGAGCTCAACTATGATAGTACCAATGATAGCGTTGAGAGCAACTAGGGGTGTGGAGACAACCTATGATGGTCTCCAAGATCTTTTGGCTTTTGTTTACCTTATAGTTATGTCCAGCTTTATTTATGTCGTGATGATGTACCCCTGCACTTCTATTTGTGGTGTTGAACTTTATTTGTGCCTTGTGAGATGTAACTGGTGTGTGGCAGTGTTGGTGAACCTGTTTAGCAACTATCAAGTTATCTGGTGGTTTTATGATTACCCTGCTGCATTTGATATCTATCATGTCGTTTGTTGTGATGTTGCCCATTTTGGCTTCTGTGGCTGCACTATGTGGATCATTGAATGGTCTTTTGATTTAACCAATGAAACTTTGCTGAACTCGACACACCATTTGTCTGTCAATTTGCTTCCTGGGATATTTATGATGTCTCAGTCCACCATACCCAATAATGTTTTTAATGAATAGATCCTGGAATATTGTTGATTGGAATTTGAGAGGGATTAATTCACAGCAAAGATGGGATGAGGTTAGAGCTAAAGCGGATGAAAGTAACTGCCACATTACGTGCTTGCAAGAAACTAAAAGAGAACAATTACATTAGAAACTTTGCCCCAGAAGAATCAATCAATTTGCATACTCGCCATCAGTTGGAAACTCAGGAGGCATTATTACTCTATGGAATGGAAATATGTTCAATGGCACTGTCATCCACAACAGCAAGTTCCAGTTGACTGTTCACTCATATGCAAGCTATCGGCCAGAATTTTCTATGTTACAAATATTTATGCTCCCACTGCCACAGAAGAAAGGGAAATTTTCCTAAACTGATTACATGATGTGGACACTTCTTTGATGGAATTTTGGATGTTACTTGGCGATTTCAACCTCATGAGATTTCCTGAAAACAGAAATAGACCAGGAGGAGACATTAATAATATGGTGAGATTTAATACAATCATTCAGCATCTGGATCTTGAGGAAATACCACTGAAGGACAGAGCTTATACATGGAGTAACATGCAGAATTCACCTCTTCTGGAGAAATTGGATTGGATTTTCACTTCACCAAGCTGGACTAGTACTTTCCCAAATACTATGGCCACACCTATGACCAACACTGCCTCTGATCATGTACCCATTCTTATTTCAATTGGCTCTGATATACCTAGATCACAGATCTTTAGGTTTGAGGAATATTGGCTAGAATTTGATGGTTTATCTGAAGTGGTCACTACTGCATGGCACCAATCTGGAATTTTCTGTAACTCTGCAAAGGACATCACTGCTAGGCTAAAGTCCATGAGGAATGGTATCAAAAAGTGGAGTAAAAATCTTTCACAGCTCAGCAGAGTTATCTCATCATGTAATTTTGTCCTGGCTCTTATTGATGGCATTGAGGAACAAAGAGACCTGTCACTCCAGGAGAACAACTTTAGAAGGATTCTGAAAACACATGTGGCTAAATTGTTAGAAGCTAAAAGAATTTTCTAGAGAAATAGAGCAAAAATTAAGTGGGCAAAATTGGGAGGCGAAAACACAAAATTTCCATGCTGTGGCATCCCAGAATTAGAAGCAACTATCTGGCTTCAATCCACACTGAAGATGATATCATCTTGCTGGATCATGAACTCAAGGCTGCTCACATTTGGACATCATTCAAGAACAGAATTGGGATATCTGAGAATCCTACTGGAACTCATCTGATCAACAATTACATTCAGCCAGTTAATAATATTGATTTTGCTCAATTAGAAACACCATTCACCACTAAAGAAATGAATGATATTGTCAAGCATATGCCCTCTGATAAATCCCCTGGACCTGATGGATTCAATGGAGCATTTCTCAAGAAGTATTGGGATGTTGTTAAAGAGCAGTTCTATCAGCTATGCAAGGACTTTTATGACATGAAAATTGCCATTGATAGCATCAACACGGCTTATATTACACCGATTCCCAAGGTTAATTCACCACTCTATGTTAATGACTACAGACCCATTTCTCTTGTCAGTTTGCCACTCAAGTTTCTCACCAAGCTATTGGCCAATAGATTACAGAAGGTAATAGTCCAATTGGTACACGAGAATCAATATGGTTTTATTAAAACTCGAACCATTCAGGACTGATTGGATGGGCATATGAATACCTTCACTTATGTCACCAATCCAAAAAGGAGATTGTCATATTCAAGATTGATTTTGAAAAGGCTTTTGATAAAGTCGAATACAGCTCGATTTTAGAGACTATGAGATGCCTTGGTTTTGGTGATTTGTGGCTCAGCTGGATTAAATTCATCTTGATTAGTGCCTCTGCTTCTGTCTTACTTAACGGAGTCCCAGGGAAAAAATACACTGTAAAAGAGGGGTTAGACAAGGAGATCCTCTTTCACCGCAATTGTATGTCCTCGCTTCTGAATTGCTACAGTACATGGTTAACAAAGCGTGGCAGGATGGTGACATCAACCTCCCTCTTGATCATTCGTTTGGTCTTTTGTTCCCAATCATCCAATATGCAGACGATACCCTCATTATTTTACCAGCTGATCCCACTCAATTACTAGCTCTACAGAATATCCTGACTATCTTCAGTGCAATCACTGGTCTGAAAGTGAATTATGCGAAATCATCTCTGGTCCCTATTAATATCTCTACTGAAAGGTGTGTTGAACTTGCTGCTATCATGAACTGTAAACCTGAAGCTCTGCCATTCACTTATTTGGGTCTCCCAATGGGAACTACTAAACCAAAGCTGGAGCACTTTATCAGTATTCTGGAACGTATTGACAGGAGAATGTGTGGATTATCAAATCTCTTAACATATGATGGTAGGATTACAGTTATCAAATCTGTTATCACTTCCATTCCGCTGTTTGCCATGTGTACCATTAAGATGCCACTTCGCTTTCTTGATCTGGTGGAAGGCGCTGCTAGAGGATTTCTCTGGAGAGCTAAAGACATACATAAAAAGGGAAACTGTCTAGTTAAATGGGAGCAGGTCTGCAAAGCTAAAAAGGCAGGGGGTTTAGGAGTGATCAACATGAGAACACAGAACGTTGCTCTTTTAATGAAGCATCTCCACAAATTTATGAACATAATGGATGTTCCATGGGTTAAACTAATCTGGGAGGCTCATTATCAAAATAACAGATTGCCACAAGCAAGAGCCAAATGTGGATCCTTCTGGTGGAAAGATATCTTGTCATTATGGGATAAATATATTGATTTGTCAGAGTAGCACCTGAAGATGGAAGAACTATCAGATTCTGGAAGGATAAGTGGAGAGAGATCACACCTAAAGTGGCTTATCCCCAACTCTTCTCATTTGCTAAGCAGCAGATATTGACATGAAGCACATGCTCCTTTCAGGCAGAACACAGCTGATGGATGAATTCCACCTTCCTATGTCTGTTATAGCATTCCAGCAGAGCCACTTGCTTCAGGAGGACCTTAATGAGATAAACATTTCACCTGATGCTGATAAATGGACACTAAGCAGTAGTGCTAAGTTCTCAGTCAAAAGAGTATATAATGCACTCACAGAAATTATTCCAGCCCCTACACCTTTCCAATGGATTTGGAAATCTTGTGTACAACTAAAGCATAATTTTTTTTCTGGCTGCTGCTTCAAGACCGGCTTAACACGAGGGACCTCCTCCAGCGCAAAACATTCTATCTGGAAGATACATCATGTGTCCTATGTGACGATGCCCCAATGGAATACATGCAGCATCTCTTCTTTGGGTGTGACTAAAGTCAAGTGTTCTGGTGGCGACTAAATCAGGAATGGAACTATGATATGGACCTATACGACATGCTGAGAGACGGTAGAACAAGAGCTGGACATACATGCTTCACTGAATACCTCATAATAGGATGCTGGAGCCTTTGGACTCATAGAAACAGAATTATTTTTTATGGAGGCACATTGGATATTGATATCTGTTGTAATTTATTTTGAGACCTTTACTCTTGCTATGCATAGAGCTAAACCCTCTCTTAAAGAAGGGATGCAGCAGTGGCTTGATGCCATGTAATTTTTGATAGGAATTTCCCACCCCATTTGTAATTATCCCATTTATAAAATGAAAAACGCAGTAGGGGCTTTCCCTACTATTTTCCTGTCAAAAAATAAATAATGAATAGAAGATGTTTTGTTAAAGACAATATCATTTCTGCAGTTCCAAATAGCCCACAGAATGGCCGCTACACCAATCCGGATGCGAGCTTTTGTTATCTTGTCTATCCCATTTAACCAACTACCAAACATGTTCGCAATATTCGTTGGAGGGTAGACATTAAAAGTGAAATGCACTAGTCTCCAAATATCTCTAGCAAAAGTACACTTAATAAAAAGATGTTCAGCGGACTTGTCCGCATCACAGAAAACGTATTTCCGGCTCCCTATCCATCTTCTTTTAGCTAGATTATCTTTTGTTAATAATTCTTATCTTCAATGGGACTTTTAACTTCCAAAGATATACGCAGATACCTAGTATAACCATTTAGTAAGTCCTCGTAGTAAGACTTAACCGAAAAAATGCCATTTGAAGTTAACATTCACTTAAACTTGTCTGGTTCATCAACTAAGGTGACCCACATTAGCCTCTCCACTAGTTGTAACCATAGAGCTCTATTATTTCCTAATAACGTTCTTCAAAAAGAGAGGTTAATAGGCACTGCCCCCAACATATTCGCAACAGTATTGTTTTTGTTGGAGGCAATAGAATAGAGTGAAGGATATTCCTGCTGCAACGAAATCTGTCCTAACCACCTATCTTCCCAAAACCGAACTTGCTCACCATTACCAAGAGTGAATTTACCTCGCTCGAAAAACTCATTCTTGATCCTCATAAGGCCTTTCCAGAAGGGTGAGTCAAACGGTTTTGCTTGTACTTGTGTAAGTGTTTTCCCCCCTAAGTATTTGTTAGTTAAAAGTTCTTGCCAAACTCCATCCTCATTTAAAAGTTTAAATAGCCACTTACTCAATAGGCATTTATTTTTTATATCAAGGACCGCAACACCCAACCCCCCTTGCTCTTTCGGTCTACATATTATATTCCACCGCGTGAGTCTATATTTCTTTTTATGCTGGTTGCTTTGCCAAAAAAATCTTGAGCGATAGAAGTCTAGTCTTTTTCTCACCCCTTTTGGTAACTCAAAGAAAGATAGTAGAAACATTGGAAGACTTGTTAGCACCGAATTAATGAGCACAAGACGGTCACCGTAAGACAACATACCTAATTGAAAATGTTCGGAAGTACCGGAGATCATAACGGCTAGTTTTTGTCTTCAAAATGTGAGTATTTGGTAGTACCAGCTAGAGAATCACCTCGGAGATACCGAAGCGAATTCAAAGAGAACACCCTCAAAATCTGAGTTGGATAGAAAAGTGGAAAGTCTCTTCTTGGAGGGACTGGCTGGATTTGACACGGAAGTGCCGACCCAGTATGATAGATCTTTCTGAACAAGGTTTATAAAGGGTCGAAGGTTCCAACATCATACTTAACTTGACGGAAACAGAGAAACATCAAAAACAGATCTCTTCACTCAAACTTACATGGTCAGAGGTATAGGCTGAAAAGATCCAGAGGTACACGTATTTGTGAAAATGGAGTTTTGAGATTCGGTTGGTTTCGAAGGAAAACTCTAAGCAAATTTGTGAGAGTCCTTTTTTTCTTTCGCTTTGACAGTTGTACCTCTTGACGTACGATATGAATCTACAAAGATTGGATTTCATAGGGCCTATATATTTTCTAACTTTTTGAAGGATCACCAAGCATACATCCATCCAACCCATTCTTATGCATTATCCTCTTAAGCTTGACATTCCACACTCAAAGCATTGACATTTATCACTTATCATAAGCAATAACGCCACAACACTTGCATATATGTTATTTTCCAAACTTCTTGTAAAGAATCATCCAAAACATTTTTAGAGATCCTAGATGTAGTTCCCCGCTAACACAAAAAATAAAGGGGGGGGGGGGGGGCAGTGGATCTACTCTTGTCTGATGTGCCGGATTCTAGAACCAATGCAATACGTAAAATCCATGCTTTCCCTAACATTTTGAGTCCATGTTGTCGATAAAATAAACGATCGATGTTTGGCAGTCTTCTGTATCTCGACTACTCATTTGCATATCTTGTATTATGTGTTTAAACACTTGTGTTCCCCGCTTGGCACTCCGTTGCCATGTAATATTGTACCTTGGTGGTCTATGTCAATATAATCTTCCATGTCAGAAAACTAGAGTAGAGCTGGTGCCACATATTGGCCTGGGGATGAAAAAATTGACTTGCCCTCGAATGAGTATGAATTGTCATGGGAAAAAAAGGAGTATGAATTGTCATGGAAGAAAAGAATGACAAGCAGGCTATGATAGCATCAAAGGAGAAAACAATGACTCCTTCCAATGACCACGACTTGCTCTTTAATTTCTTGATGTATCACGATAGGATTTGAATATCCAGAAGGCATCGATCCCTAGGAGACGACTTCAATCGGCAATGGCGAAATCATCAGCTCGATTAGGGGTGGCAAGTGGCAACTACTCTCGATCGAGAACATGCGAGGCATATACTCCAGAGGTAGCGTGCCACTAACAATCTTGGCCTGCTGTAATCCATGACGACCAAGCTAGTGTTATACCATACAAGTGTTTTCTTATGTATCTCAAGCCTAGTCACATTCCTCTTGTTTCAATACTAGAAAAGACTCGATCCCTAGGAGAGTAGACTTCCATGAAATAATTGGAAGTCTCTCTCTCTCAGAGGCCACGATGTACCCAAGCTCATTCAATTATGCTCATACGTAGATCACGACCATGTGAACGAACCAACCAGCTGGTCACCTCTTGGATCGCATCACAAAACTAATATTGTTGCAGACTACATATATAAAGGGACCTGGGAAGAATATACACCATGGATGACATCCTTAGGCTGACATAACAATATTGTTCTTCCAAACAAATAAGCAGGTCAGACTCCGATTGGGCCATTCGCATACCAAAGTGTTGGACACTGTGTGCTGCGACAAATCGTTTATGATCAAATTTACGAACCGTGTGTAGCACTTGAGACGTGTGGGATGACCAACTTGTCGCACAAGATATTAAGAAAACAGAGTGTAATATCACACACATTTCTGGTAAAATTAACTGTGTATAATCGTGTCACGACACTTGGCCGAAAACAAGCGTTGACAATTGGCCCCATCATTCCAAATAGGTTTTTCCTCCACTTCTGTTCATTACGTGTATAGCCTACGCGCCTTCTTTTCGCGTGCAATGCATTGGCGACGAGACAGGTTACTCGGTCGCTTCGCCGAGCCCTATAAGGCTCCTAGTCATTGCCCCTAAATTAATTATCTCGAAATGAAATGACTAAGCAGGTGAAAAGGTGAGCGAGGGAAAAGCAATGACCGCATCAGTTGATAATTAAATAGAAACAACATAGGAATTAGAAAGTAAAAACCCCAATGTAAACACGAGATACTTTCTATGACGAATGTGTGCGTAAGGGGAATGCAATATACTACCATTACCATATATTGATAATAATAGATGTTAAATATTCTACAGACAGTCTAGTGACTGCAAGATATGTTATAAACAAAACTACATACCAACTGCAACCACCCCCGGCATAGTTTTTAGTTAGCATATGATAGTAATTTGAAGTACTAACCATGTCACGTCGACACACGATAGCACTAACCGTTTAGGCTAAGGACTAACTGAAGGAAAATTACTAATTCCTACGAATCAACATTACACTATATATAAAAGACGGAGGAATCCGCAGCCCGTCCGCGTGTCCACGTCGCCTCCAAATCCAGGCCGTCCGATGCGCGCGACGGACGGCCCAGATTTGTCCACGTCTCCCCCAAAAACAACAGCACTATTTTAGACCAATCAGGCCTCGACACGTCGCCCGGTCACCAGCCGGTGGACTCCGGTTCCACCGGTTGCCCTGCCATTTTGCACAAAAGACCCTCCAAGAACGCGCACTCAACCCGCAGTCCAGTATTCCGCACTGCCAAGGACCTGCGCGTAAATCTGCAAAAAAACATGTGCTTTTTTGCAAAAAAACGGCAACAGAGTCCCTCCGTTCCATCTCCCTCGCGCGCGACCTCGAGCTCGCCGCCGCCGCCGGCCAGCGCCGCCGCTGGACGCGTCCCCGCCCAGATTCGAGGTCGCCGGGAGCTGCGCCGCCTCAGACTCCACCTCCTGGCCGCCGGATGCGTCCCGGGGTGGTCGGAATCGGCCGGATTCGTCTCCGGCGTCCTCTGGCTGCGCCGCCGTTGTTTGGCTCGCAGGCGGCGGCTCCGGCGACCAAACGTCGCGCCGCGCCGCCCATCCACCTCGCCTCCCCGTCCTCTACCGAACCCGCCTGCTGGAGCCTCACGCGCGTCCGCCGTTGCGCGCCGGCGAGCTCGGCGACGCCGGCCGCTCGGCCACACGACGACGCCACCACTGACGTCATCATTCACTGGCTGACGGGTGGGCCCGTCTGTCAGCCCGTTTTTCCTATTTTCCCTGCAGGAAAAAATCAATAAAAGTTTAATTTTGTTAATTCAATAACTTTAAAACTAATAATCAGAAAAACATGGAAACAATATCAAAACGACCGCAAAAAAAAATCCTACCTATTTGTGACACAATGCAACATTTTTGAAAAGTTTCAAATTTGACTAAATTTGGACAAAAAAAAGGTTAACTTCTGAAAATTAATATCAGGAAAATATGATAAAATACCAAAATGGCCACAAAAAAATTCGTACCTATTTGTGGCACAATGCAACACATTTGAAAAGTTTTAAATTCGATTAAATTTAGACAAACAAACAACAAAAGGTTAACTATTGGAAATTACTACTTCAAACATGAATTACAAAAAAAATATTAAAAAATGACCACATTGACCACAAGAAAAATAATTACACATACTTTCAAAATTTGCACACCACCAAATTTCCCCCTTCTTTAAAGTCCAAAATATACCCATAAATTTAAAAATCAACATTTCAGAAACGTGAGAACGTTTCAAAAAAAAATCAAGCCTCAAAATTTCCAAATAGTACATAAGGTCCCATTAATGGATTTCCCTAAAAAAACAAAAAAAAAACTTACCAATTACAATAATGCAAAAGAGAACATTTTTCCCGTGCAAGTTCGAAAAATATAAACCAGCAACTCACAGAGTTATATATATATATATCGATGAATAGTCCAACTATATTTAGAAAACAGGTATATTAAATATATATTCACAAATAATGTAATTATATTTAAAAAATTAAAAAGGTCAGCACTTACAAATAACCAGAACAAATTTCCTCTGATTATGCTGGCAAATTTTTTTTGCCAAGATGGAACTATATTTGGCCATTCCAATTTACCTAACATATTTAAAGTTTTCTTAACTTAAATCTCTCCACCCCCTTTATTAAAATCCAAAATATATCCATATGATTTTGGGAAAAAACTACATAATGCAAAACAACTTACCCCTTAATCCCAAAGTATATCCATATAGTTTTGGAAAAAAAATCATATTGCAAACCAATACTTTAAAAATGTCCACATTTTTCCCCCACTAAAAAAACTAAACAATCCATATAATTTTAGATAATTATAAAAAATGAAGACCAATAGTTTGTAGATGAACAAATAAGTTTTCAAAATTCAAATATGTCCCGAATTAAAACAAATTTCTGAAATACGGACGATTTTCAAATTTCAGCAATTTTATGATCGAAAAATTCAGAAAAATTAAGCCATATTCGAAGTTTTCTTAACTTAAATCTCTCCACCCCTTTTTTAAAGTCCAAAATATATCCAGATGATTTTGGGAACAAAACTACATAATGCAAAACAACTTACCCCTTAATCCCAAAGTATATCCATATAGTTTTGGAAAAAAAATACATATTGAAAACCAATACTTTAAAAATGTCCACATTTTTCCCCACTAAAAAAAACTAAACAATCCATATAATTTTAGATAATTATAAAAAATGCAGACCAATAATTTTTAGATGAACAAATAAGTTTTCAAAATTCAAATATGCAACAATCAAAATAATCTATACGTTGAAACCTTTTCAATATGACCACAAAATAAAATGACAAATATGCCCCATACTTACATAAAAATAAATATGCATGCCGAAAATTCAAATTTCCGTATGCCTTCCAAATTAGTGTATTCCGTACACACCAAATGAATTTTAAATGTGCTAAACTGCTCCAAAAGTAGATGACTTCCGAATTAAAACAATTTCTGAAATACGTACGATTTCCAAATTTCAACAATTTTATGATCGAATAATTCAGAAAAATTAAGCCCACGGGCGCGGCGGAGCCCACGCTAATCCCCTAGTTACTAACAATTTAGCATCACTGTTTGTGTTCTATTGTTAGTCCTAGTTAGTCAGGTTTGTGTAGGCAACGACACGATGCTGCAAGCAGCTGAAGAATTGTAGGCATGCCACTATAAATCCAGCATCCGAGAGCTAGCTAAGCACCATCTCATCTGAGAAAACAAACACAGACCAGAAGCTTAGAAAACGATCGAGGTTTAATTCGCTCGTTCATCTGAACTGCAATGGGGGACAGCCGTGGCAGCATCGCCTTCTTCGGGACCTACCGGCCACCGGTGCCACTAGACATCTACTCCTGCCCCGCCGACCCGCCGCCGTCGTCTGCAGAGGAAGAGCTGCACCTCACCGACGGCGTCTCGTACAACCAAAACGGCCGGGCCATCCCGGCGGCTGCGCTCAAGGAGCTTCTCGCCTTCCTTAGCAAGAAGAACCCAAAGCTCGCCGCCGAGTGCGGCGCTGTCAGGTACTAGTAATGCTGTGCAATAGGTAAGTAGTGGTATGGATAGCAGTATGTTGGTAGCTATGAGGGTATGTTCAGTATTTCCCATATGAGGGCATCTTGTACCCAGCTAGGTCTTTATAAGACTAGCCTTGTATCATGTTTAGGAATAAGAAATATGAACCCTAGTTTATCTTTATTTTCATGTATTTCAATTCATGTACCTTTGATTTCTAGTTCATGTTTTTATCCAAATCTGAGCACCCGAGCTCCTTTCTCCCCCAATTTCTGTGATTCATCCATGTCTAGGACCAACGGGTCCTGACAATTGGTATCTGAGCAGGTTCGATCCATCGGGGTCCTGCTCCCTCCCTTCCCTCCCTCATCTTCTTCACCGATTCCAAAATTTCCCCCGCGACGCACTCTTCTTCTACCTCGCGATTCGATTCCATGGCGACCGCGCCTTTTACCCCTTCTACAACACGCCATACGCCTACCCCTCCTCCACCACCGCCGCTTATCCACCACCCGCGTCCGGCTCCTTTCCTGCCCCAGCGTACGGCCCCTACAACTTCCCCTCCACCACCACCTACCCACCTCCTCCTTACCCCGGCGGCTACTACACCTCCCCGTTCCCCTACGCCGCCACCTACTCCTACCCGCCTCCCACCTCCGCGTGCACGCCAGCTGCTGGCTTCTCCCCTGCCCCCGCGTATGGCCCCTCCACCTACCCATGCGCCGCCGCATCCCCTTGCCTGACGAGCGCGGCAACCCCAATCTCCACCAACGCTGAGCCAAATTGGCCACCGCCAGCTCCAGAATCGAGTCACATCACACCAACATCCACCCCACAGGCCAATTCCCCTACTCCCACTCACGATTCTGTGCAATTTTCCCCACCGCCGCCTGCAGGGAGACCGGCCACCGCACCCCTAGGCAGTCCCGACCAGGTACCCGGTTCTCCTCTCCCCACCAACCTCTCCAGGCCAACGCCGCAGTGGCTGGACACCATCCCGGCCGCTCCAAATCGCGAGAGCTGCAAATCCCAGCGCCACACATCCTCCACGTCGTTGGACCCGAGTTTCCCCAACCCAAGCACCAACCTTTCCTCCTCCAAGGCCGTGTTCCACAGCTCCGCCTCCAGGACACAGCAGGATATCGAGCTGCTTCTCAAGTTCCCCGACCGCGACGCCCTCCCCAAGGGCAACAACAAGAAGCAGGCTGACGATCAGCTCACCGGGATGGAGGTCGATGCAGCGGTTCAAGCAGCGGTAGACGAGAGTGTCCCAGCGAAGAACGCCATCCACCGACGGTTGCAGCGCGAGCTCCTGAACATACAGGCTCGTCTCGATCAGCAGCAAGCACGTGATCGGACTGCCTTATACACTCTCCAAGGTGAGCTCGCAAAGTTCAAATCCATGGCCTCTCAGCTCGCAGTGGCTATGGGCATGCAAACGACTGACGCACCGGTTTCTGGTGCGTCCCCGGCTGTGCTGTCCGCACCAGTGTCCTCATCTGCTCCCCCAATTCCCTCCAGTACTGCTACTTCTTATGTCGCCCCACAAATGCTCGATGAAATGCCGCAACAGTATGGCCTTCACAATCTCGAGCGTCGCAGTCTGTTCCGAGCAGATGGAACTGAGCACAGCTATTTTACTCTACCGGCAGATTATCCCCTAGAGCAGGCTGTTTCTGAGCCGGTGTTTGCTGTCTATGATGACAAGTCAGATGGCTGTTCAAATGAGTTTGTTCATGTGTTTGCTAGCACTCCTGATCCGCCGGCATATGAAGAAGAGCAACAAGACAGTGAACAGCTTCTCAAGTGTGTAGGCAAGGCACCTGAAACTAAACAAAAAATTGCTTGTCCGAATTACAGCTCTCGCCTATACGATTTTACTCTTGAGCAGCAGCAACAAGAGGATGAGAATGCACCAACCAATGTACTGCAGCTGAGAGTTCCACGGTTGAGTCTATTGGTGATTCATGAGAGAAGAAAAGAATGGGATCCAGAAGATATTGTAGGTGTTCTGCAGAATACTGTTCTACAGTCTATGGGTGGTCAAGTAGATTGTCTGAACCCTCTGTCTTTAACCATACCTTGGGATCCAGGTCTTCTGGTCATGCACTCTTGGGTTACTCGCAATAGTACAAGGACTACAAGAGATGCTGTAGGGTCAAAATTTTTCAGTCTTCTATCTAGTCTGGCAAGTTACAGGGAATGTACAGAAAATCACTTGGCTAATCAGAAGCTTATGGAAAACACTTCTACCAAAGTGGCTGCGCTTACATGGCACAGCTCATTACCTGAGACTCCGCTCAGACTACTACTAAGCCGTACAACTTACACATGGGATCCTGGCGTTCTGACTATTATAGGTATGATGCTAGATAAGTATGCAGTGTCCCATGAAATTCAGTTCATCCAGTGGAGCGCAGAATTCTTATTTCTTAGCTCGACGGCTTGTATGCAATATATTGCTCCCAATGGCGTGTATTCTGTACTCCATTCCTGGTACATTACTACTAGTGTTTGCCTTCACGTACAGTATTGTTGCTTGCAAACTATTTTGGCATGTCCATATTCAGTACCAGTCTGCTACTACCGCAAGTTCAGTCCAAGGAAAACTGGCCTTTCTGCAATATGTCTGACAACTGCTCCTACTGTACGCATGATACTGGTTTACAGCTATGGCAAAGTAGCTCAAGAAGGAAGAGATGAGTTCGTTGTGTACCAAGTCTTCAAAATTCAAACAATCAGGAAAACCTCTCATATTTGGGATCCTGGTATTGAATCAATGGAGTTCTTATACAAGGGGCTGCACCTATGCAAGATTCAGCTAGTGCAGTTTTCTGCCACCCATGCATGCTACTCTGCTCCTGCTTGTTCACCAACCACTCCAATATCAACCCAGGCTTCCAGCGACACTGAACTTGATGAGCTTACCTCACCATGTGTTGGTTTCCATCTACAACAGAGTACCAAATGGACTAGCACATTACCTAATGGTATTGCATCATCTGAATATGCATACACCATGGACTTCATTATCGACCAATGTGAGTTTCTCCATAATCAAGGTGTCCAGAAGAATTATACTGCAAAGAATCTGCTGTCTTCACCGAACTATCTTCAGATCTTGGAATTGGATATTATCTTCCTTACATTTCTACCTCCCTGATATGGTGACTGAATTATGATGGATAATTGTCAATGATAAAGTTTCTGTAGAAACATGTTCCATTGGTGACCAATGGCTTCAGGAGGGGAGTAATGTCAGGTACTAGTAATGCTGTGCAATAGGTAAGTAGTGGTATGGATAGCAGTATGTTGGTAGCTATGAGGGTATGTTCAGTATTTCCCATATGAGGGCATCTTGTACCCAGCTAGGTCTTTATAAGACTAGCCTTGTATCATGTTTAGGAATAAGAAATATGAACCCTAGTTTATCTTTATTTTCATGTATTTCAATTCATGTACCTTTGATTTCTAGTTCATGTTTTTATCCAAATCTGAGCACCCGAGCTCCTTTCTCCCCCAATTTCTGTGATTCATCCATGTCTAGGACCAACGGGTCCTGACAGGCGCCTCCCCGGACGACGCCGACAAGGGCCGCGTCACCGGCCTTGTCTTCGTCTCCGAGAGGGACAACGGCCTCGAGACGCTGCACTTGGCCCTGCGCTCCACAGCCAACGACGAGGTCAAGGTGCTGCGCCTGGCCGACATCTACGGCGCCGACACCTTCGGTGGCGCGCGCCTGGAAGACAGCGGCTGCATCGCCGCCAGCTTCAAGGTGGGCGCTCGCACCGTCGGCCATTCGCTCATCTATGTATCCACCAAGGAGCCGGTCAAGAAACGGGGGTAATCTACGATAACCCCCCTGGTCATATATTTCAGTTATAAACCCGCGAATTTGTCCGCGTATGCATCATTTGATTGCTAGATTTGCTACGAACTGTACACGATATTCCTCTTGATACTAGTAAAAGTTCCTTTCTTTCAAAAAAAAAGTTCCCTTTTTTGTTTTTTTTATCTAAGGTGAAAGTTCACTAGAGTACTATTCTTGCTAAACTAATGGATCCGGCGAGTGAAAGTCGTGCCTTTTATATCAGTGCACACTATTTCATTGAAATATTATGAAAAGCAATGCGTAAATTTGTCGTAGAAGTACTTTGTCATATTTATAAAAAAATTGTATATTCATTACGATATAAATTAGTGGACAACATTGCAATCTGTGACCGCGCCAATTACCAGTCGATGGGCTATAGAGTATCACTATTACAATGAGCCAGCAATTCCAGAATACATGTATATCGAGAAAGTGATTTCACATATCTATTGGGTAAATGAGGTTATGAACCCATGTTTTGTTGTTGCAGATCAGTATGATTTGAGCCCAGCAGTGTCACCGTCTGGGAAGATGGTAGCAGTGGCCAACTTCCGGTTTAACAAGTGGACAGGGGAGATTGAGCGTCTCAACACCGACATTGTCATCATGAACGTGGATAAGCAGGCACAAGGTGGCCTGCAGCGCAAGATCCTCATTAGGGATGGCGGCTGGCCGACATGGGGCAGCGACAACATTATCTTTTTCCACCGAGGAATCGAGACAAAGCTTCCTTCTGGGATGGTTACAATTTGGGTGTGTTTCGATACAACATCACCACCAAGGAGACCGTCCGGGTGACACCTGAGACCTTTGACGCCATGACTCCAGCAGCCATCAGTGAGACAAAGGTGGCTGTGGCGACCATCCGCCAAAAGTCTTTACAAGCCGTAATGACTGTGCAACGTGTGGATGTACAATACCGGCACATCGAGATCTTTGATGTCACTGCGCTTGACCAACCAGTGCAGATCAGCAAGAAAACTAGGCCAAAGGGCGACCACTACAATCCGTTTGTGATAGATGGTGGAAGCCACATTGGTTACCATCGATGCAGAACCGATAATCTAGTCAAGGTATGGCTTTTCTTTGTTTGATGCCATTGTGTGGTATGTACAAACATGGTTACACGAAGAGAAGTATAATATCATTATCATCTAGAAGATGGTCGAGATTAATGACTAGACATGACATATGCAGGGTGGAACTCTCGTCCCAAAAAGCTTCGACAAGATGCAGTCCCCGATCAAAGATGTTGGGTTGTTTAGGGTGACGGGTGTGTTTCCAACCATTTCAAAGGATGGTTCCAAGCTTGCCTTTGTTGACAATGAATTCAAGGCCGTGTGGCTTGCCGATGGCCAAGGTCTCCGTATCGTTTATGAGGTACATATGGTATTTTGCGCACTTAATTTCTTAGAAAATAGGACATGGACTCGTTTATTGTTATGTTCAGCTTTTCTTGTTTGGTAATGTGTTACCCAAAACTTGCAGAAGCGGGGTTCGAATAGCGTCTTCTCGACGGCATGGAACCAAAACCCAGATATGGATACACTGTATGTATGTGTAGGACCGTCCTTCTCTGCCGCGAAGCCTCTAGAGATATATGCCATTTCCAACGCATCCGGGCCAGCTGCTAGTCGCAGGGTGCAACGCCTGACCAACGGGAATTTCAACAATGCATTCCCATCAACCAATGCACAAGGTACCAAGTTTGTGTTTCGGTCAACAAGGGACGGCGGCCGAGAGAAGTTCCACAAGAACCTCTACATTATGGAGGATGCGGAGGATGGAGAGTTTGGACAAGGCACGGTGACACGGCTCACCAATGGGCCGTGGACCGACACCCATTGCAGCTGGTCTCCCAAGGGGGACTGGATTGTCTTCTCCTCGACTCGCGAAAAGCCAGGCAGCGCCCCGGAGAAGGCCTTCCTAGATGCTGGCTTCTTTGCCGTGTACCTTGTGAAGGTCAGCGACCCGACGGTGGTGGTGAGGGTGGTGCAGAGCTCAGCCACCCTTGCTGGGCACATCAACCACCCTGTCTTCAGCCCAGATATGAAGAGCATAGTCTTCGCCTCTGACCTCGCCACAGTCTCCAATGAGCCCATCTCGATGCCCATCTTTTTGCACTCCGTCAGGCCCTACGGTGACATCCTCTCTGTCGACCTCCGTGACACGGACGACATCACCAAGAACAAGGATATCGAGGAGTTCCACCGCATCACGCACAGTCGCTACGAGTACTCCACACCGGCATGGACCAAGTTCGCCACAGAGGATCCTAATGAGCAGTGGAACGTGCTCGCCGACAAGGGCAGCTCCAAGTTCAAGCCGGCTTGCCCGTACATGTACCCTGACGGAGGAGAGGGATGGCACATGGCCGGACACCTGACTATCCCGAAGAGATGCTGCTAGGAAATTGGGTATCCGTTGTATTATTTCATTCATTTTCGCTGCATCTATTTACTACTCTTTTTTGACACATTTTCAACCGGTCCTCTTGTTTTACTTCCTTTCCGATGCAATACTATGTAGCCATATATCTATCTGGTTTGGCACGCTCTGTGGGAAATGTATGCTAGCGAATTATAATGTTTCTCGGAGATAACATCCACGATGTAGTAGCAGACATTAGTTTTACACGAGACATTCTCTTATGTTACAGGTTATATCTCTTGAATTTTCATGTAGTGTTACAAGTTTACAACTGAACAGGTTATGCATAATACTATGAACACAAGTGTCTGCATTTACATTACCTCTGAAGTTTTTATGTAAATCTAGGACCATGAACCATGATGTTCTTAATCACGTGGTACGTCTGTGAGTCCATAGTCTGAAGCATGGTTCAGTTGACCTTCAAAGCAGGCCGATTCGGGTTACCGGCAAGCTGAGTCCGCAAGTCGTCAATGAAGCCATCCTCATACCGACCCTTGAGCAGAACTTGCTTGAGACTCAGCAGAGATAGCAGTCCAGCAAACAGCACAATGTTGGATTTGTAACGCCATCCACGAAACTGAAGCAGCTCAATCTTAGGGGCTGCTCCTCCTTGGAACTCCACCGATTCAAGGTCATCCATGAGACTGAGCTCCAGCACCACTAGACTCGGGAATGTGTGATCTGATCGAAAATGAAACGAAGTTTTTCGCCAGCGAATGCGTGCCTTAACAGGCGTAGTATGACCAGGTTTGGTAAATTTCCAAGGACTTGGAGGGCTGCGTCGACCTCCAATATCCTGCTGCTCCGTAGCTCCATCTTCACGAGATTTTGAAGCCGCTTGATCCATTCGGTAATTTCACCAGGTTACCATACAGCTTGAGGCTCTGTAGTTTTTTCGAAGGCGACAATAGGGCATCCAAGCAGCCAGATAGACCAGGGTTTCCCTCTGACCGCACTAGTAGCGATTCCAGGCAACTGAGCTCTGATAGGGCTGAACATAGCTCTTGAGAGTTTTTCTTGCTGACGCCCGTCACTCTTAACTTTCGCAACCTAGCAAGACTTTTTAGGTCGTTTAGAGCAGACTTTCCCCTTAATCCTGAGACATTCACAACACCCAGTGTGTCGAGGGCTTTCAATCTACAAGTACCTCTTGGCACTTGGACACCATTTGGACTTCGGCGTGTTGCAACAGAAGGTAATTTATTGCAGCAACACCCAGTGCATACATCACGCCTGTTTGGATCACCATCCATATCCATTACCTCTTTCAGAACCTGAGGTGCGCAACATGACACACAATATGCCATTGACGACAAGGTCAGAATGCATAGGGTGTCTGCATATGTTTCATGTGTACCACCATCGTTACTTCCAATGCCCCCAGCACGAATATGCCGTAGCTTGCTAAGCTTAATAATGCTGCTTGGTAGTTCGATTATGCTTGTATACATAACATCTAGTGTTTGCAGCTGCCTCAGATTACCCAACGAGTCTGGCAAGTGGTAAATATCATCACATCCTCTCAAAGAAAGGTACCTTAGATGAAGAAGCTTCCCAATGTTCGTAAGGTGATGATCAACTAGACCTGATGTGTCCTCTAAGTCCAGCACTCGCAGCAACCTCATCTTCTCAGACATGAAAAATGGCCTCCACTTCCCAAACACTGTTAATGATCGTGTACGGGACATGTCAACTATGCCCTCGAACTCACACTGATCTCCCTCCCAGTTACTACTTATGGCAAGATGACGTATTATACTGTGGCTGTTTAACCCGCAGCCATCCTCCAATGTGAAAACAAGATTATCCTCCATGCTTTTGAGATACCGATTTCACGGATGAGATCATGGACTTGACAGGAGTCAACTCCTGTTCTACTATGAATAGATTCTTGAGATGGTAGGTCATGCTCCTGCTTATGAGTTCCATGAAGTAGCTCTCCGCTATTTCCTCCGCGGACTTGCCATGCACCTCCCTTGAGTAGCCCTCTGCAGTCCACCGACGCACCAAACGTCTCCGGCTAACCTTGTTCTCTTGGGGAAAGATGGAGAAATACAGCATGCATGACTTGAGGCGATAGGGTAAACCATCATAGCTTTTGTTAAGGACTGCTGCAATCCTACCAAGCTCTGGATTAATTCCAACTCAGCACTAATATGGTCATTTAGTTTTGTCCACTCCAAAGCGATTTTAGGTTGGTTTGCCAGGAAACCACCTATGGTGACAATTGCAAGGGGAAGTCCATCACACTTCTTTAGGATTAAATTTGCTTGTTCAACCAAATCAGGATGTTCATCATTCAGATATGCAATCTTTTGAAATACCTGAAATGTGTTAAAATTTACGTCTTTAATTGCCAGCAAATTAAATTATCTGAAAACTTAAGAGCAGATTTGTGCTAAAGAATCTAATAATAAAGGTAAATTGTACCGTTGATTCTTAAATTAAGCATGCAAGTCCCTACTAGGTAGGTACATGAAAACTCCTGAGTCAGGTTTCCCGCATGGTTTTAGCCACCTTTTTTGAATAAAATAGCAGCGTATTAAATTAATTAGGGGTATCAAATATGTATAGGATGCCTAACCCTAAACCGGGCCACTGTGTGACTTTATATAGGCAGGACATACAAGGGTGAGTCGGTGTACAACAGCACTGTACAACCGACATATACATACAGGAGAATACACAGTCTATACAGCTAGGTATACATGACATTTAACAAGGGGAACCACGTCGAAATGATGTGGATATCGGGCTTAAAAATTAATTTTCACAAGAGTGAACTATATTGTTTTGAGAAGGCTAAAGATGATCAGGAGGAATACCGCCGTATTTTGGGTGCGAGTTGGGGGGGGGGGGGGGGGGGGGCTACCTTTCAAGTATTTGCGGATTCCTATACACTATCGCAAACTATTAAACAAAGAATGGAAACTCGTTGAGGATCGGTTCGGAAAAAAATTGCAGTATGGGTGGCCAAGATGTTGTCATATGGGGATTGTTTGGTGTTGATCAATTCGGTTTTAACAAGCTTACCAATGTTTCTTCTCTCCTTTTTTGAGTTACCTAAAGGGTTAGAAATCGTCTAGATTATTATCGTTCTAGATTCTTTGGCAAAGTGATCAACTTAAACGAAAGTACAGGCTTACAAAATGGAACATAGTATGTAGGCCGAGAGATCAAGGAGGGTTGGGAATTGCTGTTTTGGAGATAAAAATAAATGCCTATTGAGTAAGTGGTTATACAAATTATTAAATGAAGAAGGGGTTTGGAAAGAGACATTGTTTTGTGAGTGGGACTATCTTCAGGGTGAAAACCCATGATCTCGGTCGGTGACGACGGCGCTTGTGCACTATTTCCTTCTTGAAGGTGTTGCTTTTGAAGAGTTTGGACATCAGGTGTTATTTTGGTGGTGGTTGTGCTGTTGCCGCAAGGATTGTAACTATGTAGCGGGACTTTTATTTTTTAGCTTCTTTTTATTGTCTATCGGATGTGTGCATCCATAATAGTACATTCGGTTATTCCGTTGTTGCAGAGACTGTGTGTAGTTGGTATCTTCTCGATATTAATATATACTCTTTATCTTAGAAGATCTAATAGTCTGTGCTGCTCCTGCTGCTGGAGTGGCGAGTTGGCTAAACTGTAACGCGGCACCGCGGTGCATAAGCCTCTCTTGCCACCTCTCTCAGCACACGGGCATCCACACTGTAACCTTACCAAACCTCGCTAAACCCCACATGTCTTCATCAGGATCCCTATTTCTCTCTTCCAGAAGCGACCTCTCACTGAGGTTCGTCCCTGCAAATAGCCTCCGCCACAAGCTGCTCTCCCCGTCCTCCGTGCTTCCCACCACCTCTCATCCCCTTTGTTTGTCATGAGCGTCGGCCACGCCCAGGCGGTAGCAGACGTCCAGAAGTGATCAGATCCTCCTTCATCCTCCACCCCGGGGGTGCATCGGCAAGGATTATGGTCTGGATGGATTTCATATCTTTGTGTTAGCCAGATTTGATGGATTATGGTGTGGATTATATTTTCATCTTCTGTAGATGAAACATGCAGTATGTCTTTAGATGTATTCAGGACGGGGAATGCATCAGAGGGATTATTAGTTTGCAAAGATATTGTTCTTGAGGAATCTATCAAAGGAACTTACTTTACAAACAAACTGTTCCTGCAAACAATTATATCCATGCTAAAGTACACAGCAGCAGTTCTGGTTTACTGAGCACACACAGCTAACCCTACTTCGCGCTAAATAATGACAGACTGCTAGTTGTTCCCGGCAGAGTTGGCAAGGGTATTTAGGACCTTTCGCATCTTCTCAGCTGGTTCAATCCAGTCAAATTTGTTTGGCCTCACGGTAACGTGCAAATGAAAATAATGATAAAAACTAACAGATCAGTGGCATTTTCATAAATAGCAAAAGGTAGTGGGACACTAATAATTCCATAGAAGAGTAGTGGAATTGACATAAATTTCCCTAAGAAAAATAGGTATGAATGCATGATGAACTGATGATAGGGCCGCACATACCTTGTCCATAAAGAGATTAAGTCCATCCTCATATCCCAGAATTTGAAGCTTGTATATGTTTTCTTGTTTCTTTGAACAGTGCCTAGCAACATTTTCTGACCTTGTGGTGACTATGATACGGCTTGCTGTTTCCCTTGCAGGTAAATGCTGTATTATAGAGTCCCATTCTGTGGCAGATGATAGATCATCAAGAACAATAAAGAACTTATTTCCTTCTAAAATATCCGCCAGTGACCTTTGGACTCTAGGTTTTGTTCTGCCACCTGTCAAGCCTGTTTCTACCTTATTTTCATAATCCTCTGCATCTAGTTGCCGAGCTAAGCTCTTGAGAAGCTCGCCACAATCAAAAGGATGCATAATTGTTACACAAGCACGATGCCTGAATTTGACATTGAGATGTTGGCTTGGTACACATCTCTAACAAGTGTTGTTTTCCCAAGACCGCCCATTCCCCACACAGATATCACCTCAAACTGTTGGCTGTCATTTAAAATTAGTTTGATAAGGTCACATTTTTCTTTCTGTCGGCCGACAAGCTCATATTCCTTCAAAGCAGCTACCGTTGTCTCTGTGTGAGTGAAGCTCTTGCTCTCTGCAGAGCTGTTACTACTGGTAGTGGTTGCTTTAAAGGTAGACCCTGCATCAGTTGCATCAGCTCGATCTTCAGAGCCCTATACACAAGTAAATAATGATAAGACACTGCTTTCTGTTCCCAACAATGTTCATCAAGTTTTAACTTTTTTGCAAATGTTTATATGATCATTTCCATTGTTCACGATCACATAATCTCTAAGAAAAACCATGTAACGATTATCTAAGACGTACAATAGTACGGAGTACTAGTCAGTAAGTGAAATGACCATGTTAATTATGATTATGGTTCATTTATATGGGCTCAGCAACACAAGAACACCCCCGGGATCACAGCCTAAAATGATGAGCTTTCGGAAATTCAAGGGAGACTTCAAAACTATTTTCAAGAGGCGTACAATTGAGAACTTGAGAGAATTTTGAAAACTTGGCGTAAGCATTTAAATTCAGTGGCATGACCCCCCCCCCCCCCCCCCCCCCCCCCCAAATATGAATTTTCCACTCAACTATCAATTAAGTACTTTCTCAAATAGACGAAATAGGCCGTAGCCCCGCTATATAAATATAGCAACCATCTGATACAACCAACGAGAGACACGGCTGGGGCGACAGCCAACAAGCACCCAAAGAAAGGAAAAGAAGAAATAAAAGATGACATAGGCAGATTGACTAAGCGACGATGACCCGCAACCGCTGCGCCCTCTCCGAAGATGTACCACCACGCTCCTAGTACGGAATCGACAAGTACCAAGCAACACCTTCAAGAAGGAAAGTCATGCTGCTGCCGGACCAAAATTGGTCCTAGGGTTTCCCCCGGCACACAAGAAGCAGATGAAGGGTAGCCACAACGCCCTTCAGGAAGGAAAGATGACACCCGAAGGCGGCACCGCGTCGGTGTCGGACGAACCAACAAGGATTTCTCCCGAAAAACCCCATCCGCAATCCTGGACGAACCATAACATAGGAGCCCGCAAGGCCGAACCTCGACACCGCCAGACTCACCACCCGCCAACAAGCGCCACCACGGATGCGAAGTCACCATCGACGTCTTTCCGAAGCCACCGTCGCGAGGCCAGCAAGACAAAGGCCAAAAGTAGATGCACCAGGGTCAACAGAACCGCGGCCACGGGAGGGAACAACCTCCACCGCCAAAGACGGTAGTCGACCGGACGCGGCCGTGGAGCACACCGGTCCCAGCTAGGTTCGGCCGGACTCGACGGTCCGTAAAGCCCCCACAAGGGCACACCAATCCTAATAGGGTCCAGCCGGACCCAAATCGGGCCCGTAAAGCTCCGCTGCCACGCTGCAACAAGTCTGCCGCCGTCGCCGTTGTCCCTGGAGCCTCCACCTCTTCCTCCGCTGCCGAGAGCTCTGCAGATGGACCAGGCGTGACCCAACCCAGATGGGCCCGTAGGGCCCCGATCTGGGCAGCTAGGGCCGCCAACCCAGATTGTTGTGCCCCGTCGCCCGCTTGATGCGCCGCCCCGCACCGTCACGCGCGTCGCCGCCGCCACGAGGCCACCCGGCCGGAGCCAAGCCGCCGCCACCCGAGAGGCACCGCCGCCATGCGAGGGGAGCCCCGCCTCAGCCTGCAGGGCGCGGGGGAGGACCTTCCGCCGCCGCCGGCGCCACCTGGGCCTCGCCCGGCAGCCCTTGCCGACGGCGGCGACGAGGGGAAGAGGCGGAGAGGAGGGCTGGGAGGGAGAGGCCGGGGGCGCGCGCCGCCGCCACGGGGGGCGGCGGTCGCGCGGGAGAGAGGATAGGGTTCACAGCAGTATTCCGTGCCCCGACCACTTTCTCAAATAGAAGCAAATAGGATTAAGGTAGTCGCGCGGGAGAGAGGATAGGGTTCACAGCAGTATTCCGCGCGGGAGAGAGGATAGGGTTCACAGCAGTATTCCGTGCCCCGACCACTAAACTATCAATTAAGGTAGATTTTTTGCTCAAAGCAAAGAGGAGAGGTGTAAAACTGTAAATACACATATATGTATCAAGCAAATACAATCATGCATTTCCCATTTCTCTCCAATTTGTTTTGTTTATATAATGGAATTGTCTGCCAAAAGAAAGCAGGTGAGTTGGCAAAAATTCGTCCCGAAAGGGTGACAGGTTTAGGAGCTAATAAGTTTTTTCAAGCCTTTTTCCCAATGAGACGAGGCTCCATGCAATTATGCGTAGAGTATTGTACAGTTTATACATCTAGGTTTGGAAATTTCTTAATTTGCAATTGCTCGAACATTGATGTTTTGATATATGATGACACTGCAATCAGATAGTAATCAATTGATGAATGTAATTTGATTCTAACTAGGGTCCCCAAATCTGAGCGACCCAGTAATGCATTTCCCGTCTTTGTAATTTTCTATATGTACATATTCCGTCTTTATAAATGAAAAATAGCGCAGTAGGGGCTTTCCCTACTATTTTTTCTTTAAAAAAATTGAATTTCTCATCAGATTGTTTTTGGAAGAAAGGTACAGATGTCATTTGATTCAGTTTTGACTTCAGTAATACCTCAATAATTGTTGTAAGACACTATTGTATGGCACGGCTGTGATTTTTCCATGTCTGCTCCTATCAGCGTACCGTTAGACATTGCCACACTCAGCACCATGGTGTCATGACTCGATTAGATGTTGGTAAATAGCGCACAAAGACTAATAAGAATGGGCAACCTAATGTCAGATATTGTTGTTAATTACAGCATTAGCTGAATCTGAAGATAATGTAGCACCAGACAGAGTATATTCTTAAGAAAAATATTACCTTCTCGTAGAAAGCATAGAGAGCGTGGTCCATATGTAACTGCTTGTGCTCTGCTGTTGCAGTACGTTGTCGAGCGCATAAGCTAGCAATTTCAACTTGCTCCGCGCATACTACAATTCGACTTCCTTTCTTGTTGTTTGAGAAGAAAACTTTAACGTAGTCCCACTCTTGGATAGTACATATGTCCTTAAGCACAATCAGGTAGCGCTTTGTACACAAGAACCGCTTGAACTCATCAGCCAAATCATTTTCATTTGTCATCTCCATCCACTTCAGATCTTGGGCCTCCACAGTTGAATCTTGTAGTGAGTTTACATAGAACTGCCTCAAAATACTCCGAAAGTACTCTGTTGGATTGACAGGACGCACCAACTCGACCCAGGCAAAGCATTCAAACTTCTTGTGCATCTTCAGATCTTGGTATGCCTTTTTGACAATGGAGGTTTCACCATTTTCTGCCCATAGTGCGATCACTCTAAGGTCGTCGTCCCTCTTGGAGTTGATCAGGGCAAGAAGATCCATTTTTGCTTTGTCCCACTGCCGCCTTGCTTCCTCCGTGCCGGACATCATTACGTCAGCACCAATGGGGAACAACTCGCGTGTGGAGGTAGTGCCTGCAGGGTTAGAGACGGAGCTGATAAGGCGGTACCGCTTGTTCCTCCGGCTGACATCGTCGACCTTGGCTCTGAGCTCCCTCATCTGCCTGCCCACGAGGCGCCGGTCCCGAAGCGTGCGAACGATGCGCCACCACGAATGCTTCTGTAGCCGGACGGCGAACTCTTGGAGAGAGTCCTCGACGTCGTAGGCCACGTCGCGGACCTGCTTCACCCAGACCCTGACCACCCTGTCACCGCCATCCTCTCGCTCGTCATGTGCGGCCATCAGGAAGGCCTGCATCATCTCCAGCTCGTCGGCGATGAAGGCCTGGTCACGCTGGACCCCAAGACGCGAGGCCACCTCCCCAGCAACTGAGGACTTGGCATAGCTGAGCGCCCCGTTCACCACAGATTTGCCCAGGCTTAGCACCGTGGCCTCCATTTAGCTGCCCGTCTTGTAGATGCTCAGCTGCGACAATACACGGCTCTCTGGATCAAAATGCAAGGCTTCAATTTGTCGGAAGAGAATGACACCATATACTTGGAACCTGAACTCATCATCCTCAGATAGTTCCAAGTCTACTTACAGTGCACAGTTGTCATTGATTTCTCCAAAGCTTTGGAAGGCTAAAGTGCAGCCCAAATGCAAGCTTTTCGCATGGCTATGGCTCCCGCAACGCATCCTGACTGATGACTTGCTACAGATCAAAGGGATTGACCATGGTGACTACCGCACACTTTGTGATCAAGACGTCGCGAGACTGCAGCTCACCTCATCCTCCCATGCACCTATGCTCGCACTGTTTGGCATCTGCTTGCACAATGGACTGGTACCACGCATCTACAAATTCAGCCCACTCAATTCCATGCTCCGGCTGAATGGTGGCGCTTCATGACAGATGTGCTCACCAAAGCGTATCTGGAAAGAACGATGCCAAAGGGTGTTTGAACAAAAAACAACTGATGAATCTCAACTGATTGAGCTTGTGAAGGATGACCTTAAACTAGCTTCTCCCTGGCTTGTGTCAGACTATCTATTCTTCTCAAATGAATTGGCAGAACAAGTGCCGTTTATCTTCAAACAAAAATGCAGCAACCTGGGTGTACTCGAGAAGGCACTGAGGATCAGCTTGAGCTGCATGTGTGCGTGGAAGTGGCGCAGTGGCGTCGGCGAACTGGAGACCAGGCCGAGCCCCGCGCCATTTCCCCGAGCAAGAAGAGCACCGGATCCGGTGGAGGTCGGCGGCGTGCGCACAAGTCGCGTCACGTGTTGCCGATGTGTCGCGCTAGACACACCGCCGGGAGCCGTAATCTGGGTGAAGTTGAGGATTGGGAACGGAGGGATTAGCGATCTCCAATCTGTTTCCGGTGTCTCGTGATATCTATGAAAAATGGCATCTGCGCACCTGGGTCGTGGTATCCATCGAGATTGAGGCAGTGGGCCTGGCCACCTGGGCCGTGCCTTCACACGCGCAGCAGGCCAGTGCTCGGCAGGACGGCAGGTCCGTTATGGCCGTAAAGGGCATCGGATCGGATCGGGATAACGCTATTTTCATATCTTTTTCTTGTCGGATTCTATCGGATCGGATACGGATACGGATACAAATACGGATACAGGTAATATCGGACTACGGATATGGATCGGGAACGGAGCGGATGTGGACCGGATATGAATACTAAGTAGCGAATATATAAGTACTAAGATACACAATTTTACCATGGAAAAACATTTGAACAAAAAAATTATCAAGCATATAACAACCAAAATGTAGGTGTGCATGATGCAAGTCATGGTTGGACGACATATAACGAATACTCCTACATGATTACCGAGTATAAATTGTACAATGGTAGGATTAGTTATATACGGAGAGACGTAAACGGGTGATTAGTTCAGTGTGCTAATGGAGTTGGGTATTTATACTAACTAAATAGGCTAATAAATCGGGTTATATCGGATAATCCGCAAAAAAAGGCGGATAATCCGCATCCGTCGGATAATAGCAATACCACATCATCTACCATATTCGCCGGATATCCGCCTAACAAATATCTTTATCCGCATCGGAAATTATCCGTACCGTTTACATCCCTAAGGTCAGTACTCGATCGAACAAGACTCGTGTCTCTTCCACTCGTCCGAACCAGAACGGTGACATCAGAAAACGGGTTAAACTGCCTAAACCGTTGAACCAGTGCTATGTGAGCATGTGTTACCGATCCGCCCCAGCATGGTCAATTATGTACACTACGCATTTTTTTCTTGAGAAGGCTCGTCGAGCACGCTATTTTTCTGGGAAAATCGACTTAAAGTTTTAAACAAAATCAGGAAAAACCTTGGATATAGTCAATTATGTACACAACGAGCGTTATTTTTTATGTGAAACACCTCGTATTTTAGGCTAAAAAAAGGATAAAACTTAGAAAATTCAAAATTTGCATTGTTCACGTCTAAAAAATATATGGTTTTTCGCATTGAAAAATTATACACGGGTGGAATAAATCATTGCCTATATCATGCTATTTTTTCTGAATTTGTTGAAGCTTTAAATTTGAATTTTCCAAATTTTCTTAATAAGATAGCTTGATCTCAAGAGCCATTTCGCCACACTCAAGCCCGGTGGCTATGGCAATCCTGGAATGATCCTCACAAACCCTGGCAGGGGCTCCCTCTGCCCATTGACGAGCGAGTTAGGCTATCTTCAATGCATCTGTCATCTTCCACCTGGGAGACGGCAATAGAATCAAATTCTGGACCGACCAATGGATGCATGGCGAACGGTTGCAAGACAAAGCGCCCCTGTTGTTTGCTGATTGCACGCGAAAGAACATCACTGTGGCGCAGGCTTTAACTGAACATCGATGGACAAGACACTTTCGGCACAAGCTAGAACCTGACGCCCTTATAAAAGCTGTGCAGCTGTGGGAGATGCTTCATCTGATCAGTTTGCAACAAGGTGTGGAGGACAGAGTTGCCGATGGGGTTTAATCGGCGAACTCGACTTACTTGATGCAATTCGAGGGAACAACGCTTACAAACTACAACTACAAGTCAATCATATAGAGCACGAACGCGCCGTTAGAGCATTCCAACCGAGGGACGGCCTTTGGGCCAAAAACGTCCGCCCAGCCGCGTCCCTCAAACTGGCCTCAAACGACCGGACGGTCTGGCACACCCCAAACTCAGCCCAAATGTGGGGCGGGTTTGGGGCCGCCCGGACGCGTCCGCCCTCAGGTCGCTGACAATGTGGACCTACCCATCCGCACCATAAATCGGGCGGAACCCTTGCCGGCCGCGGTAGATATTTGCATACTCCGCCGGCTCCTTCTTCTTCCTCCGTCCCTCTAACTAGCTCCGGCGGCCCAGCCCCACCTTTTCGGTCGCCCCACTCACCCGCCGTCGTCTGCAGATCCTCCGACTAGATTTTGGCCATAGGACAGCTCCGTCTCGGCCGCATCTCGACGGATCTGGCCGCATTCCGCCGCCATCTCCGTCGTCGATCTTCCCCAGCTTCTCCTCCGAGACCATGCTTTCCTGGGGGAAGGACGACTCGTCGGTCGGCTCCTACCCGCTATACAAGGAGAGCACCTCATCCGATCCGGTATGTATTCTACCCACATTTTGTGTTTTGCTCAAAGTTGTGTTTTGTGTGTAGAAATTGAGTTGTATTTCGTTAAAATGTAGGATTCACAAATGTGTAGTTGCAATATCCGTGGTGTGATATCTGAGTTGAACGATTCCCTCCGAGGGAAGATGCTCATTTTGGAGGATTTGAACTTCACAATTAAGGAAAAGAGAAGATTGAACACCTTTTGGAGGAGGTTCAACGTGCAAACTGGAAGTTGGAGGAGAATTTGATTAAGGTTGAAGAAGAGAAGATGATTATACAAGATAAGAAGATGGCAAACGAGTTAAAGGTAGCGGACGTACGTTGACGACAAGTACAAGCGCAAGAAGGAGAAATGTCTAACAATGTCGAAGAAGTTCAAAAAATACGTCGAAAAGAAGGACATGCTTCTTAATTATGCATTGGGAGCTATAGTTATATTAGTTATTATTATTATTGCTATGTACGTTAGTTGTTCGTGCACTAGATATAATTTTGCACGTTGCATGGGCTGCATGTAATTGAGGTTAAAAAATTTGAGGAGCATGGTTGTAGAGCACTACTTTTTGGGTGTCGTGGTGGTGTCACGGCAGATGCCATAGGATGGCTAATGTTGGGGCTCGCTAGGACGTTGGGGGATCCGGGGAGGGTGTGCACGCTCATGAAGTGCGCATGGAAGAACACTCAAGAACAAGCAAAACCAAACCAAACCAAGAACACAAAGAACACACGATTTACCCTGCTTCGGGGCCCTTTTGAGAAGGTAACACCCCTACTGCAGCACTATCCTACTCTCTTTATCTCTTATGATCACAGTTACAAGCTGCTCCTTGAGCTGTATGGTTCAACAATGGTGAAAGCTCTACGAGGAAGATGAAGTCAGGGGGAAATGAAGCACCAGTTCGTCGTCCCTCGCGCAGGAGGATGTGGTGCACTATTTATACACTAACTGAATTACTATCTTGCCCTTGCCTCCAAGTGATAATGGCACTACCAGGAGGTAAAAGACAAGCTTCTACCCACTGTCAGTCCAACGGTCAGCACTGTCCGTCTCGGACAGTGCCCTTTCCTCTGGTTGATAAACCAGCTCTGCTGCCAGTGGCCTGTCTTCCACCGATTACCCAAAATAGCCGAGTCAGCTCCTAGGGCCTTGCGACCCGGAAAACCCGTGGCACGACCTTGTTGTCTTCTGCTCCTGGGGCCTGAGGCCTTCAGGACCCGTGAACTTACTGACACTTCTTGGCCTTTTGCGCCTCTATCCGGCATATGGCTCTATACCGGATCTCTCACACATGACTCGTCTAAGCAAGCCAGATCCTTCATAGCTAACCCGGCTAAGGGTAAGCCGGGTCCCTTCATCTTGACCCGGCAAGGCTTTGCCGGATCCACTCGCTTCTCCCTGCACACACAAACATAGACAAGCCTTACCCGAGTTAAGGAAGTCGGATTAGACCACATGGTCTCCCTTGAGTCGGATTGCTCTGGTGCCTAACTTCTATCCCATAAGAGAATAGCTCTAGGCGCAGCTCCGCGAAGATGTCTTAGGCTTGCTCCGAAGACATCTTCGAGAAGCTGCCTCTTAGAGGAATCCTCTGCCTTTGCCTGAATGAGAGTGAGCCTCTGGGGGTCTATTTATAGTACTTCCAGGGGCACATCCTGACCCTTGCTTTCTCCAAAGGACAGCTCTTATCCTTCCCAAGAGCCAACCTTCCAGAGAGTGCCTTTTAACAGTCCAAAAGGTCAAGCTTCATTATCACTAACCGACTTCACTATGTCGACTTAAGTCATTTTACTAATTAGATTCGGCCCAAGTTATCCGGCCCAAGAGACCTGGATTAGCCTTGACCCGGTCAACTCTTTACAGCCTTTGCCTCCACATCTTTGCCCTACCCGGGGGCAGCCCCCGACAGTAGTCCCCGAAGCTGGTGCGGTCCTACAGACTCGGATGAAGGGTCGTACCAGGTCAAAACCAATGCCTCTAACCGAATTACATATCACACAATCTTGTCTCAGGATTTTCCGGGACACTTGGCAGAGAATCACTGCTCAAAGCCTTATAATCCGGGTCTCTGATACTGACAACACGCCTCTTATCCGGATCCTCCGGGTACTTGAGTGTCTTTGACTTTTTGACCGCGCCGCTTCGATTTCCACGCCGACCGGCACACGCGATCTTGCTTGACCGCTTCCAATTCCGTTGCTCACCGTGTGTGCTTGAATATACTACCACAAACAAGACCACAAAGATTTTGGTCATACTTGATCCGGTTACGCCCGAAAACCGCGCGGTAGTGCGCCGAATAACTGTCGCGGCTATAAGTAGCGACACAGCGGTTCCTTCCTCTTCTTCCCCATTTTCACCGCAAAAACCCTCGCTCGCCATTGCCGCCGCTGCGACCTCGCCTGCGCGACCTTGCCTCGCCGGAGACACCAGCGACTCCAGGGAGCACACGCCGGAGCTACTCCTCGCACCTCGCGCCGCCGCTGCAACGCCACATCGTCTTCCTCGCCGCACCGTCGAAGTGAGTTCTTCATCTCCGCCATGCCGTGTTCAAATGCGTTCATCCTTTGCTATGAATCTGTGCTCGTTCCATCTTGTTCTACTCACAAATGGATTCGCCACTATACCCTATGCCACTTCCCAGATTTTCTCCTCAAGATTCACTTCAGATTTTCCATGATTTGCCTTGCAACTGCCTAAGCAGTTCTGCCATGTTTTATCCATGATTTATCCTCTATTTTTACTGCCACGGTAGATCCTTTGAAACCCTAGATTCAGTTTAAAACTTGTTTGCAGTCATTTAGCCGAATCTCCTGTATCCGGGTATGCTTCCACCCGGGTTACACCATTAACCGAATCCTTAATGTTTATCACCTTTTGCAGAATTGATTCGGATATGCATAAGCTGGCTCCCGGTAGCTGGGAGGGCTCTGATGTTAGAGATGAAGATCTGGCATGGCTTCGGAATACCCGGCGCATTCCGCCCGAGGTTATATGCCGACTCCCCGGAAAGGAGCTCGAGCCCGCTCCCGAACCTGGGGAAAGGGTTGTATTTCTTGAGCACTTCGAACGCGGATTTGGCCTCCCAGCCAGCCCGTTCTTCTGAAGCTTTCTGGATTTCTTTGGCTTGCAGCCTCACCACCTCCCGGCTAACGTCTTTGTTTCCCTATCTTCCTTTGTCGCCTTTGTCGAAGGGTATCTCAGCCTCTGGCCGACTGTTGAAGTTTGGGCTAGGTACTTCAAGCTCCGGAAGCAAACCATCCCGGGCAGCGACCCTAAGGTGATGCAGATCTGCGGAGCTACCAGCATCATTCCGAGGGCAGGCTCCATCTTCCCCCGGATCAAATGTCTGGACACTGTCAAGAAATGGCAGAAGTCCTTCCTCTACGTGAAAAGCGCCGAGGGCCATGATGCTCTCAATCTGCCCGAGTTCTTAAATGAACCTCCCACTGCCGAGTTGCACTTCAACTTTGAGCCGGATCACTCTCTCCCGGAGCTCGTGACCGTACAGAAAACCCTGGCCGAGTTTCTGGGCGACCATCTCTGCTCAGATGATATTCTGAGGACGTTCATCTATCGCCGGGTTTGGCCTCTTCAGCAACGGGCACATAAGATTTGCCACATGAGTCATTTGCTGGATCCTACCCGGATCAGCAATTTTGATCTCACCAAGGCATCTACTAGAAGACGGGTAAATGCTATCGCCTCCACCGATATGCCGGATAAGTGGGAGTGGGGTGTGGAGCCGTTCCACCGGGAAGCACCTCCTCCTGAGGTTAGTTCATTCCTATCTGATTTACTTCATGCCTGGTCAAGATATCGCCAGACTAATCCGGATCTATATTGACCTCATCGCAGTTGTTCGAGCATCAGACCATCGAGGATGGGGATCTTTCCATCTGAGAATGGATGCCGAATCACCCCAAGCCGCTTGAGGACGAAGCTGATGCGGATACGGATTATCATTTGCTGATTCCACGCGCCAAACCAGTTCGCAAGGGTAAGCAACCGGCTCCTGCTCCAATTTACAGCATTCTTGACGACCAAGAAGATGATTGTCGGATCCCAGAACCTATCAAGGCTATCCCGATTTCATGGTTACCACCTTGTATTCCAGCCAAAACAGATACGGCCAAAACCTCCCAGAAGTGGGCAGAAGCGCCTGAACCGGACGCTCCCCCGGCTAAGAGACAGAAGAAGGGCGCTATTGATGTCTACGTGTGCTTCTATTCTTGTAGACAGTGTTGGGCCTCCAAGAGCAGAGGTTTGTAGAACATCAGCAAGTTTCCCTTAAGTGAATCACCCAAGGTTTATCGAACTCAGGGAGGTAGAGGTCAAAGATATCCCTCTCAAGCAACCCTGCAATTAAGATACAAGAAGTCTCTTGTGTCCCCAACACACCCAATACACTTGTCAGATGTATAGGTGCACTAGTTCGGCGAAGAGATAGTGAAATACAAGTGATATGGATGATTGCAAGTAGTAATTGCAATCTAGAATAAAAATGGCAGCAAGCAAACATGTAGCAGAACTTGTTGTAAACGGTGTTTCAAATGCTTAGAAACAAGGCCTAGGGATCATACTTTCACTAGTGGACACTCTCAACAATGATCTCATAATTGAATAAATAAATGCTACTCTTAAACACTCTCTTGTTGGATAACAAACATCATTCATTCTGTAGGGCTACAATAGCACACCTCAAGCCGGAGTTAACAAGCGCCACAACGTCATAAAGGAGTCACACACGGTGCACACACTGTCACCTTTACACCGTGGTGAGTACCGGAGTTCATATTAAAGTAACCTCTAGAGTGCATAATAGATAAAGAGTAACATCTACATATTCAACTAGATTAGCACAATTAAACACAAGTAAATACTACTCGGGATTATTCTCCTTCTTGATGAAGCAAGACTACTATGCGTAGGGCTGCAAAAGCACACCTCAAAGTCTGAGTAAACAAACACCACAATTCCCAAGAATAAGCCATGATAAATGTCTAAATTATTCATAGAGTCACACAAGTACCCACACTGTCACCTTGATACCATGTTGTCACAATGACTCCAGAAACTAGACAAAATTACTTAAGTAGCACAAACATTATTAATGTATTCAGCGATACTAGCAATACACATGATCACATAAAGATCACACTATGGGAGAGAGAGATGGACCACATAGCTACCGGTAGAGCCCTCAGCCTCGGGGAGAACTACTCCCTCCTCATCATGGGAGTCAGCAGCGGCGATGAAGATGGCGGTGGAGACGATGGGGATGACTCCGGGGGCAATTCCCCATCCCGACGGCGTGCCAGAACAGAGATTATGTCCCCCGAAACTTGATGTCGATGGCGGCGGCGCTGCGGAACTCTTCGTGGAATATGACTTGGTATTTTAGGGTTTTCGCGTCTGAGGCAATATATAGGCGAAGGGGCGATGTCAGTGGAGGTTCGAGGGGCCCAAACCACATCACGGCGCGCATGTGGGCCTAATCGCGCCGGGGTGTGGTTTGGCCACCTCGGTGCCCTCCTTCGTCTCTCCTTCGGACTCCGTGATGGTGTTGGAAAAATAGGGACGTGGCCTTTTGTTTCGTGCAATTCCGAGAATATTCGCAGAATTACTTTTCTGGAACCAAAAACAGCAGAAAACAGGGAACTGGCACTGTGGCATCTTGTTAATAGGTTAGTCCCAGAAAATGCATAAAAGTGATATGAAGTGTATACAAAACATGTAGCAATTGGTATAATATAAGCATGGAACATCAGAAATTATAGATACATTGGAGACGTATCACTATCAAGCCTAACCGACTCAAGGCCATGCCTACCACCAAGGGGTAAGCCAGACTTGACTATATTTCCTCTATTATCCGATTCAATCTTATCCGAGTTAAGTTTCAACCTTGCTCTATGCAGTGAACTCACCATCACCCCTCCATCCGATGCGACTAAGGAGACTCAGTCTTTAGAGAAGAAAACTGCCTCTCTTGCACGCGCCAGCACAGCTAAGACACCTCCACCGAGTTTGGACCCGAAGTCGGTTATCGACTTGGATGGTGGGGAAAACTCGCCTCCTGCCCGAGACTCCAACTGGCCGCGCCCTCTGAAGGACTTAGAGGCAGAGCGTGCCAAAGTTTCAGATAAGACTCTGCACAAGCCGGATCCTAGACCTTCCCCGAGGACACAGTCTGCCCGGAATGCACAGCAGCAGAAGAAGAAGAAGCTGCAGCAACTTGCCAAGCAACAGCAGGAGAAGCCACTTGAGCCCTCTCCACCGGAGACCCACCAAGAGAAGAAGAAGAAGAAGAAGCTCGAAGACCAAGCCCGAGACCAACCGAGACAGCCAGACCCAGTCCCGGTTAAGAGCTCAGGAATAACGCCACTGACCAAACCGAGTCCGGCTACTTCCGGCACAACTCCCATCAACTCGGACAAGCAGTTGGCTACCGCTTCTCCAACGCTCCGCGTGCATGACAAGCTCTTCAAGACGATCTCTCGCGCCCGTCTTGGCGGTCAAGTTTTCCCGACTCTTCGGACTCCGAGCGGCGACAGCTTCGGTTTAGCAGAACCATATATCAAGGCTTGGAACGCTGCGGACCTAGCCGAGAGCTCCTCTACTACACCACACCGGCTGGCCCTAGCCGAATGTTCCAATCTATGTACTCTGTGCAGACTTCGCTAAACCGGGCCAACAAGGCTTTCGAGGTAACTTTTACTGACAACTTGCTTTACTTTATCATGATCAAACTCTGCACTATCCCCAGTCCCCGAGATTCTGGTCAAATTACTAGTACTCCTTTAAGTATCAAAGTGATTCGGCTTGAATCTCTAGAACGCTTGATCATGAAAGTCGACTTAGGCCAAAAAATTAGTGGGACGCCAGTCCCCGAGTCTCTTTTTTCTCCTATACTCGGTTAAGATCCTTCACTAATCTCGGGCCTCCAGTCTCCGAGATTCTTTTTGCCTTCATTATGCTAACTTTTTGATGATCTCGGGCGCCAGTCCCCGAGACTCTCTTTATGCATTTCTAACTCTTGTTTCTTTCAGGACTCCACCACTGCCTGCAGCAATATCTTCAAGAAGCTAGCCCTCGAGCACCGTGACCTCCAAATTGCCTTTGAGGCGCAGGCTGAGGAGATGGAGAAGTTAAAGGAGGAGCACAAGCGTGCTATCGATGAGGAGAGGTCGGAAGTGAACCGAGTCTTGCGAGAGGTTGACCGGGTTGGAAAGGTAAAAGACAAGCTCAGGGCTGACCGAGACAAGATCAAAAAGGAGAATGAGGAAATCCAGAAAGCGCTAGAGACTGCCAAAGTCGGACTTGAGAATCGGGCCAAACTGGATAAGCACATCCAAGAAATGATGGAGAGTGCTGACGCCGAGGCAACCAAGGCCAAAGAAGATCTAGCTGCTCTTGAGTCGAACAGCGCGAAATGGCTGGCCGACCTCGTGAGCCTCAATGATGAAATGGACCGTAAGTTTACCGAATTCTATTTTTCTGCTCAACCATTATCCGACTCTCCATTCTGCATTTCTTCTCGCTTAACTCAATACCAGGTTACTTGTTTGTAGGAGAGTTTACTAGCATCCGCCTTCAGGCCACCAAGGTTGTCCGAGAGGCTCGAGCTGAGAGAGCGAAGCTAACCGAGACTCCCCTCCCCGAGTCTTGGGATATTGAAGATCACATTACTACGCTCAAGGCTCGGATAGGCCCGCTAAAGGATGCACATATTGATTTGCTAAATGCTGGTCTCCGAGTCAACCGAGTGCTATTCCCTGAAGCTCGCCAAATTCGATCTTCTACCGAGCTAATCCAAAACTTGGATCAAGCGAAGACTCGGCTACAACAATGGAGATCTTCATGTGCACGAGCTGGCGCTGATGCCGCCCTGAGTTTTGTCATGTCTTGGAATGATGACATTGAACTTGAGAAAATTCGCCTTTGCAAGGAAAACGCTGCCTGGACAACAGACCCAGATTGGATCAAGATCCGGGAAGAGGCTGCCAACTATATGGCCGAGTTTGCCAACACCAGTGTTCTTGATCTGGATGCTCCAGTCTATCTTGACGATGAAGGACCAATTGTAGCCGAAGGTGGAGGAGAAGATTCGGCAACACCTCCTCTGATGAATATGTTGCATCCGAGGGTGAGTCCCATGACTCGGCTAAGTCTGCCCCCCATCACCCATCAAGAAAGACAAAGTGCAAGCTCCAGATGCGGCCAAGACTGCTGATCAAGTTCCGGCCAAGACTGCCAAGATGCCCACCTCTGAGCCAGCTGAACCGGATGCTTCCGAGTTAGCCAGGACTCCAAGCCCTGCGCCAGATACTACCAAGGACTCCACGTCTGGCTTAGCTGACCTGGATGCTTCCGAGCCGGCCAAGACTTCAAGCTCTCCATCGAAGATTATCCCTGCAAGTGAGGTTCCTCCTTCAACCGAGATTCCTCCATCAACCGAGTCCAGCCTTGCCATCGTACCTGTCTTACCCAAAGCTCCTGCTTACTGAACACTCTTTGAGAAGAAAACATTAAATCCCCGGTATGCCGGGTGCAGATGTAATATGCACTTTAAGTTTGTTTGAGACTACTTTTATTTTGCTATATGCGATTCGGACGAGGTTTATGCTGGATCATTCTAAACCGAGTCCCCGAGTTTATTTTCTTGTTCACTATTTTTGCCGAATCTTTGCTCTTGTCTACCTCTTTGGGTGTTCTGACAGTCGAGTCACAAGATAGGAATCATAGCATACAATACTTAGAAACACGCGAGTTGGGGCTTAGAATCATCTATCATAAACCGATATGAAATAACAGGGTTATTAAAGGACATGTGCCAAATCAGTTTTGGACCGAGTTCCCGAGTTTGTTTTCATGTTTCCTGCATTTTTTCATCTTTGCTCTTGACTACCTCTTGGGTGTTTGTCAGTCGAGTCACAAGATTAGTTATACAGCATACATTACTTAAAGTTTGAAACGAAGTTCAAAACAAACCGTCACATGAACGGAAAGGATAAAACCGAATTTAAACAAGACATGCATAAGAACCGGGCAGTCCCCGAGTCCAGACTCGGGGTGCCGAAATTTCATTCATCATAAGCCGAGATACATACATTACATCTTTCAAGAGTAGAAGGGTCGGAGTAGAGCTACATTCCACGGTCGGCCGAGTTCCAATCCGGGTCTATCCAGTCCGTCCTTCCTTGCTTCCTGCGCATATATAAGATAGTAGGAATCATTGTGCAGCGCTCGGCTCACAATGTATGTCCCCTCCCATGGAGGTGTTAACTTATGTCGGCCTTTGGTGCGCTTAACCAACCTCAGTACTAGGTCTCCCTCATGATACACTCGAGGACTTATTTTCCGACTTTGATATCGTTGAAGCCCCTGCTGGTATATTGCTGACCGAGATATGGCCAATTCTCTTGCCTCCTCTAGCAGATCTACTGCATCTTCCCGGGCTTCCTTTGCCTCTATTTCCGTGTACATTGCCACTCTTGGTGCATCATACTCTATGTCAGTAGGCAGCACTGCCTCTGCTCCATATACCAGGAAAAATGCCGTATAGCCAGTTGACCGATTCGGCGTGGTCCTTAAACCCCATAGTACTGATGGTATCTCATCTATCCAGCACCCTGGAGTTTTTACCAGAGGTTCAATTAACCGAGCCTTGATGTCGGCCAACACTAAAGCATTTGATCTTTCCACTTGACCATTAGCTTGTGGGTGTGCCACTGAAGCTATGTCTAACCGGATTCCCTTATCCATGTAGAATTTGGCAAACTCGCCTACAGTAAAATTCGTGCCGTTATCATAGATGATGCTATGCGGATGACCGTATCTCAGAATGATTTCTTTTAGGAAAGTTACTGTTGTATGCCCATCCAATTTCCAAATTGGTTTCACCTCTATCCACTTGGTGAACTTATCCACCATCACCAGCATATGTGTCATGTTGCCCTAGCCGGTTTGAATTCTCCCACCATATCCAAACACCACACAGCAAACGGCCAAGTGATAGGAATTGTCTTGAGTGCTGAAGCGGGTAAGTGTGTTTGCTTGGAAAATCTCTGCACCCTTCACACCTTCTCACTATGTCTTCTGCATCTGCATGAGCAGTGGGCCAGTAAAACCCATGCCGGAACACTTTTGCCACCAGAGCTCTTGTGCTGCAATGATGTCCGCATTCTCCTTGATGTATCTCTAGCAGCATCTCCCTGCCTTCGGCTGGTGCCACACAACGCTGCAGCACCTCGGTTGTGCTTCTCTTGTACAACTCCTTATTGATGATGGTGTATCCCTTGGACCTCCTCTGCACTCGCCTAGATTCGGTTTCATCACTCGGTAGAGTTCCATCCATCATGAATTTCATGATCTCTTCAGCCCACACTGATACTTCATGCCAAGGGAATAAGCGCTCCTCTGCCTCCGCTGGTTCGGCCGCCATTATCTCTTCGATCAGCCTCTGTCCATTTCCCGTGATTCGGGTAGCATCGTCTTCATCTCTACACTTCCTTTTCCCCAAGACTCGGTCGGCAGTCCCCGAGTTCTGCCAGGCAGTCCCCGGGTTTTCCCAAACGCACCCGACATCAACATTCATTGGATCAACTTCAGCCTCTTGCTCCGGGATAAAAATTGACACGGAATCGGGCGAAGGTTTGATTGAAGGGGTCCTTAGATGATTCAAGGATATCCCGGGTGGGATTGCATCCCTAGATGACCCCAGCTTTGATAAGATGTCAGCGGCCTCATTTTCTGCCCGAGGTACGTGCCTGTACTCGCAGCCTTCAAAAAATCCTGAAATTTTTTGCACATGGAACCGATAGAGTGCCATATTGGCATCAATGGCATCCCAGTTTCCGGAGGCTTGCTGCACAACTAAATCCGAATCACCAAAACATTCTATCCGGCGGATGCCAATGTTAACCGGCAATAGTGGCTCATATTGCATCTCGGCCCAATCACCAAAACATTCTATCCGGCGGATGCCAATGTTAGCCACATTAAGCCCATGGATCAGTGCCTCATACTCGGCCACATTGTTTGATGCTGAGAAATGAATCTGCAAGACATATTTCAACTAATCTCGCTTTGGTGACGTGAGTACTATTCCAGCACCCAAACCGACTTTGGTTTTGGACCCATCAAAGTGCAACTTCCAGTAATTATTAACCGGCAATAGTGGCTCATATTGCATCTCGGCCCAATCACAGAGGAAATCGGTTAACGCCTGAGATTTTATAGCATCTCTCCTTTCATAGTGCGGGGTATAAGGGGACACCTCAATTGCCCACTTAGCGACTCGGCCAGTTGCATCCTTGCAACCAATGATCTCCGAAATTGGAGCCTCACACACTACAGTAATCGGGTGCTCCTGGAAGTAATGTTTCAACTTCTTGGCCGCCAAGGATACACCATATGTCATTTTCTGGTACTGAGGATAGTTTTGCTTTGAGGTCGAGATCACCTCGCTCAAATAATACACCGGTCTTTGCACGGATTTCCCTCTTCTTGCCGTTCTACAACTATCGCCACACTCACGACCCGGTTAGTGGCCGCAATGTAAAGCAACATTGGTTCATTTGGCATAGGTGAAGCTAAAATTGGAGCAGTGGACAACATTTTTTTTAGTTCATTGAAAGCCGAATCAGCCTGCGGGGTCCATGTGAACCCAGTGCTCTTTTTCATCAATTGATATAAAGGCAAAGCTTTTTCTCCTAGCCAGCTCACAAACCGACTCAATGATGCTAGGCACCTGGTAAATTTTTGCACATCTTTTAGACACTTAGGCAATTTCATGTTTTCAATTGATCGAATTTTGCCGGATTCACCTCAATGCCTCGGCTTGAAACAAGGAAACCGAGTAACTTCCCAGCTGGGACCCCAAAGGTACATTTATCCGGATTAAGTTTTAACCGATACTTTCTCAAGTTTGCAAATGTTTCCTCGAGATCCTCAAGGAGCGTGTGTTTTTCTTTAGTTTTGATGACAATATCATCGACATACACTTGCACATTTTTACCCATTTGAGAGTGTAAACATTTTTGCATGCATCTCTGATAAGTTGCACCGGCATTCCTCAAACCGAAATACATAACACGATAGCAATACGCCCCATACGGGGTAATAAAAGCAGTCTTTACTTGATCTTTAGGGTTCAGTGATATTTGGTGAAAACCAGAATATGCATCAATGAAAGACAATAACTCACACCCCATAGTAGAATCGATCACTTGATCAATCCGAGGTAAAGGAAATGGATCCTTCGGGCACGCCTTGTTCAAGTTGGTGAAGTCGATGCACATGCGCCACACCTTGACCACCGCCGGTTCGTCCTTCTTCTTCTCGACCAATACCGGATTGGATATCTAGTCTAGATGCAGCACCTCCATGATGAATCCGGCTACCAGTAGCTTAGCCAACTCGTCCAACACCACCTGCGTTCGGTCGTCTGAGAGACGCCGAGTCGGTTGCCTAACCGGTTTCACATCCGGTCTGACGAATAAAGAGTGCTCTGCGAACTCCCTCGGTACACCAGGCAGGTCCTTAGCCGACCATGCAAAGATGTCCCGATTCTCACGGAGGAAGTGACAGAGCGCGCTTTCCTATTTCTCGTCCAACCCGGCTCCGATGATGGCGGTGCGCTCCGGGTGCTCCGGGTCGATGGGAATCCTCTTGGTCTCCTTTGGGACTTCAAATGTCGCCCTGCATCCGAATTAGTCATGGCCAGCACTCCTAGCTGAGCCGACTTCGCCAATGCCACCACTTCATGCATCTTCATCTTCTTGGCTTGGATCACCAGGGACACGGCTAGGGAGGATCCAACCGAGGCACACTGGATGGCACACTTGTAATCTCCAGCAACGGTGATGATACCATTTGGACCAGGCATTTTCATCTTGAGATAGGCGACATGAGTGGAAATCATGAACCTGGCTAATGCTGGCCTGCCGAGCAGAGCATGATATGGGCTCTCCAAGTCCACTACCTCAAACTCTAGACTCTCCATGCGATGATTATCCTTGGTACCAAACAGCACATCTATCCAGATTTTGCCCATTGGTGAACAAGATACACGGGTACTATGCCATGGAAAGTGCAACTGCTCTGTTGCAACTGATTCGGCGATATGCCCAACTTCACCATGGTGTCTCGGTACATGATGTTTATCGCACTGCCATTGTCCACCAAGACTTTGCTGAATTTCACATTTATTTTGGGTCCAACCATAGTCGGATTCACCACCAGTGCATGGCTTCCTGGGGTCGGCATAACTTTAGGATTATCAGCCCTGCTCCAAGTGATCTCCTGCTCAGACCAGTTCAGGTATCTCGGTACTACTGGTGTGACTGCATTCACCTCCTTCATCCGCCTTTGCTGACTCTTCTTGTCATTCGGCTCGGTTACGAAAACCACATAGCTCGCATGAGCCTCCTTGTAATCATTTCCCTGATGCCCACCTTGATGACTCAGACCAGCATTGTTGTTGCCTCCCGTGTTCACCACATTAACCGGCCTAGCTACTTTCGGTCGCTGTGCTCCTGTGTTCACTGGGGTTGCATTAGCTCCGGTTAAAGCTGCATTCGGCCTGAAATTCGGTCTAGGAGCACCTCTCTGAGGTGGTCCCCTTTGACCTTCTGCTACCAACCGATGATTCCAACTATAGTTCCGAGTTGAATGATTAGCCGGCTTGCGCGGATCAATGGTATGGTACCGGCAAGGCCCATCAAGCATTGACTCAAAAGTCAGAGGCTGTGCCGGTCCATCCCACTCCTTCTTCGCATTAGCATCTGATTCGGCCTCCAAGCCTGACCCTCATTCTTTGGCCTCTGGTTATTTCCTCCTTGCTGATTTGTGTTCACAGCAGCAACCTGGTCCGAACCATATCGGTAATCCAGATCTCTTCTCTTGTAACCGAATTCATGTCGGTCACTCGGCCTCAAAGGTCCTTGCGGTTATTCACCGGTTGCCTCTTGCTTGTTCCAACTCCATCCACTGCTGGCTGCATCGGATCACCGAGAGCATAGGTGTCTGCAATCGGATAGTCTCCACCATGGTTTTGGGCATGCTCCTCTGGAGCTTCTGCCATAGTGGAGTACCACGCCGGCACCCTTGTGCAAACCAAGAAATGGTCTGCTCCTCTATCACTCCCTCGCATGAATTGCGAATATTGCTCCACCGAGTCAGATACTCTCTGTCTGTCTCATGTTCATCTTGCGTGCACTGGGACAACAACTGAGGTCGATTCGGCCTCTTGTAAGTACTGGAGAAATTGATGTAGAACGCTTGCTCCAAGTCCACCCAAGAATTGATACTACCCTCGGCAAATTATTCAGCCAGATTCGAGCTGGCCCTTCTAACATATGCGGGAGATACCGGACCGCCCATCAGCGATTGCCCCCCGCAATATGCACCGGTGACACTGATACGTCTACAACGTATCTATAATTTCTGATGTTCCATGCCTATATTATACCAATTGCTACATGTTTTATATACACTTCATATCACTTTTATGCATTTTCTGGGACTAACCTATTAACAAGATGCCACAGTGTCAGTTCCCTGTTTTCTGCTGTTTTTGGTTCCAGAAAAGTACTTCTGCGAATATTCTCGGAATTGCACGTACACGAAGTCCGAAGGAGAGACGGAGAGGAGCCAGGAGGCGGCCAAACCACCTGGCGGCGCGGGCCCACCTCCTGCCGCGCCAGCCGGGACGGGGAATTGCCCCCGGAGTCATCTCCATCGACTCCACCGCCATCTTCATCGCCGCTGCTGACTCCCATGATGAGGAGGGAGTAGTTCTCCCCCGAGGCTGAGGGCTCTACCGGTAGCTATGTGGTTCATCTCTCTCTCCCATGGTGTGATCTTTATGTGATCATGTGTATTGCTAGTATCGCTGAATACATTAATAATGTTTATGCTACTCAAGTGATTTTGTCTAGTTTCTGGAGTCATTGTGACAACACGGTATCAAGGTGACAGTGTGGGTACTTGTGTGACTCTATGAATAATTTAGACATTTATCATGGCTTATTCTTGGGAATTGTGGTGTTTGTTTACTCAGACTTTGAGGTGTGCTTTGCAGCCCTACGCATAGTACTCTTGCTTCATCAAGAAGGAGAATAATCCCGAGTAGTATTTACTTGTGTTCAGTTGTGCTAATCTAGTTGAATATGTAGATGTTACTCTTTATCTATTATGCACTCTATAGGTTACTTTAATATGAACTCCGGTACTCTCCACGGTGTAAAGGTGACAGTGTGTGCACCGTGTGTGATTCCTTTATGACGTTGTGGCGCTTGTTTACTCCGGCTTGAGGTGTGCTTTTGTAGCCCTACACAATGAATGGTGTTTGTTATCCAACAAGAGAGTGTTTAAGAGTAGCTTTTACTTATTCAGTTATGAGATCATTGTTGAGAGTGTCCACTAGTGAAAGTATGATCCCTAGGCCTTGTTTCTAAGCATTGAAACACCGTTTACAACAAGTTCTGCTACATGTTTGCTTGCTGCCATTTTATTTCAGATTGCAGTTACTACTTATAATCATCCATATCACTTGTATTTCACTATCTCTTCGCCGAACTAGTGCACCTATACATCTGACAAGTGTATTGGGTGTGTTGGGGACACAAGAGACTTCTTGTATCTTAATTGCAGGGTTGCTTGAGGGATATCTTTGACCTCTACCTCCCTGAGTTCGATAAACCTTGGGTGATTCACTTAAGGGAAACTTGCTGCTGTTCTACAAACCTCTGCTCTTGGAGGCCCAACACTGTCTACAAGAATAGAAGCACACGTAGACATCAAGCTATTTTCTGGCGCCGTTGCCGGGGAGGTAAGCGTTGGAAGGTATCTCCTTTAGATTCTGCAATTATTTCTTTTTGTTTCTTGTTTTTATTTTCACTAGTTAGGCTTAATGGAAAACAACAAAAAAATTAGAGATCTTTATGAACTTTATATTGAATTAGGACATGATGCTTTTGAAGAGAAAATTAAAAAACCTATGGAGGCTTGTTTGCATGATGGTAGCAATGGTATTACTATAAATTCTTTGAACACCATTATTGCTAATGCTATGGAAAAGTCTAAGCTTGGGGAAGCTGGTTGTGATGAATATGATATTTTTAGTCCCCCAAGCTTTAAGGAGGAAATTTGCTTTGATGATACTTTGCCTCCAATATATGATGATTATAATCATTGTGATATTTTCAGTCCACCTACTATTGAGGATATAGTTTATGTTGATTATGATATGCCTCCTATATATGATGTTTACAATGATGAATATGATATTCTCAGTCCATCTACTATTGAGGATAAAATCATTTGATTATTCTATGCCTCCTATTTATGATGACTACAATGATGGATGTGATACTTTTACTCCACTATTATTAATGATTATGCTTATGTGGAGAGTAATGATACTTTATGCATGTGGATCATGATAAGAATGCTTATGTGATAGCTATATTGTTGAGTTTATTCATGATGCCGCTGAAAATTATTTTGAGAGAGGAAAGTATGGTTATAGAAATCTTCATGTTACTAAATTTCTTCTCTTTATGATGAATGTTTTGAGCTTTCTCTTGATTTGCTTTTATTTGCTGGGTACTTTAAGACCTACTGGTCCTTATGAGAGAGGGAGACACGATTTCATATATCACAATAATATTAAGTCTTCTCTCTTTATGTTGAAATTTTTGAAGTTACACTTGTTTTGCATTTCTATGCTAGTCACTTTGTTCTTCATTGACTTGTTTTCTTACAAGACTCCTATGCATAGAAAGAGTGTTAGATTTAAACATGTTTTATATATTTCTTGATGCTCTTTTTATGTTTCAACTCTCATCTTTATGTGGCATCATAAAAATCACTATGCCTAGCTAAAAGGCTTTAAAGAAAAGCGCTTATGGGAGACAACCCATCTTTTATTTGCTGTTATTTTTTTTTCTTTGAGTCAAGAGTTTTTTACTTCTGTAGCAACTCCTTTGTATCTTTATTTTATTGCATTGTTGTGCCAAGTAAAGTTTTATTGAAAGTTGATGCAAGATTTGGATTTCTGCGCAGAACAGATTTTTAGCTGTCACGAATTTGAGCTTTTCTCCCTGAAAATTCAAAAATTCCACGAAAAATCACGCATATTCCTGAGATATGTACGCAACTTTCATTATTTTGGGCCAGATCCATCTGAGCAACTTAAGTGCCTCGAAAAAATTCGTCTTCCAGACTGTTCTGTTTTTGACAGATTCTGCCTTTTGTTTTGCATTCGCTCTTTTACGATGTTTGTGTGGATTTCTTTGCTCCACAAAGCATTGGTGGCTGTAGCTAATGTCCAGAAGCTTTGGGAATGATTGTATCATTACAGAATATGAGAATTTTTGATTATGCACTAACCCTCTAATGAGAACTATCTTGAGTTTGGTGTGAAGGAAGTTTTCAAGGATCAAGCGAGAAGGGTGATATTATGTGATCAAGAAGAGTGAAAAGCCTAAGCTTGGGGATGCCCCCGTGGTTCATCCCAACCATATTCAAGAGACTCAAGCGTCTAAGCTTGGGGATGCCCAAGGCATCCCCTTCTTCATCAACAACTTATCAGGTCATCTCTAGTGAAACTATATTTTAATTCTTTCACATCTTATGCGCTTTACTTGGAGCGTCTGTGTGCTTTTATTTTTGTTTTTGTTTGAATAAATTCGGATCCTAGCAATCCTTGTGTGGGAGAGAGACACGCTCCGCTTTTTCATGTGAATACTCATGTTCTTTACTTATACTAGATGACCCGTTGCGCGACTGCGCAACTGCCGGATGCAACTACCACATTGTTCTTATAGGCTATGAGAATAAAAAGGATTCCACATTTGTCTATTACATAGAACAGTCGCACAGACATTTTACTACGGCTTACTCTAAGGATAAATAGAAAAGCATGAGATTTAATGCATTAGCCATCGGTTCTTGCAGCACTAAATATTGTCTTAGTCTATTACAGAACATGGTTTAGGGAAGTCCATTAGGGTTGGACGATCGGATGTGGCTCATTGGCTTGAGTACAAACAGGCAGATATCGCCCGCTTCAAGCAGCATGAGCATCGAAAAGAGAACCGACCAGTACCACCACTAAAATATCACTGGCGGACTATATTGACATGTAGAACAAATATAATCCTGCAATACAATGTATCCAGTTAGGTATATGAACGCAGATAGTTTTTTCATCTGGATCAGTGATCAATTTTAAGATGCGGTGCCATTCATCACCTGAATGTGGAGGAATTAACTCGTACATTCTAAGCGAGCTCAGATGCTTTCCCTTCATCATCCTGGAACAAAGGCTTGCGGACTTTGCATTCAATCAGGGAATTCCTCGTCCTTGAACAGAAACATAATAGTTGTTAAAGGCATAGTGGTAACTCATAAGGTAATTTTTTAGGCGAACCTTAGAGTAGTTGGTTTGTTGACTGAAGGTGGTGTTGCGAGAGCCGTCGAGGTACATCCAGGCTAAAAATAACGATACGCAAGAAGTTAGAAACAAATGTGGAGATACTAAGATTATAGAGAACACTGCAGGATAGATATCTTTCTTGAAGATGAACATAAATCAATAGAAATATGCTTACATCGATGTGATCCGGTCTGGTGTCAGCAGCTCCATCAGACAGGTCAGTGACGGGGAAAAAGTCTCAAGTAGCTAAAGGCACACGGTTCTCTTCACGGCAGACACTGCCGTGTGGGTCCGTCTGCTAAGTGAGCCTGTGGAGAGTAGCTCGGTCGAGGCTGCCACCTCACCTCGAACTTATCCCTCTTCTCCCGTCTCTCACCTCCGGCGATAGCGGCGGCGCAGCAGCGGGTGGAGTCGTGAAGGCGGGAGCTACCTCTCCTCTCTCCCCTGGTCCTTGGAGGTCGCAGCGGCGTCGGAGCATCGAGTTGAGCCGTGGAGGTGGCAGCGACGCGCAGGTCAGGGGCAAATCCTCCTCTCAATCTCACGCTGTCTTGTCTTCTCCTCATATCTTCGTCTGTAAAACTTAGCCTCTGAATCTCTGTTTCCTTTACTGATAGTTCTTGGAACGACGGAGAAGTTTCGGTGCATCCCCTTGTCCTTCGCATTGTTTGGTGTCTGATCCTTCCAGCAGAGGTGAGCATTCTGACTGTGCGAGATGTAATTTTGGAATGTGACTACTGAATGTGTGAGCTTAACTTCGTCCATCTGGATAACTGCTGTTTCTTTATACACTGCTACAATGGAAACACACGACCATTTCGTTTCTTACAGAGAGGCACTCATTTCCGAACTCACTTTTGTATGGTGGCTGAAAGTAGAGCATTGCCCCTCTTGTCAAGCTTTGACATGTAATTTAGATCATAATAAATGTTTGGCATTAGCTAGATGAAGTTAAGATTTATAGAAAGATGTGCCATCAAAGGGAGATCTTTTCATAGACCACTGATATGAAGATATTTACAGTACCATATAAGATTGTTTCATTTGGTCGAGTGCACTTCATGGTGCAGTGGTCTTGAGCAAATTGCAAGTTTGCAGCTGATCAATGAACATAACCTCCTCCACTTGATCCATCTCTTCCGCCTATAGTTCAGCTCCCGAAGATAGGCAGCTCGCCGCGGCTATGGAAAGGGCGGGGCCGATACCGTATTTTCACTCGATCTATTCAGCGTCAGGGTCGACCATGCAGGTAAAACTGTAGGGCCTTGTTCGTATGGATATTTTTTAGATTGAACAATGGAATAGGCTCTATGATTTTAAAGTTCTTAGGCTGTGTCAACAATCTGAGTGTTGGAATATCTGGTTGCTTTAAATAGGTGGAGCATTGTAATAGTTGAATGGCAGATGTTTTAACCGTCTCTCTCTGCGCTATTAACAGAATGAACTAAAGAAGGTCCGCATTCAGTGGGGTTCGATACTACAGGATGTGCTCGGTATGTTTGGTGCACCGGACGCAGTGTACAGGCATGAAAAATCTGATGGCATGGTCCAGGTTCATGTACATGTCCGTGTACCTGTTGACAAGAGCCGAACCATGTTTAAAGATGTGGAGGCACATGGAATTAAATGCCCAGAATTGTGGCTGGCGGAGAGCACAGCGGCGATTGCAGCGTTGCAGGAGTTTGAGCGTACACCGTTTCATGGACGTATTATAGACGTCAGCTGTTTGAGGTGCGAGGAGATGGAAACAAGCTGCAACCGGCTTTTAGTCAAAGCTGGTGAAGTGTATCGTGGAGTGAAGCTGCTATTGTCTAATTATGAAGACAGTATGGAAAAGGCAGAGGGATTGTATAAATCGTTTTTTGAGGAAGTGGTTGAGTCTAACCAACGTGGAACTAACGGTGTGCATTGTGATATTCTGTTGGACATTGCACATCGTATTTATGAGGTAAACAAGGAGAATTACATGAAGTTCAAGCAGCTGTCTGTCGAGTCAAAAGAGATAAAGGGTGCTGAATGGGATGTGCGCAGCCGTTCGGAGGAACATTTTCGTGATCGCCGTCACGACATGGTATATCTCTTATGCTTTACCACTCGATCCATGTCAATCTGTTATTATGTAGATGTTTTGGGTCATAAACTAAAATAAGTATATGAATTTAGGACAATGAATTAGTGCAGAGCATGAGTTGCATCCTCTAAATTGTTAGGCGTTCTCATGTTAGATCTGTGATGTAATACATTGTTTCATTTTTTTTGTTTGCAGCCCAAGAAGCGTGGGGGTGATTCTCCACCTGAGATAAAGATCTGCATGAAGATTGTTCTTGATGAGATGATTAGTTCTCTTGGGTGGGAGAAGCCTGTTTATGGCGTAACTCGTACTGGGACAAATCTGTTTGTGTGTGAGATTATCCTAACACTAAAGCCTGGCTACTTAGTTTCTGATAAGAAGACAGTGACTTTAGCCGGTGTCGAAGGTGCATCTCAGAGCGACGCTGTGGAAAGGGCTTGCCAGTCCGCTGTTTTGTTTCTGGACACGAAGATGAACCTTCGTTTAGTTGATCTGAACTACCTTAAAAGATTGCATGCGGAGCTGTATTTATCGGAAGCAAGGGAGGTGACAAGTCGCGCTATGTCCATGGGTGAGAAGGTACTCGCTGAGTGGGAGAATATGGTAGATGGGCTGCACACGTGCGAGGAGTACTGCTGGAGTATTGTGATGGAGCACCCGGAGAAAGAGCCCTGGAATCAGGTGTACAATCTGAAGTATCGGTGTGCTGATGATGTCAGCCACTTGTATGCAGCCTGCCTAAGTGATCTGATGCGTGCAAAGGATCGTCATAGATGGCTGAGTAGCTGGACTGACCAGTAGGTGGATCCGTAGGATGGGAATATCTACTTTGTCAGCCCTAATGAAATAATGTAGGTACCGTGTGTGTAGGTATCTTGTGTTCTAGGAACACAGCTCTAAAGACTTGAATGTATATGTAATTTATGTATTAACCAGCACTTTCCCGTGAACAATTTATGGTATGTTCATTAGTTGTACGTATCGTCTGTATGTATGTATTCTGAATCATCTGAAATGGAGTTGGAGAGGAACATGACTGAAATGTAGTGACCTCTGCTTCTAAAGACATTTGTATGTAGCACTTTTGGAGATTGGTGTTTTGCATCTATTCCTGCAATTGCTTTTGTTCTTAGAAGTAACCTCCGCTTATACTTACAAGTGATGGCTCTAATTAAAGAGATACTGCATATGTGTCTTTGCCTTGACCTTGCTACTTTATGCTGTGAATTTTAAAACATAGCACCTAAGAAAACTGTGAATCCAGTTCAGTAGCAGCATGATCATATCTAAACACTTCATGTTGAATCTCTGATATACACAAAAAGCTATGAAGTTTAGGCACCCTATGAAGTACAGACCTCGAGTGATGAAGCAACTGCTAACTAACATTTCTCAAACTGATGTAGGAGAAGGATTTTATATTCACAGGATTACTCAATGGGAATATTCACACACCATATTCCTCATAACAATCATTATTTTCAATGTAGGTACACAAAACATTTGATAAAACATATAATTCTCATCATAATGGAACAGAAGAAATACGAAGTCTAGCCACTGTATTTAGCCATAAAAAACAACACTGGAATTACATAAGTTCATAGCCATAGAACTTCCCAACATATCTTTCTAAGGTTTATCAAACATATCGTTGCTACTCTTCTGCCTCAACTCCATCTCCTGTGTTGTAGGCTGTCATGATTGACAATGGAACAACTTCTCGGTTAACTGAATCTAGTGTCGTTCTGCAACATGGTGATGCTGCATAGACAGTAATAAACGATGGAATGCTCCTTTTCTTCTCAGTCCAGACAGTGCTCATATATTGGTTGATATCTGGTGATGAACCTGGATTATAACCATCTTTGTCAAACATACAGAAAGGGCTAAGCAAGTCTTCAAGCACAGGTGAGCTAAAAAACTCAGTAGGCATAGATGTTGTCCTGATGCTAACTTTCTTTGACAGTGATTCTTTCAAAGCATCTAAAGAGGTTGACCATGGAATCCAAGAAAAAGGCTGGGAACATATCTGAATATCTTTGTTTGCACCTACTGTTGCTTGTAAAAGGTGAGGCAATGGCATATGTGTGGATCGTGCTATGTATCCAGAAACACCAACTGACTGCACCACCAATTCTGAAGTGCTGCATGCTGCCAGTGATCTCAGATTTTCGGCAACGTCATTGACCGCCAACTCAATACCTAATTGTTTTGGTATTAGTATGATAGACGACCGCAGTTCTGTGATTCGATGTCAGGCAACTAATTGTATTAGCTTGAGTGATAAGCAGAGCTGCTCATAAGCTGAAGCTAATTCTCACTATATACTGCAATGAGATAAGGCAATATTTTCAACAATCTCTTAAATGCCGCCATGAACTAAAGAAACAGGACATGAAGCAGCAGCCGAAATAAAAAAATAAGCACAGGTGAAAACAGCAAAAAAGGGAACAAAGTAAAGCGCGGAACACCATCCAAAAGTCACCAAGGATCTACAGGGCAAGCAAAAAAAACAAAGCTCTATCTATATATGATTTTTGCCTGGTCGAATCATCCAAGAAACCAACAATTCAGCCAAGAGAAAGCACAACCATCAAACAGAAGCAACCAGAAGCACAGCCACTGGCGGATCCAAGTAGAGCTTGGGGGGTGCACAGGACACCCCCAAAATATTGTTTTCTTTGTATAACTCTAGATTTCCACCATATGTGCACCCCTGAAATTAAGATTTTTGTGCATCTGTGCACCTATTTCGGTTGCGTGCACCCCGGCTGTCTCTGCTCTAGCTCCGCCACTGAGCACAGCTGAACCTAATGCTCACTATATACTGCAATGAGCCAAGAGAGGCAATACTTTCAACAGTTTTTTAAATGATGCCATTAACTAAATAAAACATAACACAAGTAACTATTAAGCATCTAGTTATATACTGCAATGAGCCAATACTTTGAACAGTTTTTAAATGCTGCCATTAACTAAATAAAACAAAACACAAGTTACTATTGAACATCTAGTTTGAACCTAATGCTCACTATATACCGCAATGATCCAAGAGAAGCAATACTTTCAACAGTTTTTTATATGGTGCCATGAACTAAAGAAAACAGAACACAAGTAACTACTGAACATCTAGTTTGATATAGAAAGGCTGTCTTTTGCTACAACCTTCACAACATGAGGTGAATCAGCTCCATATTCAGATTCTATCAATCCTCCCAAAACATACCGTCCTGCACCGATGGCTCCACCTGGCAAACACCCTGCATTGAAAAAAGGCAATTAGTAAGCAGTGAAGGGGCCCCTACACCTCCTTGTCGAACTAAAACCAAGAAAAGTATTTGCGAAAAAATAGTATTGCTTTACACAGCATATGATAGCAAATTTCAATTTAATTGCTTTAGACAACATATACATGTACCTAAACTGAGTACCTAAAATTCAAATAGCTTCAAATAACCATGCATTTACAGTAGACATTTATCTTAATCAGATTAGACATAAATCACTATTGGTTGATATAATCGAGTGCATCTTATTCTGAACACAACACACTTAGATAAGCAAGTCGGAAAGAAGTGTCATACCTCAAGGAGCCAACACCGGGTGTGGAAGCATCGCAGGGCACAACCAACTGGCCAGTCGTGGTCAGTACCATCCACCACTCGATTAGCCTCCCCGCTGCAGCCACCTGCCAAACCGATCAGAACCCCTCGAAGTGTCAAATAGCTTGAAACAACCATGCATTTACGGTAGACATATATCTTAATCAGATTAGACATGTAACATAGCACGAGTACCTAAACTACTCCACGTAACATAGCACGAGTACCTAAACTACTCAGGATTTCAGTTAAGTGTATATCATAATCCAGACCAGGCATCACATTCCAGCTACGATTCCCGGCAAGGTATACATGAATGAAAATCGAGCTGAATGTATTATATAAAAGTAATATCCTAGAAAAACACTCACTGACAACAGTTTACAAACTTGCTAATAAAAATAATCTGTATCTAGCAATATCCTGAACGTATTTATAAAAGCAATATCCCAAAAAAACAGGGGCATCATCACTAAGAACCTGAGACAGCAAAAATAGAAATAAAATTTCAATTATACATGGAATCCTATTAACAACATAGAATCCTACCTAACAAATATAGATGCAAGGGCAGAAAGAGGCTAATAAACTGTCCATTGAGAATTTATCTCATCCTAGAGACATTATAGGAAAATGAACGAAAGATGGAAACCAAATACTATAATTCAATGGACAGTTTTGCTAGCTAACAAGACCAAACAAGCAACAATAGGGACACGTAGGAAGAGCTCCATAAAATAGTTTTCAATGAATTTCTCTCATCCATTCACAGGCGGATGCCTTAACAAATATGTAGTTGACCAAGAAACTAAAGGCAAATAATTTTTCAGGTTATAGATATCACAGAGGCACTCCCAGGATGAGCTCCAAAAATAACCTCGGCAATAGATCGACCAAATCATGATGCTTTGCATGGTGAACAATAAATGACAGTATGGAGCTTATGAAACAAAAGAAAGATGTGAAGCAATCACTTGAGCAAGAATGCCATTCATATATCCACTGCGTCTTTAATTCAGATCATAAAAATATGATTGTTTTACATTGGACCCTGTCCACATACCTACAGGAGTAGATCCTGGATATACACTTGGAACTCTCCTGCACTCCAAAGTAAATCCATCTTCTCATCTGCAGGAGTCTTCCGACAATCAGAAAATCTTCATTCGTACTTGCAGCTTGTAGAAAGAAAGCATAAAAGAGAGGATACATATTTGTATCACTACAGACCACAGTATAGTGAAAAGTTTAAATGTGAGTACAACATCCAAATTAAAGGCTGGAAATAAGCACATGAAGAAACATACTAATAATGTTTTCTTAGCTCAGGTTCACCTAATAACCAAAACATGGAAAGTTCCTCTGAATTAGAATTCAGTTTGAAAGATAAACTCATAGGAATTACAAACCAACTTTGAGCTTCTATCTTCCGCTTGCTCAGTCCCAAATGCCAGGTTATCTATATATGAATACACAAGATCATAGAATTAACAACAATTTTGACACACCACATTCCAAATGTAAAGGTATTTCTTGAAGCTAACCTAAATACATAATTAATTCAGAGGCAAACCACATTCCGGCCTCTAAAAGAAACCGACACAAAACATCTGCTACAAATCAGATCTGGGTTTTTACATAAACTTCATGCACTCTTATTAAACTAAAAGAATGCAATGTGGTTGTCTCTAAAACGCAGTAGTAACTTCAAGCAAGGATTTGACGGCAACCAGGCTCAGGTGCAGGGAAAAGTCCAGTGCATCATTAGCAAGAGATCCTAGTTAAACTGAATGCCAATCTTAGAAAGCACATTTAATTTAGAAAGCTGTTTCACAGAGCAGTTATGATATGAATGGAGGTGTGTGGACAGTAATCTTTAGTAGAGATACCGGAACACACATGAAAAAAAGGAAATTCAGAGACATATATTCCATCAGCATCAAATTATTTGAAAGTAACACAATTATTCAAACATCTCAGCAGAATAAATACAAAAACTACAATTCAATATCTCTTAAATCTTAACCCGAACTATGCCTGGAAAGCACAAACTAAAAAAATGACCAACAACAACAATGGAACACCTCTCACTCGGATTCCCTCCGCGAGCAGAAAATAAATAAAGAGAAAAACCAAACTGAAGATGGAAACTAAAGAGGAATAGAATCATAGTTCTAAACCAAATGACAGCAATAGAAATAGTAAAGAAATATCTGCACAAGCAAATCATGAATGTCCAAAAATGGCATTCATTGCACAAACAAATTAACAGGGCAAAGGGGAGGCAAGAGAGAGAGACCACCATTAAAGGTTCCATTTGAATCCTCAGATCAAAGCACCACCAAGCATCACATCGAGATGGAGAGAGGACGCCCAGCACGACCATTTATCTTTTTCATATTCTTTTTCCATATTCTTTTTCCCAACCTGGTTATACTTTTATCTTTTTCTACATTAAACTATACTGTTCCAAGTAACCTATCACATAGAGCAACAAAAAGTACTTTAACACTTTAACCTATGCTGCAGAAATGTATGGATTGCACAAATCCAACTCAACAATAAAAGGAAAAATATATTATTTCTATGTGAAAAGCTTTAGTTATTACAGTAATGTCCAACAACTAATCTTAGTCTCCATGTATGACTTTTGCTTGATATACATAAATGCAATGTAAGCACATAATGTTCATTTTAATATACTCAGAGATAAGCCAGAAATCAATGTAGAAATAACACAAATACACAATACTGGAAATTTTATAGATAATGAGATGAACAGGGGTCCGAAAACCAAATAATCTACAACACTAATAAGTAGAAGATAGTTTTATCTCTCCTACAACTGCTCTCAAATGTGCAGGAAATTATAGAATATGGACTTCTTTCATACAAGGTCAAAAAAGAGAACCATAAGTAGAGGATAGGTTAAGCCAAATTTTGACAATGCAAAGACAACCCGAATCTGTGATACAATATAAGTATATGAAGAGATTAAACTGAAATTGCCACCAAAACAAAAGAACGGCCTATTTTAACCATGTGCTCTTTTGTACCAAAGAGACCCCAAAAGAAAAATTAGGATTGAAAGCCTGACCATTTTTGTAGTTTGCCTATTTTACCAAATGCCAAGATGGAATCATAACTTATTTCAGGCCACGACCCGAGAACCAACATCAAAATCAATACTCTGCCATTCTGAGATATGAAAACTTCAAGATAAAAGCAAGATACAGTGAGCAGGGAGACGAACCAACAAAGTAAGCTGCAGCAGCATGAGCTCGTGACTTCATGTAGAGTGCGTAGGCTGATGTCCTCGTGAGCTGCTATGTGACCCCACCCGCTGTTGGCATTAAAAAACCTGAAATAGCATGTACCAGTGTAAAGGTTAATCATCAGACAAACTAATCCTAATTTAAAGTAAAGCATGGGAAGGTTCACTTGGATTCAATTCCCTTGAAAACAAAATCAGATATGAAATCCTCACATTCCTTCACCAACGAAATTGCACATACATGCATTGTACCCTACTCACATACTGCAAGATAAATGCCAACACTCACAGAGACAACCAATCTTGTAGTGCTACTGATATGTTTAGCTGATGCATTTAAAAGAAACAGGAAGATAAGAATTATAGAGGAGGTAAAACAACCAAACTGAAACAAAAGCTCTTATCTACTTAAGCTGGGGTCACGTATTTATTTATCAACTCAGTAAGTAAATGGCACAACGCATGTTAATTTTACAAATGCCAACCTAGCTAGGCAGCAACCTTCAGCAGAACTAAAATAGCCGGCCGTGCAAGTATCCGTACAATGAAGCATCCATCTGGTCAATTCACACCGTGACTATCTATAGAACAACATAAACTTTTGCAATCTTATGAAGCATCTATTCTTCCGCACACAGGAGGAAACATTATAATTAGCAACCTGTCGTATTTACTAACAACCATCAAAATGACAGGGCACACAGGAGATATTTGAACTTTCGCCTCGGCGTGGGGGAGACCAACCTGCTGCTCCTCCTCCCACTGCCATCCTTCTCACACTCCCTGCATCGCCATGGCCAGAATCACCACCGACCTGTGCAGAATGACCTTGTACAAGAGGCTGCAAATAAGTATCAACACAAACATAGTTCAATTTTTTTGAAAAAGACAAACATAGTTCAATTAATAACAGGTCTCACTATATAAGAAAAGATTGAGGTCGTGGCACTGTTATTTATAAGCTGATACAGATTTGTATTACTCCATTTGATCAAATCTCAAATATCGTACTTGTTTTCGTCGCTACGACCAAACGGCTGAACCAAATTGAGTGAATGAAGGCTCAAAATGATCGTGGGAACAAGACCTATAAACACTCCAACTATTTCTCCTCTGATTTTACCATTTAGGTACCCTAAAATGATGATTTTCATTGCTGCGTGCATAAGAACAGCAGCCCCCATCATTTTTTCCTAATCCGTAAAAGGATTTGTTCATCCCCTGCCCTGGGAATCAACGGAACACCATGTGCAGCAAGTGAGGGTCAAGGAGGGTGGGGAAACTTACCCTTGGGGCTTGAGTAGGAGAAATCGGACAGGAGGAGGTGCGGATCTTCTCTTCTTCTCCTCCTCTTGCCTCCTCTTCTTGTTCCTTCTTCTTCTTCCTCACATCAAGTACAGGTTGCACTTGGTGGTGGGGGATTTCGTGGTGCAGCTAGGAGGGACCTAGGGGAGAGTTTGAAGAGGAGCAGGCAGGGGTGCTGGGAGGTGGTCGTCGGGGCTGGGGCTGGGGCTCGCCGGAACCGGCCGGGATCTGCCGGAGATGGGATATGCCCAGCCACCGCCGCCACCCTGCCCGGCCGCCGCCATGCCTGTCCCGACCACCGTCGCCGCCTACCCGGCCGCCGCCGTCTCCTCATGTAGCAGAGAGGAGAAAAGCATGAGAGGGGATTGGGGAGAGAGACGGGTGCGGGGATTGGCTAGGGTTTCACCCGGTTTTGTCCCACGCGAGTTGCGGGGCAAAAAGTGAGACGCGGACGAGCGACTCTTGCCCACTGATTTGTGGGTCCAGTGCGCAGCGTGGCCCACGATGTCATGTGCATATTAGGCAACACGAAGTAAAAAAAAATCACCGCATCCAACGGCTGGAGGTGAAAGTGGGAGAGGTAAAAATACTGTAGCAGTAAATCCGACGGCTGAGGTTGATTTCGAGGGGCAAACATCGTGAGGAGGCGGGTACCCTCTCATCCTTTATAGTAGTAATTTGTTGAGTATTCTTAACTAGCTACTGCAGTGCTTTTAGCTCCTGTTTTTCATGCATCTCTTCGAGCTGTTAGCACTTGTTTATAAATACTCTCTTGCTGCATTATATTATCATTTGGAGAGTTTATGTTTAAATAAATTGATTGGTGTTTGTTTGGAAGAAAGAAAATGCTACATGTGTAGTTGGTATTGGAAAAGACATATGCATTCTTGTAGATCATTGTCTTGTTTTGATTTGACACTTTGCAATTGTTTTGAGCTCTCAAGTAGATCATGTTTAAGCTCTTGCATCATGTAGTTAAAGCCTAGTAGTGGAGAACTACCGTAGAGCTTGTTGAGACTTGGGATGCATATTTGTTCTCTCTAAGGTCTAGATATTTTCTGGTAAAATGTTTGAGCAACAAGGAAGACAGTGTAGAGTCTTATAATACTTGCAATATGTTTTTATTTGAGTCTTGCTGTACCGGTTTATACTTGTGTTTGCTTCAAACAACCTTGCTAGCCTAAACTCTGTACTGAGAGGGAATGCTTCTCGTGCATCCAAACCTTGAGCCAAAACCCATGCCATTTGTGTCCACCATACCTACCTACTATGTGGTATTTCCTGCCATTCCAAGTAAATACTTCATGTGCTACCTTTAAACTATTCAAAACTTTATTACTCCTTATTTGTGTCAATGTTTTATAGCTCATGAGGAAGTATGTGGTGTTTTATCTTTCAATCTTGTCACTGACTTTCAACCAATGGACTAGTGGCATATACATCCGCTTATCCAATAATTTGCAAAAAGAGCTGGCAACGGGGTGCCCAGCCCCAATTAATTACAACTTTCATTAATAATTCTCTTCACATGTTTTGCCCTGATTTATCAGTAAGCAACTTAATTTGCAAATAGACACTCCTCCATGGTATGTGAATGTTGGAAGGCACCCGAGGATTCGGTTAGCCATGGCTTGTGTAAGCAAAAGGTTGGGAGGAGTGTCATCTATAAAGAAACTAAAATACATGTGTAAACAAAAGAGAAGAGGGATGATCTACCTTGCTGGTAGAGATAACGTCCTTCATGGGAGCCGCTCTTGAAAGTCTGGTTGACAAGGGGGTTAGAGTGCCCACTACCATTCGTTGACAACAACAAACACCTCTCAAATACTTATTTTGTGCTCTCTATATGCTTTCGAAAACTTAAAAAGCTCTAGCACATGATTTAATCCCTGCTTCCCTCTGCGAAGGGCCTATCTTTTACTTTATGTTGAGTCAGTTTACCTACTCCTTTCTATCTTAGAAGCAAACACTTGTCAACTTTGTGTGCATTGATTCTTACATGTTTACTTATTGCACTTGTTATATTGCTTTATGTTGACAACTATCCATGAGATATACATGTTACAAGTTGAAAGCAATTGCTGAAACTTAATCATCCTTTGTGTTGCTTCAATGCCTTTTACTTTGAATCTATTGCTTTATGAGTTACCTCTTATGCAAAACTTTTTGATGCTTGTCTTGAAAGTACTATTCATGAAAAGTTTTTGCTTATATGATTCATTGTTTACTCTTTATCTACTGTTAGCAAACTATAGACCATTGTTTTGAGTCACTTCATTCATGACATGAGCCTAGCAATATTTGATCAAGATTGTGTGAAAGCATGTCTCCTCAGAAATTATTTGTTGTTATCGTTTTACCTACTCGAGGACGAGTAGAACTAAGCTTGGGGATGCTTGATACGTCTCCAACGTATCTAATTTCTGATGTTCCATGCTTATATTATACCAATTGCTACATGTTTTATATACACTTCATATCACTTTTATGCATTTTCTGGGACTAACCTATTAACAAGATGCCACAGTGCCAGTTCCCTGTTTTCTGCTGTTTTTGGTTCCAGAAAAGTACTTCTGCGAATATTCTCGGAATTGCACGAAACAAAAGGCCACGTCCCTATTTTTCCACACGTACACGGAGTCCGAAGGAGAGACGAAGAGGAGCCAGAGGTGGCCAAACCACCTGGCGGCGCGGGCCCCCCTGCCGCGCCAGCTGGTGGGGGCCCCTCGGCTCCACCGACGCGCCCCTTCGCCTATATATTGCCTCAGACGCGAAAACCCTAAAAACAAGTCATATTCCACGAAGAGTTCCGCAGCGCCGCCGCCGACAAGTTTCGGGGGACAGAATCTCTGTTCCGGCACGCGCCGGGACGGGGAATTGCCCCCGGAGTCATCTCCATCGACTCCACCGCCATCTTCATCGCCGCTGCTGACTCCCATGATGAGGAGGGAGTAGTTCTCCCCCGAGGCTGAGGGCTCTACCGGTAGCTATGTGGTTCATCTCTCTCTCCCATGGTGTGATCTTTATGTGATCATGTGTATTGCTAGTATCGCTGAATACATTAATAATGTTTATGCTACTCAAGTGATTTTGTCTAGTTTCTGGAGTCATTGTGACAACACGGTATCAAGGTGACAGTGTGGGTACTTGTGTGACTCTATGAATAATTTAGACATTTATCATGGCTTATTCTTGGGAATTGTGGTGTTTGTTTACTCAGACTTTGAGGTGTGCTTTGCAGCCCTACGCATAGTACTCTTGCTTCATCAAGAAGGAGAATAATCCCGAGTAGTATTTACTTGTGTTCAGTTGTGCTAATCTAGTTGAATATGTAGATGTTACTCTTTATCTATTATGCACTCTATAGGTTACTTTAATATGAACTCCGGTACTCTCCACGGTGTAAAGGTGACAGTGTGTGCACCGTGTGTGACTCCTTTATGACGTTGTGGCGCTTGTTTACTCCGGCTTGAGGTGTGCTTTTGTAGCCCTACACAATGAATGGTGTTTGTTATCCAACAAGAGAGTGTTTAAGAGTAGCTTTTACTTATTCAGTTATGAGATCATTGTTGAGAGTGTCCACTAGTGAAAGTATGATCCCTAGGCCTTGTTTCTAAGCATTGAAACACCGTTTACAACAAGTTCTGCTACATGTTTGCTTGCTGCCATTTTTATTCAGATTGCAATTACTACTTATAATCATCCATATCACTTGTATTTCACTATCTCTTCGCCGAACTAGTGCACCTATACATCTGACAAGTGTATTGGGTGTGTTGGGGACACAAGAGACTTCTTGTATCTTAATTGCAGGGTTGCTTGAGGGATATCTTTGACCTCTACCTCCCTGAGTTCGATAAACCTTGGGTGATTCACTGAAGGGAAACTTGCTGCTGCACTACAAATCTCTGCTCTTGAAGGCCCAACACTATATACAAGAATAGAAGCACACGTAGACATCAGACACATTGTCGGTTAACCAGTCCTGCGGCTTGGTGCTGCCGTTATACGGCTTTGTGACTCGGCCAAGCTGAAACCATGGCACACTTGGCTCATTCATTATCCGAGGTCCAAAGCATGGAGGACCTGGTGGGCCTTGCTCTTCCAGTTGCTCTGACTGGTAAATCTTGTCCAACTTGAGGCGCTGATCACTTGGGTCCAACACCCGAGGTCCCAGCCTATCATGCACTGGATACCCGGCTCGCGCCATAGCCGAGTTGCCATCATCATAGTGGTTGCCCTCCTGGCCACCACCTTGCTACTGCGCCTGCACCATCACTTGTTGTTGCTGCCTGGGTTGGTTCTGACTCGGAGGGCGAGGTGGTTGGCCTCTGCCAGCCGAGTTTCCCCTTCTGGCTCCCGGATTGCCACCATGGTTTCGACTCGAACCACCTCCTCCTTGTGCAGCCATCTGCTTGCCAGCATATTCTGCATCATAAGCCTGCAACTGCTTGTTCTGACCCGAGTTCACACTTTTGGCACGCTCGACATCGACATGCGGTGACGAAGCTTGCCCCTTGGATCTCTGGCTGACAGCCTTAGCCGACACTACCACCCGGGAAGCACCAGCATCCGGATTAGCTCTCCGGTAAGCCTCATTATGCCGGTTACAAACATCAACCAGCTCATTGACCCTTTCTGCCTGCCTTCGCCAAGCATCTCCGGATAAGTTAGGCAACTCGGCTCGCGCTGCTGCTGCAGCCCTGAGATTCTTAGCCGGGGAACTATACACTGGCTTGCCAGTTCCTGATCTGTGACTAGCAGCCTTGGTCGAGCTCGAGACAGCGGCTCTAGCTAACTCGTCATTGAGGTCTTTACCTCGATTGCGTAGGTCCGCGTTCTTGCGAGGCTCTACCGGGGTGAAACCATCTAGGATACCATTGGCAGCATTGAACTCTCTCATATCTCTATCAAAAGCTAGCTTGGTTTCTACCACTATCCGAGCCTCTCTTTGCAACCGCACGCGCTCTGCCTCAAACTCGGCTAAGCTAAGCTCTACACCTGCTGCTGGTGCCAATGGCCGAGCTAACTTCTCAAGAATATCCTCCAAGGGAGCATCCTTACCCGATGGACCACCTTGACCGACCTGAGTCGGCCTCTCCAGCTGAGGCTTCGCTGTCCGAGTTGGTCTGTCGACCGGATCGGTTGGAGTAGCCAGCACCTCGGGCGCCGGACCTTTGCCAGCATCCGCCTTGCTCACAGCTGCACTTGGCCCCGCCATCATCACCTCCACGCTCCTCTCGGAGCGAGCGCTACGCCGGCCGAGAGTCGCACGGAAAGAAGGAGGATCCTTAGCCACGAGCACCTGCGCCGGTTACTCGCGGACACGCTCGGTGACGACGTAGGTGACGAAGTCGCCGAATCGGATGAAGCGCCCATCTCCAGGGAGTGACCTCCCCCCGATGCAACCAGCATTGTTGCTGATGAAGGTGTACCCGCCGTAGTTGCAGACGAGCCCGGAAAGCACTCGCACGCCGGCGCCGGGGACGGAACCCGTCCGGATGGAAACCCCAGCCAACGCCACTGCTCGCCCCACGGTGGGCGCCAACTGTCATGGTGGTGTCACGGCAGATGCCATAGGATGGCTAATGTTGGGGCTCGCTAGGACGTTGGGGGATCCGGAGAGGGTGTGCACGCTCATGAAGCGCGCATGGAAGAACACTCAAGAACAAGCAAAACCAAACCAAGAACACAAAGAACACACCGATTTACCCTACTTCGGGCCCTTTTGAGAAGGTAACACCCCTACTGCAGCACTATCCTACTCTCTTTATCTCTTATGATCACAGTTACAAGCTGCTCCTTGAGCTGTATAGTTCAACAATGATGAAAGCTCTATGAGGAAGATGAAGTCAGGGGGGAAATGAAGCATCAGTTCGTCGTCCCTCGCGCAAGAGGATGTGGTGCACTATTTATACATTAATCGAATTACTATCTTGCCCTTGCCTCCAAGTGATAATGGCACTACCAGGAGGTAAAAGACAAGCTTCTACCCACTGTCAGTCCAACGGTCAGCATTGTCCGTCTCGGACAGTGCCCTTTCCTCTTTGGTTGATAAACCAGCTCTACTGCCAGTGGCCTGTCTTCCACCGATTACCCGAAATAGCCGAGTCAGCTCCTAGGGCCTTGCGACCCGGAAAACCTGTGGCACGACCTTGCTGTCTTCTGCTCCTCGGGCCTGAGGCCTTCAGGACCCGTAAACTTACTGACACTTCTTGGCCTTTTGCGCCTCTATCCGGCATATGGCTCTATACCGGATCTCTCACATATGACCCGGTTAAGCAAGCCGGATCCTTCATAGCTAACCCGGTTAAGGGTAAGCCGGGTCCCTTCATCTTGACCCGGCAAGGCTTTGCCGGATCCACTCGGCTTCTCCCTGCACACACAAACATAGACAAGCCTTACCCGAGTTAAGGAAGTCGGATTAGGCCACATGGTCTCCCTTGAGTCGGATTGCTCTGGTGCCTAACTTCTATCCCATAAGAGAATAGCTCTAGGCGCAGCTCCGCGAAGATGTCTTAGGCTTGCTCCCGAAGACATCTTCGAGAAGCTGCCTCTTAGAGGAATCCTCTGCCTTTGCGTGAATGAGAGTGAGCCTCTGGTGGTCTATTTATAGTACTTCCAGGGGCACATCCTGACCCTTGCTTTCTCCAAAGGACAGCTCTTATCCTTCCCAAGAGCCAACCTTCCAGAGAGTGCCTTTTCACAGTCCGAAAGGTCAAGCTTCATTGTCACTAACCGACTTCACTATGTCGGCTTAAGTCATTTTACTAATTAGATTCGGCCCAAGTTATCTGGCCCAAGAGACCCGAATTAGCCTTGACCCGGTCAACTCTTTACAGCCTTTGCCTCCACATCTTTGCCATACCCGGGGGCAGCCCCCCGATATTGGGGTTGTCTGGTCGGTGTCCGCGGGCGCGTCCGGACGCGTCCGGGACATTATGGGGGACGGATTTGGGGGTTACGGTTGGAGATGGTCTTACGGTGCGAATTTTTGCCTGGCTCGCGATCAGAGGGCGATGTAACATGGCTGACATCTTAGCAAAAAAGGGCTGGCCGCATGAGGATTCCTGCATTTTCTGCACAAGGCCTGAAACTTCTAATCACCACTGCCCGTTCATTACTCAGCTGTGGTTTCAAATCCTGCCAATCGCCGGTCGACCACCCTGCTTTCTGCCTCAACCTAATCAGACACTAGCATACTGGTTGAAGCAAACAAGAAAATACTTAAGAGATACCCAGAAGGAAGAGCTGGATTGCTTTAGCTCAGTTGGTCTGGTGGACGACATGGAAAAAAAGAAACGCTCACATTTTCAACCACCATGCCCGCAATATGACTGAGGTGAGGCTGAACATCCTACAGGAAGCAAGCCTGTGGAGGTCAGGAGGACGACCGCGAGTGGCATCGCTGCTCCAAAGACCTAGGGAGCCTGACTAGGATTTGTAATTCTGTAACTCTCTAGTGTCTAGCTGTACATATTTTTTCAGTTTCGGGTCCTTGTACTCCTTTTCTTCTCCTACTATCAATGAAATAGCAGACTGGACTGCTTTTCCGTCAAAAAGAAGTAAACTCTCGTGACCCAATGTTTTGTAGCATTGTTTTACCCTATACCAGAGATGCAATCCACAAGTTCGATACATGCCTCTTCCTGTTACCTCCCAAGTCAACATTGCTTTAGAAGTTTAGCCCATTGCTCTCAGCATCAGCAAATACTAGCAATTAAACATGGAGGCATGCAAGGGCTTCTCTACGACAGCTATGACATCCATAGGGATGATATATATATAGTCCCAGAATACGGGTGTTGATACACCAGCAGTTTAACAGCCAGACGTTGTAAGATCATGTTATCGTACATGAGTACTTTCGGTATCAACTTCACTCTGAATGGTTAAAAATGACAACAACCTCAACACTGAATGCAAATCTATTTTAATGTCACGCCGAGGGTTCAACAACGTCTGCTCCATTTTACTCCACCATTGATGTCGAGTGGATCATCACAGATTTCGTATCAAGCTTCAGTACTGACATTGATTGGGAGACGGCGATTTGGCTAGTGGGTCTAGATGCACACATTAGGTAATTTATTTTTGATTTTTTTCTTTCAGAATGTCAAAAAATTCAAGAAAAAAATTCGGATGTACATTACAGCGTGATGTGTTAGCACAAAAATTGGTATGATGAAAAAACTTTTTTTCAACCTATACAAAAAAGAGAAAATTCTGACACGTATATATACATTTTGATATGTTCGAATTGTCTTTTTTGCACTGGTTGCAAAAGAAGTTTTTTTTTTCACGTAACATTTTGTACTGACTTGAAATGTGTTGGACTACATGCAAAAAATTTGTTTTGAATTTTTTGACATTTGGAAAATTGTTTTTGAGTAGTGGGTGACCCGCCACCCATTTTGAATATCCGCATTGATCACTGCTACAAGAGATCTGCTTTACCACCCATTTTGAATATCCGCATTGATCACTGCTACAAGAGATCTGCTTTTTCGTTTAGCTGGCATCCAAAGTTTCTACTCACGCTGTTCACAAGTATAAGATATTTTAGTTTTTTTTCAAAAATAGCTTCACTCATTTTGATCTGTATATAGTCCACACTGAAATATCTAAAACATCTTATAATTGTGAACGATGGGAGTGCCATAAACTCATATAAGCGGCTTCAACTCCATTGTCATTTTATCAGGATCCAGGAGACAATCTTTGAGTTCTGAAAAAGGAAAATGTGTTGGACTACATGCAAAAAATTTGTTTTGAATTTTTTGACATTTGGAAAATTGGTTTTTGAGTAGTGCACCCACCACCCATTTTGAATATCCGCATTGATCACTGCTACAAGAGATCTGCTTTACCACCCATTTTGAATATCCGCATTGATCACTGCTACAAGAGATCTGCTTTTTCGTTTAGCTGGCACCCAAAGTTTCTACTCACACTGTTCACAAGTATAAGATCTTTTAGTTTTTTTTTCAAAAATAGCTTCACTCATTTTGATCTGTATATAGTCCACACTGAAATATCTAAAACATCTTATAATTGTGAACGATGAGAGTGCCATAAACTCATATAAGCGGCTTCAACTCCATCGTCATTTTATCAGGATTCAGGAGACAATCTTCGAGTTCTGAAAAAGGAACATGTTATAATAAGATATAATCATGATACTTCGAAAACAAGTGCCGGAGACAAACACCGTGAGGCTTTTATCAGCAGTTCAGGCTTTAACACTACAGTCTAGTTGGTAGACAACCACCATGAGGAACAAACAACTACTCCACACAAAATGGATACAGACCTAGAACAATGCAGCAAGTCAAGTACAGCACAGATGGCAACAATCTAAGCTTGTGTTCTAAACTGGAAAGGCGAAGGCGACCACAACAACTAATCATCATCCACTCGAAGATCGCGGCCACTTATCGTTAAAGGGCACAGGAAAGATCCTCTCTTCGTCCTGGTGGTAGTATACATGCATTCCGCAACCTAAAAGGCTAGCTCACAGCTTAGAATTAAGCGGCCAAGGAGCTTCCGCCGTCATTATCAGCCCCAGCGCTGGCAGGAGGCTCAGAGCTGGCCCCACCTGCTGCATAGGTTGGTTCAACTTGCTGGGCCTGGGGCATGCCATTGACAACCCCAGGTCTTGCAGCCATTTGACCAGCGAATGGAAGCAACTGAGCTTGCTGTTGCTGTAGTTGCTGCTCCTGCATCTGCTGAGGAGTTAGAGGGGTCCTGGGAGGGAACATTGGCACCTGTGACATGTAATGCCCTGCCCCTGGCGATGCACCAGGTGGAGCCATCTGTATGCAAAGTAACATTAGTGCACACAGCAGAAACAACAGTATGCTGTATAAAAAGTCAGAGAAATGACAAACCTGAGGACGGCTTACAGAGGTCTGTGGCTGGGTATCAGCAATTGCGGCTAAATACAAGAGATTCTTCTGTAGCTGGGCTTGATACCTGAAAAAAGTTTACTGGGAGATGAAATTTCTATATATTTCTCCACATCCGTTTCAGAAGGAAATCCAGATTCACGTAAGGAAGTACTGTTATGTAAATGGAAATTTGTTCGAAGCGTCTATCTACTACCAATTATAGTACGAAAGCATTATGGCGTGCCAAGAACATTAGGAAAAAGAAAAACATCACATAGTATTTCCCCAGTAACAACTAGTAAACTAATAACAAAGAACGCAACCTTCAATAATCGTAAAAACCGAGAACTGAGCGCTAGCTCAGTGGCAGAGGAAGTGAGTGCCCATCCAGATTCGAGTCCCAGCTGAAGCACGCTCAGAGAATTTGGGGTCACACCTGAGGTACACTCGAACTATACGGGAAGTATCATCTATCTAACAACGTAAAGCCGAGGGATCCTTCCCCGTTGGTCAACGTTTATACTCATAAAAACAAAAACATGGCATCGGATTAGAAACACTGCCCATAGGTACAGCCACACAGGGTCACATATATGATGCATGGGCAAAGACATCAAGGACAACGGAACTGCTGATCTGGCACACACATGGAAGATTACGAGTGGGTACATACATGTAAAGCAACGTGGTGCAATTGTTGACACGGGTGCAATTATTGGCCACCTTGGATAAAGATGTCAAGGACAATGGAACTGCTAAACTATATTGCTGACCCAGGTGTAATTGTTGTTTTTATTTGACACTTCCAATGAGAAGAGACACTATCGGTGCTAGAGGGTTGGCGTAAAGGTAGAGATCTTCAACATCATGACCGGCCTCCACAGGAACAACATAACCAAATTACAGTTACCTCCACGTTATTGCCACGCTGTATGATGGCCACTCACACAATGGGGCCCTACTACAGCGGTCTTGCTGTCTCTCCTACCTCCTAGCAGATTTACCACCTCAAAAGAAATAGTTTATCAAAGCGCAGACAAGCACCTGCACAAGAACAACAACAGGGTGCTCCACAGACACTAGTCATGAACTGACTTGATGCCACATGTAAGTGCATCAGCGAGAAACAATCATGAATCTGACAAGATTTATCTGCAGCTTCGAAACTCTGAACTCAAATCAAAGTCTATAATTTTTAAACGTGCTCACGAACCTAAACTCAAATTAAAGTCTGTAATTTTTAAACGTGCTCATGAACCTCAGTGGGTGATCGCATCATGACCTGGGTGATTGATCTGAGGAATGGTGACCCAGTTACAAGGTTGTAACTGGGAGTGCTTCAATGGGTGGAAGAAGTACCAAACTCTATTCAGAAGTTGAGTCTTCCTTTTGCGCTCGAACTTGCGGTCATGTTGCTGTCTACGGAATTGAGATATCGTTCATCGAGAAAAATGGCCAATATATGAGCTATAGTTCTGCTGATAATAGATCTCTATAACCATTAGATAATCACATTCTATCATCTGTTTTAGTGCAGCTCATGTCTGAAATACCCTTTTTTGGTTGTTGATATCGAAAGTACATTGTGTACCAGTTTTCACTGCAATGTTCATTCCCTTGTTTCTTATTTTCCGTTAGCTTATGCAGAGGGCTTAATTTGTCCAAGTTCATATTCTTTTAAGCTCATAATTCTGATTGCTTCCTATTTCCCTACTGTATAAATGCACAGGTTGGTACTGTTACTATACAGCAGCTTTCTGATATGGGTAATCAAGCAGAAGATGTTCATGCACGTGCTTTAAATTATCACTGCAGGACAATAGGACAGGAGCAGGTGATACGTGTCCCCACTGTCATTGACCATTGACTGCACACATGGTGCCACATGCACTGGGTGTCTTCAATGCTTGCTCTACCCAAGGTTCTTTACAAAGTGCCCTGCACGTCCTATTTATACCACAAAGCTGAAACACTTTGTCCAGCAATTCCAGCTTGCTGTTTGAGAGTTTTGTTTCCGCAGATGTTTAGGCACTAAGAGTATGCCAGGAAGAGGAAGAAAGAGAGAGCTGAAGAGCGTTAGGAATGGGAACATGGTGGAACGCCTAACTTCTTTGTTTCCACCTCTAGTGTTGTGTTGGAGGTGCAAACATATGGTTTGGTGCTTTCCTGATGCCTCCTATTCCTACTGTTCTTGTGCACTCCTTCCTCTTCCTTTTGGTTTATGCAATAGCTTTCATTCAGAAACCACAAGCACATGCGCACATATTTAGATAATGTGAGATCTCGAAGGCGAGTCGGGAATAGGAAGAAAAGAGGGCATAAGAGCAGTTGGAGTGGGAACATAGAGGAAGCCTAACTTGCTTTGTTTTCACCTCTTACTTGGAGGTGAAAACTTGGTTTGGTGTTTCCCAATGCCTCCCATTCCTATTGTTCTTAAGCACTCCTTCCTCTTCCTTTTTGGCTTGCTCAGTTGCTTTAGCGAAGAAACCAAATCTATGTGTGTGCATATTTGATATTAGATCTCAAAAGCAAGCTAGGAAGAGGAAGAAAGAGAGGGCATAGAGCAGTGGGGATGAAAACATAGTCACAGCTACCCAGCGCAGTGGCGGAGCTCCAGCCAAAATGTTGGGCGGGCCAGCCCAAAGAAACCTCAATTTTTTCCTCTAATGGGTCAATTTATCTCTCATTCTTCAATGTTTTGGGCTGATTTGGGCGGGCCATGGCCCGGTTGAGCTTCAACGAAGCTTCGCCACTGACCCAGTGGTTCCGCACCTACTACGTCTGGCTCTGGCACCAAGGTTCACTTCCGGTAACAAACGCACAACTACCACCTTCATGTTCAAATATAAAACTAGTGACATCATTAATTTATGATATCCTGGCATTTCTCTTTTGCTAAGTTTACACGGACTATGGAGGAGCCCCAAGCCAATCTTATGATAGCTTTCAGCTTACATATTTGTCACTTCTTCATCTATCATTTCTTTTGGGGGAGAAGAATCTAGGTAGTCATTCTCACATATGTGCATTACACCCATGTGTCTGTACACAGCATATATGTTTCGCATGATCATTTACATGATTTTTTTTTTAAAAGGAGCAATAATTGTTCACAAGAGAGCGAGGTATTTAAAGAAGGCAAACATGAGTTGCCAAAATAGAAAACAAAGATATAAACAGAGCATAAATCCTTTGAGATTAAGAGGCCTGTCATTGCCATCGGATGATACCACTCTTTAGCGCTAATTTGTTTCGACAGACAAGGTGTTATGACCTTAATTATTCCGAGAAATTGTGAAGGGTGTTTTGATTTTGTTATCGCTACGTATGTGAGAGAAACTGCCTAGCCGGTTCCAAAATGTTAAACAGTTTACATGATTGAACATAAATTTCATTAAATTATGATATGGTTCTACCACTCTTAACCATTGCAGCAGTAACTCCGAGGTGTAATAAATGTTAAATTGTTTACTTCAAAGGTAAAAGAAAAATAGTAACAGAATGTAAAAGGCAAGGCAGCTAAACTTTCGAAAAGAATGCACATATAGTTATGTTCACAAAACATCATGTGCTTGTAGTAAACTACCATGAACATTTTAGGTAACCATGCCCAAACTACAAGACACAGATCTGATTGTGAACTCCTAGGCTTAACAGCTACAACAATTTTAGTCTCCTCCACTGTGTGAACTTGTGCCAAGAAATTGAGGAAAGGAGAGGGCAGTAGGGCACATAACTTATCGTCCCAACTTCATGAGGCATTAGGTCAACCACAATGTGAACCCTAGAGGTATCGCATAAAGGTCAATGGTGACATCTTTATCCAAGGTGGCCAAGGCGTTAAAACCAAGTTGTTGCTTGGATGGCAATCGAAGGTGATTGCACCACTAGGGTTTGTGGCCTGTTTGTGTCACCAAGAGAATTGTAGCTGGCAATATATCCATCAAGTGTGTCCAGTCTTTAGTGGTCCTAGTGTGTTTACAAGCTCGTAGTGGAGATCGTATTTTCGTGTTGTACCCGGTGCGTTTAAAACAAGGGCGCTAAGACACATACCTTGCTTTCAGAAGCTAGTCACTGCTTAACCTCTTTCATTAATGGTATAGACAGTTGACCAATAGTTCAATTTTAGTGTCTGGTCCAGTATATTTCCTTGTGTGAAACAAAAAAAAATCCTTGCTTCACCTGAGCCAAAATAGACGCACCAAGCCACAAATCCGGGTGCAAATCTCTAGTATGTGTGCTTTTGCGTAATAGTTTCACAAATAATAGCATTCCATCACTAACGAAGTATTGTTTATTGACTAACACATGTCCACACGCATACAAATCATGGCGCATGAGACAACGGATGAAGGTGTGAAAGTGGAGATCCCGGTTTAATTCGCTGGCAACTCAGCTGCTCAAGTGAATACTTTTTCTGTGCAAACATACATTTTGCCAGTAAACAATATATGCGTCAACATTCACCAGCATTAAGCCAGTATTTACTCTTGGGCAGTCAGCTGGTCTAGTTTTAAAACAATGGTATTAGCTACAATACATGTAAACAGATGAGCCACATGAGTATAGTAACAACAACAAAATAGTTACGTTTTGCAGATACAAAATGTTTCATGAATATAAGTATGAGCCAGAGAGAGCATAAAGCAGGATCGCTCATCAGTTAGCGAAAGGAAAGACATATTAAATTGTGCAATCTTCGGGAAAAAGAGGTTGAGTCCGTTACATACTGAGCACATTCGGCCAACTTTCCCAGGTTCTGATTTTCCAAGATAGCCAAAATGAGTTGCTTATTTTTATCCAGGTACTGCAAAAGGGAAAACAACAATTAGGAGAAATGGGTAATTAAAATAGAGGAGTGCAGAGTTAGTACTCAAATAGAAAGCCAGGTGGGCCATAAAAAACAGAGTGCACAATCAGAACTTCTATAGGTCTGCAGGAAAACACGAGGACTAAAGATCTTTTTAATCATCGCGCTTGATAACTTGTAGAACAGTTGAAAAAAAGAGTTGACCACAAGTTGCTCTCCACACGTTTTTCTGGAGCAAAGCAACTTAGCCGACCAATGTGGAGTTTCTGTAGTACTTCGTACTAACGAAACAAACCATACTCCATTGGCAGTAACCGATACATGCATCAACATTCACCACCAAAAAAAATCTGTGAATCTAGTGCAACATCAAAGGATGCATCCTAGGGAAGCAACATTTGAAGATTGGCAGCTCAGCAGATGGGGAGGTACCGTCGGCAATCGGAATGGAAGAGTGAAGTGGGTACTATTTTACAGAATCAGATGAGGAGAATACTAATTAATAAACCGTCAAATCACTAACTTCAAACAAGCTGTTCCAATCACATCGATACTTCCGCACAAGAACGCCATCTCTACAAATCCACCAGTAAACACCTGGACTGATCAGGGGCGACTAAACGATCGAATATTTAGCCCCCCAAAACCCACCAAGGAGGCACGGGGAACCTATCGAGGACCGCGAGGGAGGGGGGAAGAGAGGGCACCTTTTGGATCTGCTCGGTGCTGAGCCCAGCCGCCGGGGGCATCCCCGGCGCCGGCGCCGCCGTGGGCATGGGCATCGCTTGCTGCATCGCGGCGGCTGTACTGCTGAGAGTTTGGACTTTGGAGGGTTTGGGCGTGTGGCAAGGGAATGGGGAAATAATCGCACATATGCCCCTTGACATTGAGGAAGGAAAGGCTTATGCGATCTTTCTTTTTTTTTTTTTGCAAACTACTAAAAATATCACACGTGTTGCAGCGACAAATATTATATTGCACTGTGTGAATGAGATGGTATAAGATGAATAATCTATGAAGTTGTCCGAATATGAAGAAATCGGTGGAGATACGAAGTAGTTATGTATTTAATCAACTAAAAAATTAAGGTCCAAGAATATTCAGATTAACGTTGCACGTAAATTAGTTGAAATTGTACATAATATGAAATTAACGCAATGGCGGTGGATAAATTGCATGCCATAAATGTAGCCGCATAATTATTGGAAATTTTATGTAGAAACTGTTGATAAAAATTCGGTTGGTTGACTGAATGATCACTATGATTAAACTAATTGTGATGTTCCATTTATTCATGATTTAATTGTGTCATAGCATATTAAGATGGTATGGTAATCAAGCAGGCAAAAAAGAACGATGTGAAAGATGAATGGATTAAGAAATGGATAAGTTACATATGAAGGTATATTATCATTAATGAATGCTAGTGGGGATAAATTGGATGGTTAGAATAAATGTATGGATATCTTACATGTTGAGATAACATTAGGCCCTAAAATTCCAAATTTGTGATGTCTTTGGTCCTTCCGTTGACTAAGTCAATCCGCCTAAGCAAGCATAGATCGTTTAAGTTATAAGCAGAATTACGTTTTTTTTAACGCGACGGGCTACGCATCCATTGAGGTACTCAAACTCCCTAGAGTAATTCTCACTTTGTGGTTACCAGCTCTATGGTCGTACACGATCACGCAGATGGAGCTTGCGACACTCCATCTTTCTTCATGGTCGAATGAGCATTCCCAATGTGGTTGCCACGGCGAGAAGTCTCTCTTCCTCATCAGGGCCGGCGCTGGCCCTAGGCGACCTTGTGCAGCGCACAGGGGCCCATGGCTGGAGGAGGCCCATACCTACATATGTATGTGTATGTATTAGTAGGATAAAGTATATATTTCACTCTAAAATCTCACACATTAGACACTTTTCACCCTGAACTTTAAATTGGTATAGATTTCACCCTGAGGTTTACAAAACCGGACAAATCACACCCTGTATGTGGTTTTTGGTGACTTTGGCGGTTTGAAGAGAATTTTGGGCTGTTTTGCTTGTTGACTTACCAGGCTGACGTGGCGACGTTGTTACTGTGGAGCCCACCCGTCAGCCCCTCTCTCTTCTAAAATTCCCGTTGTCCTGGTCCTCGCCGGTCGTCGGCCGTCCGAGCGCACCAGATTTTTCCCCGCCTCCAGCCCACGCCGCCGCCGCCCTAGCCCCAGCAACAGGTCACTCCTCCGTCGCCCTTCTTTCCCAAGTCCTTTCTCGTCTCTCTCTCGCACTGGTGATGCAGGGCGGCTAGGTGTACTGCCGCCTGGGGAGTTTCGGCGGAGGCAGCGGGCATGCCGTCACCGGTGCAGGGCGGAGGAAGGAAGACGCCGGATAAGGGGGATCAGCGGGAGTCCCCAAGAAGCTGTGGCGGCGGCGGGGGTCGTCGGGTGGACAGCGGCCCGCATCGACCGACTGTGGCTGCACGGCGGAACGTAGCGGAGCACTGACAGTGGAGACACGGCTGGGTTCGACGGCCCACTCTCCAACCATTCTCGTAGGCAGCAGGCGGCAGCATGGTGTGCCCTCGTGGGAGATTCAGGAGCCGAGACATGGGGCTGCTGGAGCTAGGGGAGAACCAGGCTCAGCTATCAACGTCAGAGCTATGCGGAGTGGCTGAGGAGGTGCTCGGGACGATGAAGCGCCGATCCAAGGACGCGCGTGGAAGCAGTAACCATGGCCGACACACCGACATTGTAGTGGCAGACCTCTCTTCTCTCGCGCTCACATTTACTGGGGAACTAAACAGAGGAAGACACAAGACACAGGCTAATTTTCTGCTGCGTGTAACGACTTTAGCTTTTATGGTTTCTGTTCTTTATTTGCATCTCTGAGTCTCTGACTCTAACAAACTCACAAACAAGTCGTCAGTCCTAACTGAGAAACGAGAAAATCGCGGACAGACAAAGTCCTTCAGCCGTGCGCCCGTGCCATCCCACGGCGTTGGTCATGCCCAGTGGCGGAGCCAGCGGGTGTGCCGGGTGTGCCCTGGCACACCCAGACCTGGCGTGAAATGGTTAGCATCTATTGATCTGTTGCTATCTCGTGACTTGCCATGCAGTTAAAAATCCAAATTCTGACTAAAAGGTAAAAGGAAACCGCAAGGCGGCGCTGATAACACAACGGCAGTTAAAAATCCAGCCCATATGTGATTTTACAGCCCATTAGGAAGCAATGGAATCTCGTGACTTCCTCTTCAACACAACGGCTGACGGCGGGAGAGAAATCCGGAAGGAAGCCATGGAGGCGGGCAGCGGAGGAACCCGCAAGGCGGCGCTGATAACTCCTGGAGGTCGCTGCGTCGAGCACGCAGGCGAGCGGCACCGGGCGCCGGGATGGCGGCATCCACGCAACAAGCTCTCGGATTCAACTGCACTCTGCATGATTAGCAGCCAAGCAGAAGCAAGAGCGCCGGCGGACAGCGTAACCTAGGTGAGCATCGCGCGCAAGCGCAACACATAGAGCAGTTCCTCTGTACTCTGTTATGCGTAGAGTGTACTGTTATGTTTCTGTTACCCTGTTTGCTATTAGAAAAACTGCACTAGCCTCTGTTTTTTAATCAATTCACTAGTTTTTATTTTAGTACTGTGTTACTTTTGTTGTAAAATTTTCGAAAATAAAGGGAAATAGTCGTGACATTGCATCCCTTTCCAAAAATATGATTTTGTTATCTACATTTTTTTTGGTAAGATGCCGAGAACATTTTTTTTCTTGAGTGTGCACACCCTCCGAAAATTTTCTAGCTCCGCCACTGGTCATGCCCCGATCACGTTGCCATGATGCTTGGATCGTGCTATCCCACGACGAAGCAATAAAGGCAACGGACTAATCTAGCTACAAACTAGGACAGGCCAAAGAACAACCTCGTGCTGCAAGTCCCATTTATTCAGCTACATCTTAACTGAATCTAGACTTAACCGAACTAACCGAAACGCCAACAGGCTTACAGTACAACATACGCGGTGGCAATGCTCCTCCCATGGACGCGCAGGTCCAGGCAAGTCATGCGCGGGAATTGGAGCGCCGGGAGGAAGGGCGGGAAGACGTCCATGCTGTCGCAGGCGTCGGCGTTTGCGCTGGGATCCTTGCAGTGAACTCCTGCGGCGACTGCGCCATGGCCGTCGTCATCGACGCGAGGCTGTCGCGCTTTGTCGGAGATGCTGACGCTGCCGATGATGAGCAGGAGGGCCGGCTCGGTGCTCGCCTGGCGCGGATCGACGGGGAGCAACAGTCAGCGGGTCGGCGGCGGCGGTTCGGAAGGAGAGAGGAGGCTTTTGTATCTCTGAAAGCCAGCTGGCCGATGGCGATGGCGACCGGCGACAGTGACAACCACGGCGACCAAAATTTTAGAGACGGGTCCACGGTAACGGCGTCGCCACGTCACCGGCCACGTCAACAAGCAAAACCAGCCCAAATTCTCTCAAAACCACCAAGGTCACCAAAAACCACTAGCAGGGGTGATTTATCCGGTATTGTACATTTCAAGGTAAGAACTATACCAATTTCTTTTTCAGGGTGAAAAGTATACAATGTGCTACATTTGAGGGTGAAATCTATACTTTATCCGTATTAGTAAGCTGAAAAAATAATAATGTTAAGGCCCAAACAATGCAGGCCAGCAGCCCATCAAGGGGAGGGGAAAAGACAGTTTGCAGCATGCACAGACGCGAGGTCAATCGGCAAACCCTATATGACGAACAGGTCGTTCTTAGGATAGCATCGACCACCCACTCGCGGTTATGGGTCGGCCCAATATTACTCCGATAAACACAGAAAAAGGGAGAATTAGTGCGGGAGGGGGGATCGAACAGCCTACCTCAACAGAAGAAAACCAAGAAAGTACCGCTGCGCTATCCTCACGTTCATGTCTGAAAAAGTGTACCGCTTGTTTTATTAGTTCTTTTCTTCGGTTTCTTGTTTTCGAGTTTCATTTCTTTTTCTGTTTCTTTTCTTATTCTTTATTCTTTCTTCTATTTTCGTTTTTACTGTTGTTTCTTTTCTTTCTTCTTTTTCAATTTTTCTACCTTCTTTTTCTTTTTACTTTGTTTTGTTCTTCTTTTTTCTTGTCTGTTTTCTAATTATATATTATTTAAATGTTCAAATTTTTAAAATTGTTCATGTTTGAAAATTGTTCATGTATTAAATAGTTCAATAATATCTTCCATTAAAATATCTTTTTCGTTTTTTTGGAAATCGTTCTAAAATAATTTCCGTTCAAATACCTAGTTTTGTTCAACTTTTTGAAAATCGTTCAAAATATTTTTTGTTTAAATACCTACATTTGTTTAAAAATGAAAATCGTTCAAAAATAATATCCGTTCACTGATTTTAAAATCGTTCAAAAATAATTTCCGTTCAACTACATATTTAGTTCTCTTTTCAAAACTTATTCGAAAATAGATTCCATTCAAATACCTATTTTCTTCACTTTTTTGAAAATCATTCAAAAATATGTTCCCTTCATATAATATTTTGTTCACTTTTTAAAATCGTTCAAAAATAATTTATGTTCAAATAACTATTTTGTTCACTTCTTTTGAAAATCGTTCAAAAATATTTTCTGTTCACGGACTTTTTCCAGTGCGCATTTTAAATCGTTCAAAAATAGTCCGTTCAAATACTTTTCACCTTTTGAAAATCGTTCAAGAAAAAAATCATTTAATCGCAAGAAAATATAAATCATCTGTTAACGTTGGTAATATATTTAAGACACGCGTGTAGTTCAATGACATCAACAGTTCACAAACATGTTGGCTAGCGCAGTCGTTCCCGCGTACCTTTGCTGATGGTCTCAGGTTCGATTCCTGCATTCCACACTTAAATTTCATTTTTCTCGTTGGCGTAACTCCAAATGAGGCCCAATATCGCCAGGTGCACCCGGCCAATCGATCGGATCGCACCGCTCGCATGTTCGTGTTGTCTGTTTTTCTCGCCGCGGCATCTCGCATGTTCGTCTTTCGCTGCGCCTGCACTATATTTGCAAACACTTTTTCTCATGGCAAGTCGCACAATGTTGATCTTGATGATTTTTCTCTGAGTTAAAAGTGTTGCAAGTGAGTTTGCCAGATAATTTGATGTCAGCGCCTGAGATTCTTCAGTTTGTTGCTGCCGTAGATTGCTATCCAAATGTCTTAGTTGCCTATCGGATCCTCTTGACTATACCTGTGATTGTAGCCTTCGCTGAAAGAAGATTCTCTAAACTCAAACTACTAAAGAATTGTTTGAGATCAACTATGTTACACGAGATATTGAATGGCTTAGCTATGTGCTATGTTGAGAAGGATATTTTGGACAAAACTGATCTTGAAATTGTCCTAAAAGATTTTGCATCCAGAAATGCCTGAAGAAGTTTTTTGTGAAGCAATGAAGCATTATTTGAGGTAAATTAGAATGGGATATTATTTATCATATTTTGCAACTAGTGTAGACTTTTTTTTGTAATATGACATTGCTTAATTGTTTATATCTATTATTTATGAACGTCTTAGAAAAAGAATATGTTGTTGGCTGTAAACTTTTAATAATTTACGTCATATGCATAGATATATAGTAAATATAGGAGCCAATTTTTTCACCTTGCACAAGGGTCCCGAAAAATATAGAGCCGGCCCTGTTCCTCATGCCCTCGAGTGGGTATACAAGGAGGAAATTCAGAAGCCACCGACTGTCCTCGAGACTATGGCGAACCAGATGCAAAGATTCCCTTGGTTCAAGCCGCCTAAGTTTGGAAGCCGCGTGTGTCGTGACTCGTGGGTTACGGGACACATATCTATTAGGGTTGGTCTTACGCCTATGTATTACTCCCTCCGTTCCATTTTAATTAATTCTCAAATAGATGTATCTAGTACTAAAATATGTCTAGATACATCTATTTTGGAGTCAACTAAAATGGAACGGAGGAAGTACGTAGGGAGGCATTGTGCGAAACTGTCATTTGGAACTCGTTTGGAGCCCTTTATTTTGGAATATATTTTTAAATTTATAAAAATGAATTTGGATGTAGCTAATACTTTGTTCTACAATTTTGCAACATTTCAATACAAATTTATGTAAACTCTCGGGTACACAAATTAGGACAAACGATGGAGGTACATTTTTCACACATTTAGCTCTATAATTTTACCTTATATTGTATACAATGCCAATGTGTTTCAGATTAAAATTTTACGTACTTATAGAATTTTTTTCCGAATGTTCAAAATGAAGTGTTAGATGGAAACAGAGAGCCAAAACGACACGCTCTGCACTGTGTCATATGTTGCGAGAACAAATATATACTTCCTCCGTTCCAAATTACTTGACATACATTTATCGAGAAATCGGTGTATCTATATTTATTTAGTGTCTACATTTACTTTGAGACAAATGTGGGTAAGTAATTGAAAGAGTTAAATACATCGTGGGTACCTGTACTTTTTTCGAAAGCACAGTACGGTACTTATACTCCAGAATACGCACAAGATGGTACTCGAACTTGATGAAACGTGAAACTACGGTACTTTTCGGCGTATGCCGCGCGTACACGCGGCAGTTGTCGGTGACGTGGCTTGAATTTGTCGGAGACACTGCATTTAATCGATTACCCCCTAAATCCCAAACAGTTTCTGTTGTGAAGGAGCACTCTCCGCCCGAGTTCGCCGCCCTTGTCGTCTCCACTCGCGAAACAGGGGAAACAAGGGAGGCCCTCCCCAAATTCGCCGCCCCTGTCACCGTTGAGCTCTTCGTGACCACCGTCCTCTTCTCTAGATTTCGATCCTGCGCTGATGAGCCGCGGCCGCGGCTCGTGTTCGTCAGCTAGGAGGTGGCGGCAATGGCCCCAGTTCATCGCCCCCACGGAGACCATCCCCCTGCGTACAGTAAGTTCCGTCGGTAATCAATCTCAATAAATTATAAGTAGTGGAGGAGCGCTAGGGAAAGGGGATCGTGATTCGTGGATCCTACAGACCCGCTCCTACCGTAAGGCTGGTCAGTGGAGACTGGAGATAGTGTCCCTGATTTCTCCGGCCCTAGAGACACTGACAAGGCGTTGCTGGCCGTCCTGATCGGGCTGCTGTGATGCCAGGCCGCCGTGTCGGCGGGATAGGTGCTTCCGAAGTTTATTTATTAGAATTTAGTGTATATGAAGCTAGGAAACTGACGATCTATGTGTCTGTACCATATTCACACATTGGTTTTGTGTTGTTGGATCGTTTTATGCATACACTTGATCAAACATCAGTCAACTATAAGGAACATCTGATTCTTATCATGAGTTTTTATTTGTGACTCGCCCACCCACAAAGAAAACATCAATGTTTGATGTGTTTAAGTAGTTTTCATTTATGTCTTGTAATGTGACCTAGTTGCTAAATGGTTTTATTTATGTGCTTTATGGTTTTATTTGTACACAAGCTTGTGTAAGGATAACTGATGTACTTGGTAGTTGGTACCTCACATGTTTTCAGTTCTGGACATGAGATGAAAAACTTGATGTTGTGGAACTGATGTACTTAATACCTCACATATTTTCAGTTCTGGACATGCGATGAAAAACTCGATGTTGTGGCACTGATGTACTTAATACCTCACTTGTTTTCAGTTCTGGACATGACATGAAAACTTGATGTTCTCATGTTTTATATCTACCTGATGTATTCATGTTATTACATAAACATAATGCATCCAAATTCACCAATAACTAAACAGAACATAGTCAAATTAATAGTACCATGTTACATAACCATAATCTGTAATACAAGATTACATTTTGCAACTTCAGAACAACAAACACAAACATTATCGCTACTTGTTCCAACTACATTACTTGCATCATCAGAAAATACACACACTACAGAAGTTCTTTTTGACAGAATGCTAGCACACTAGTGATGTGCTTGCGGCTCAGGCCATCAGTGAGCAATGCAGCAGCGGCACCATTGCCACAACGTGGTGGCAGTCTTCATCTGAGTCGAATCGGACGAAGCAGTGGTACGAATCCTCCACCGTCACTTTCGCCCGCCCGATGCCGCACTGTTCCTCTAGCACAACCAGCACAACAGCTGGCGGGGCGCGCCGCCCACCTTCCACGGTCATGAGTGCGCCCCGCGGAGCTTTCTCTCTTGCTCCACCATCCCAGTTGGTTGCAGGTCAGGCTCGCCGCCGGTTCTCCTACAGCAAGCCCCCCGCTTGGGATGGTGATGCCGGTGGCGGGGAGATCTTCTTCGGAGGGAGGACGCGAAAGCGGTGGGAGGATGGCGGTGGGCGGAGGCGGCGCCGGGGTCGGGGTAGAGGACGCGGTGGTGATGGAGCTGGCGGCAGGGAAAGTGGACGACAACCGTCACCGCCGCCGGCTGGAGAAGCCACATTAAGATTTTAGCTGCAAGCATTTTGCAGCGAACCCCCGCCTCTGCTATATTCCTCCAGCCGTCCCGCTGACGTGGCTTTTCGCTACTTTGCAAACAACCCCTCCATGCAAACGACGGCTGCTTCCTCGGCTCAGCATACGCGATGCATACGCCAAAAAGTACCGCAGTTTCACGTCCCATCAAGTTCGAGTACCATCTTATGCGTTTAGAGTACCGTACTGTGCTTTCGAAAAAAGTACAGGTACCCTATTTAACTCTAATTGAAATGGAGGGAGACATAAACTTGCCCGGTAGAAGAAAAACTTAAGGCCCTGTTTGGCATCAAAGTATTTTTAAGTATATAGAGAATACTTCGGTATCTGAAAATAATGAAGTATTGAATACTTTAAGGTGTTTGGATCCAATAAATAATGTGGTTTTAAAACTGAAGTATCGTGTAAAACTGTAGTAGTTTTTTTAAGTATTGGAGAAAGAGGTCTGACCCTCTTTTTTCTAAACTGAAGTATTGTCTAAAACTGAAGTATTCATCTGCCTGGCGATTAAATACTTTGGTTTTAAAAAAACTGCACCGCCAAACTAGGCCCAAGTTTTCTCAGCAACAAAAAAACTTTAGTGACACCGACAAGTGGGACCCATCGTCTCTCTCCCCTCCGGCCTCTGCTCTGCTCTACTTCTTCCTCAAGCAGAACCTTGTTCCTCCCCCAAGCCCAAGCAACCCGAGTCCCGCGCCACCATGTTCCTCACGAGGTAAGATCAGAATCGCCGCACCTCCATCCCCCGATCCGCGGCTGGATTCCGCGTCGGCGGTGGCGCTGTTTCTCTTCTGAATTCCTCATCTTATTATTTCGGGCTGATTTTTTTTTTGTACGGGGTTGTTTCGCGCAGGACGGAGTACGACCGCGGCGTGAACACCTTCTCCCCGGAGGGGCGGCTGTTCCAGGTCGAGTACGCCATCGAGGCCATCAAGGTGAGCGAGCCCGACTACCCTCTTTTCCTCTCGATCTCGCCGTAGATTTGGTGAGGAGGTGTGTTGTCATGAATCGGTTCGTCTGCACCGCACGGGAGGCGGCGAGGTGGTGGTAGTAGTCCAGGGTTGCCTGATTCGTGTTGTTTCTTTGTCTGAGCTGATGGCACGCTGGGGTGCTAATTTTAGAATTGTTTGCGGTTTATCTGCAGTTTAATTTGTACCTATAGATTTGTTTGGGGCTTTTGGGGCTCAAATCTGAACTGGCTAAAATTGTGAATCGTGGTGACTACTTTCACAGTCCTAGATGCTTGCAAGGAAGAAATTCCAACTAGGGGCTACGGTCATTTAGTCTTGATTGTGTATTTCTTGTTATTTGGCAGGTTGATTTCAGTGATTGTATCATTTGCATTTTCTGGGTCATTGTAGTGATAGTAGTTGTAGCCATATTCAGCTGTAACCAAGCTGCTTAGTACTGCATTGGATACGCGCATATGAGTGATGGCTTTATTGATGCTCATGCCTTTTGCAGTTGGGCTCTACTGCTATTGGGTTGAAGACCAAAGATGGGGTTGTTCTTGCTGTGGAGAAACGTGTGACATCTCCGTTGCTGGTAACTTCTCTTGGCTGTGTACTGTATGACTGAGTGGTACTGTTTTTCATTCTAGTACCCAACTTCAATGCAATAATCCTAAATTCAATATTCACTGAACTTTGAGCTTTCAGCGTCATGGGCGAGTTCTTATGCTTAGTTTTGCTTTAGGATAATCATCTGTCGTCTTAGGGATTTTGTTTTGAGGCTTCTTATTGACTGGTTCCAATGTTTTAATTGACTGAATCTTCTTTTCAGTATAGTCTTGCTCAGGATACCATATGGTACAATATTTTCCTGTTAATGTTCCATATAGATGGGTCTGTTGTATGGTATTGGTGAGTCGTGATGTCCAACATTCTACTATGTGATGTAAAAGCCACATATCAAGTGTTAGATTCAGTGATTCACCATGGTGGGATCTTTCCCCTCACTTCTTGGTGTCAGCATCCTGTGATGCTGTATATATGATGAATGACTGGCATAGATCAAATTTATCAAATATATTGCAACTTATGACATTATCTCATGGATATTTGACATGCATGGCTGAGCTACAATATTTCGTGATAAATAAATGGTCAAACCCCATCCATCGTTTGTAATATTCAAGTATTATTATGTGCTTCTGGATTGCTGCCAATTTTTACTTTACTTATTCCCTTCCTTTCTATCTCCCCTTATTTTTCGTATGGCTTTGCACTATGTCCAGTTGTGCCGAGATTTTTTAAAAAAAATTGCTTTTTGTATAGGAACCTAGTAGTGTTGAGAAAATTATGGAAATTGATGAGCATGTTGGTTGTGCCATGAGTGGCCTTATTGCTGATGCGAGGACATTGGTTGAACATGCTCGTGTGGAGACCCAAGTACTTCTCTTTTCTTCTATATATACTCCATTCAGTCTTCATTGCTTATATGTTTATCTCACTGTATGTTCATACTCAGAACCATAGATTCTCATACGGGGAACCAATGACAGTTGAGTCCACAACACAAGCTATTTGTGATCTAGCTCTTCGCTTTGGAGAAGGTGAAGAAGAGTCAATGGTGAGCATTTTTTGTTATTACTATCAGAACACAACACTACCACTGGAGTTTCTGATATATTTATTTGCTCCTACAGTCACGACCGTTTGGAGTTTCTCTCCTTATTGCTGGTCATGATGAAAATGGTCCCAGCTTGTAAGTACCAATCCTTACAATTTAAAAAAATATTCTTTAATTGAATTTAGGAAGCATACTTGCACATTGTATTTCAATATGTTAATGCTTTCAGTTTTGCTTGCATTTACTTCTACTTGCATGTTCCAGTTCTATTGTGACAATAAAGAATTATATTACTTTCAGTCAGCAACTTATCTCGATTCTTATGCACGAACTCAGCACTTGCTGTTATTGATTCTGAGCTTGCTTAAGCCGCTTAGTGTCTACCTTCGTTTTAACCTTAGTTTTAATCGTCTGAATCTTCGCAGAGGGGTACCAAAACATGGGCTTTGGTTGTCACTCCTTACTATCTAGAAGTTTCAGGGCATCCTTATATAGAGGATGTTAGCTTCTTACATGTCTAACATTTTTTGGACAAATTTGACTGGCTAACTCGTCCTGACTGCATTTTCTACCCAACCCTTGAAACAATTTTTTTATGGGCTCCTTATGCTCCCCTAAGATTGGAAGATTGTTAGAAATAAGACTATCTGATGTAATCAGATTTGACTGCCAACATGCTGCTTCATATTGTTGGGGTTTAGGGTTTGCTGATATCATCCTTTGCATATCAAAAATAGGAACCACATTGCTTCCACCAAGTTACGTGAGCTTATGCCCACCCACAGCTGATATGTTCAGTTTTTTTACTAGGCAGGATATATCGTCAGAAAGATAAAGCTTCTTTTGTACTGATACATCTTGAACATCGTTGGATATTGAACTTCAGAATGTTCCCTTGGTTAATAAGTTAGTCATTTTCACATCTTCATCACATTTCCTGTGTTGTTAGGTGCGGGAACAATTTTTATACCCCGTACTCCCTTTTGAAGAACAAAATAAGTAATGTCTTCTCCTAAGCCTCACAACACATTGTTGCGTATTAGAATAGCCTATTTTCGGAAGGTCATGTTAGAAAATGATAGAAGCTGTAAAAGAAAGAACATTTGTATGTCTTTAATTGTTGAAGTTCTCTGTCTGTATTATTCCTACTTCAGGTACTACACCGACCCATCTGGAACCTTTTGGCAGTGCAATGCCAAGGCAATTGGATCTAGCTCGGAAGGTGCTGATAGCTCCCTGCAAGAGCAGTTTAACAAGGTAATGCAACAAGATCAAATTGTTCTGAACTATATTGCACAGTACTTAACACGATTTGTATATGTGCAAAGGATTACATGCTGCTTAACTAGTTGTAATGCTACCTAGATGGGATCATATGAATTTTTTGGGAATTATATAGCTAAGATGCTGTTGTTGAAAGTGGCATGTTTCTAATCTTCTGCAAATAAAATCATTATAGACCACACCACCTTCCACTGTATGTGGATACTTCCACCATTGTCTATGAAACTGATGTCTGAGTTTCTTGAGCAGGAGTTGACCATCGAGGAGGCTGAAAGCATTGCTCTATCCATCCTGAAGCAGGTTATGGAAGAAAAGGTAAAGACTTCTCGATCCAGCCTCATGTTTGTAATTTGAGCCAGTAAGAACCCCTGTCAAGTGTCTTGAGTTAAAATGTTATTTGCAACAGGTAACTCCAAACAATGTTGACATCGCCAAGGTGGCACCGAACTACCACCTCTACACCCCTGCAGAGGTCGAAGCAGTCATAGCAAGGCTGTGATAACAGAGAGAAAACTTTATCTATGTCAACTCGGATTCATATATTTCTGCTTCTGTAGTGATGTGTGTTTGACATCCTTTCAGTTAGCATAATTCAAAATTCATTGTCTTGACACTGATGTCTACCCCCTTTTCACTTGATTTTAAATCTGGTGTCGACACAAGTTTTAGAGGCTTATAGTGTTTGCTGCCTCTTCGCATCGCGGTAAGAGCATCTGTAGCTGCGCTCCCAACTGAGTCGGATGGCCGCTATTGGGAGCGCTGTTGTACTGGGGCTGGCTACCTCTAGCGGTGCTCCCAATAGATTTTTTTAATTAAAAAAAGGAAACTTATGAAACGAAACAAAATAAACCATATTTATTAAAACTAGCTAAATACCCGTGTGTTGCAACGGGTAAGAAATTTATACGTGCTTACAGTTGTGAAAGTTGATTTTATTTTGGCTCAAGACAATTTAAAATATTTTAGATTTTAATCAGTATTAATCCAAAAAATTATCTCCAAACAAAAACAAAAGAAAAGAAAAAAGAATACCGGTTATTATCAAATCTTCTCTGCTTGTTTCATGGATATGCAAGTGAAAACACCGAAGGATCATTTAAAAGATTAATCATTAACTGAAACATGTATAGAGACCCGGGCCATCAGAGAACACACTTTCACTAAAACATCTTGCAACCATGCTCAATATTGCAATAATCCACTGTAGTTGCATAGGAGCTCAGTTATATGTTCTGGTCAGAGTCGTGTGGCAACTATACCGTTTCGTGAACGTGCATGAAGGCTGGCTAGTGCATGTCGATCGCACCACTTCATTGGATGTGTTTTGAGCAGTTCAATTTTTAGGGATGCAGGAAGTAACAAACAGGTTAGACACACACAACACACAGAAGAGACACGGTTGTCAAAATCTACAGATCTTGATTCTTGATCATCCACTGAACACAGCGGTGATCTCTGCCTCGGCCAGCACATGCCCGTCGATGGCCTCCATGACCTTATCCACAGTCACCTTCAAACAAGATCGCAAAACTAATCAGCACCCACACATTGAGAGTTCAGAACAGAACAGAGTCCGCTTAAAAGTTGCAGGTGCACTCACCTTGTTCCCGAGGCTGAGCATGTCGTCGAGCGCGTAGATCTTGAACTGGATGCGGTGGCCGTGGGATTCCGGGACGGGGCCGCGCCACCCGGGCTGCTTCCAGTCGTTGATCCCTTCCTGGACGCCGCTGTCGGCGCCGGCGTTGCCCCCAGCGCCGAAGAACCCCTCGGGCAGGCCCTTGATCTCGGGCGAGATGTTGGCGACAACCCAGTGCGTTCACGGCACGACGGGCGCCTGATGCGTGTTGAAGACACACGTTCGTTGGGAACCCCAAGAGGAAGGCGTGAAAAGTGCAGCAGCAAGTTTTTCCTCGGTATGAAACCAAGGTTATCGAACCAGTAGGAAATCTGTGAGACTTCTGGAGGTTGATGTAGATGGATGTAGCAGGGCGCACCACCAGAGATCCAAAAGCAACGCGGAATCTGCACACAACACAACCAAAATACTTTGCCCCAACTAATAGTGAGGTTGTCAATCTCACCGGCTTGCTGAAAACAAAGGATTAGACGTATAGTGTGGATGATGATGGATTGCAGAGAGTGAAGTAAGACGGTAGTTCACTAGTGGTGTCTCTCCATAAAAGATAACTAACATGCTGGGTAATAAAATTACAGCTGGGCAATTTACAATTGATAAGTGCATATAACATGCATGTGTGAGTTGTGGTGTCTACTATGAGATTCATTTGGGCATTACGACAAAGTACATAGACCGTTATCCAGCATGCATCTATGCCTAAATAGTCCACCTTCAGGTTAGCGTCCGCACCCCTTTCAGTATTAATTTGCAAGCAACAGACAATTGCATTAAGTAATGTGCATAATGTAAACAATACATTCATCCTTGAACAAAGCATTGTTGTTTTACCCCTAGTGGCAACAACACATCTACAACCTTAGAACTTGCTGTCACTATTCCAGGTTAAATAGAGTTTGAACCCAACTATCATGCATAAATACTCCCTCTTGGAGTTACAAGTACAAACTTGGCCAGAGCCTACACTAGTAACGGAGAGCATGCAAGATCACAAATGACATAGATATGATATCACAATATTCAGCTCGACACAGGTATCAATATAAGTCGGATCCTAGCAAACACAACATGTAGCATTACAATAAGATGATCTTGATCATGTAAGGCAGCTCACAAGATCTAAACATGATGGCACAAGTGGAGAAGACAACCATCTAGCTACTGCTATGGACCCATAGTTCAGGGATGAACTACTCGCACATTTCTCTCGGTAGGCGGACATGGTGGTGTAGAGCCCTCCGGTGATGATCCCCTCTCTCCGGCAGGGTGCCGGGAAGAGCTTCAGAACCCCCCGAGTTAGGGTTGACGACGGGGGCGGCGGCGGATATATTCTGGATGATATGCTTGGTGTTTTAGGGTTTTCGCGTCGGGAGCTTTAAGTAGGCGAAGGGGCGATGTCGGCGGAGTTCCGAGTGGGCCTCCTCATAGGGTGGCGCGGCGGGCCCACGTGCCGCGCCGCCTTGTGGGTTGGCTGCCTCGTGGCGAGTCTTCGTCTCCCCTTCGGACTCCGTGTACGTGTTGGAAAAATAGGGACTTGGCCTTTTGTTTCGTGCAATTCCGAGAATATTTCCAGAAGTACTTTTCTGAAACCAAAAATAGCAGAAAACATGGAACTGGCACTGTAGCATCTTGTTAATAGGTTAGTCCCAGAAAATGCATAAAAGTGATATGAAGTGTATATAAAACATGTAGCAAATGGTATAAAATAAGCATGGAACAGCAGAAATTATGGATACGTTGGAGACGTATCAAGCATCCCCAAGCTTAGTTCTACTCGTCCTCGAGTAGGTAAAACGATAACAACAAATAATTTTTGAGGAGACATGCTTTCACACAATCTTGATCATAATATTGTAAGACATGTAAGCTGTGATCAAATCATTCAAAGCAAATATATATATAGTTGATATCAAAAGACAAAGCAAGAGTTAAACAAGCTAAAAGTTTTCATGAACTATTGCTTCAAAGACATGAAACCGTACAAGGTTCATTAAAGATGATTTAAGTATCCAGCATAGTTCTATCCTTCAAACCAAACATCAAGTAAATTTTCATAACATAGAAGGATTCAGCCAAGTAAACATAAACATGAACGTCATAAATCAGCTGTTTCGAAGTCTACTCAACCGGTGAGCGCAAGCATTTCGTATTGGCACCATGATGTTGTGGCAAAGAGAACATTAATGGGGGTTTGGAAGGCCAAAGGAAGAAAGTCTTACAAAGCTATAAGTGACCATTAGACAAGAGGAAGTCTTATGATCGAAGCTATGCAAGGAGTAGTGATTGCCATGCAACGGATGCACATAGAGCTATATGTGTATGAAAGCTCTCCAATGTAACTAGTGGGGGTGCATCCAACTTGGTTGCTCATGAAGACCTAGAGCACTTTTGAGGAGTCTCATCATTGGAACATACAACCCAAGTTTTATAGTGTAAATTCCACACATAGTTATACAAGTAGAACATGAAAATTCTCTCACATGGAGTATAGGTGCTATAACATGAGCACAAATGATGACTATGAATAATGCAGGTGCTATAACATGAGCACAAGTGTGAACAAAGGATAGTAATGTTGCCCATTTTTTCTTTATTTTTTTCTATTTTTTTTCCTTTTTCTGTTTCTCTTTTCGATGGCTTAATGGCTCTTTTCACATTCAGGGGCAACACCCTAATTACAACAACACACTTTTTGGTACAAATAACTCATAACGAACTAGACATGATGTATGAATGCCTCTGCCAGTGTAGCAGGATATGCAATGATCTAGCGTAACATGGGTAAAACCACACATTAGTTGTATAGAATCATGCAACACAATATGTATATGATGAATGACAACAAGTCATGTAATGTATGATGGATGTTGCATGGCAATATAACTCGGAACAGCTATGGAAATGCTGTAGTAGGTAGGTATGGTGACTGTTTTGAGGAAGAGGTATAGGCTTATGTGTAGGAGAACAAGAGGAAGTTCTCCCATGGGGTTGGATGTACTGGCGAAGTATGCACAACTCTCTATGTGAGCAGAAGGCAATGCGCAGCACCGACGAGGCTAGCAAAATATGGATGGTGGAAGTGCCAAAAACCGTAGCTTAACATTAGTCAAAAAGAACTCAGAAGCTTATTGCAAACAACTAGCAGGTTCAACATTAAGAGCATGATTAAAATTTACTCCAAGAAGAGCCGTTCACGGCGGCACAAGTACCCCGTTAGATCCCTCGACCTTCAGCACAACTAGTTACTACGATGAACTTTCATACATGGAAAGCTATCAAGTCTAACTACACCTTCAACAATTTTAGTAAAGTTTGTAGTACGGTACAAGTTCAAAGACAACAATCCACTACTTTTTAACTTAGTTAACCAGCAAGCTTTACCATCTAATACCTCAAAACATTTGCAAAGAATCAAGTTATCAAAGTTTCAATGATCTACAAGACTATGCAAGTTTATCATACCACTACCACATGTAGCATTTTCTTTTTCCAAGCAAACACCAATCAACTTATTTAAACATAAACTCTCCAAATGATAATATGATACAGCAAGAGAGTGTTTACAAACACGTGCTAACAGCTCGAAGAGATGCATGAAAACAAGAGCTAAAGCACTAAAGTAGCTAGTTAAGAATACTCAATAAATATAAGTGAAGAACATGAGTATTCACATGAAAAAGCGGAGCGTGTCTCTCTCCCACACAAGGATTGCTAGGTGATGCGTGGTGAAAACACACGTTCATTGGGAACCCCAAGAGGAAGGTGTGAAGAGTGCAGCGGCAAGTTTTCCCTCAGTATGAAACCAAGGTTTAATCGAACCAGTAGGAAATCTGTGATCTTCTGGAGGTTGATGCAGATGGATATAGCAGGGCACACTACCAGAGATCCAAAAGCAACGCAGAATCTGCACACAACACAACCAAAATACTTTGCCCCAACTAACAGTGAGGTTGTCAATCTCACCGGCTTGCTGAAAACAAATGATTAGACGTATAGTGTGGATGATGATGTATGTTTGCAGAAAACAGTAGAGAACAATAATTGCAGTAGATTGTATTTCAGATGTAAAAGAATGGACCGGGGTCCACAGTTCACTAGTGGTGTCTCTCCAATAAGATAACTAACATGCTGGGTAAACAAATTACAGCTGGGCAATTGACAATTGATAAGTGCATATAACATGCATGTGCGAGTTGTGGTGTCTACTATGAGATTCATTTGGGCATTACGACAAAGTACATAGACCGCTATCCAGCATGCATCTATGACTAAATAGTCCACCTTCAGGTTAGCGTCCGCACCCCTTTCAGTATTAAGTTGCAAGCAACAGACAATTGCATTAAGTAATGTGCATAATGTAAACAATGCATTCATCCTTGAACAAAGCATTGCTGTTTTACCCCTAGTGGCAACAACACATCTACAGCCTTAGAACTTGCTGTCACTATCCCAGGTTAAATAGAGGTTGAACCCAACTATCATGCATAAATACTCCCTCTTGGAGTTACAAGTACAAACTTGGCCAGAGCCTACACTAGTAACGGAGAGCATGCAAGATCACAAATGACATAGACATGATATCACAATATTCAGCTCGACATAGGTATCAATATAAGTCGGATCCCGGCAAACACAACATGTAGCATTACAATAAGATGATCTTGATCACGTAAGGCAGCTCACAAGATCTAAACATGATGGCACAAGTGGAGAAGACAACCATCTAGCTACTGCCATGGACCCATAGTCCAGCGATGAACTACTCACACATCACTCCGGAGGTGGGCATGGTGGTGTAGAGCCCTTCGGTGATGATCCCCTCTCTCCGGCAGGGTGCCGGGAAGAGCTTCAGAACCCCCCGAGTTAGGGTTAACGACGGCGGCGACGGCGGAAATATTCTGGATGATATGCTCGGTGTTTTAGGGTTTTCGCGACGGAGGCTTTAAGTAGGCGAAGGGGCGATGTCGGCGGGCCCTCGAGGGGCCCTCCTCATAGGCTGGCGTGGTGGCCCCCCATGCTGCGCCGCCTTGTGGGTTGGCTGCCTCGTGGCCCGTCTTCGTCTCTCCTTCGGACTCCGTGTACGTGTTGGAAAAATAGGGACTTGGTCTTTTGTTTCGTGCAATTCTGAGAATGTTTCCAGAAGTACTTTTTTGAAACCAAAAACAGCAGAAAACAGGGAACTGGCACTGTGGCATCTTGTTAATAGGTTAGTCCCAGAAAATGCATAAAAGTGATATGAAGTGTATATAAAACATGTAGCAAATGGTATAAAACAAGCATGGAACAACAGAAATTATGGATACGTTGGAGACGTATCAAGCATCCCCAAGCTTAGTTCTACTCGTCCTCGAGTAGGTAAAACGATAACAACAAATAATTTCTGAGGAGACATGCTTTAACACAACCTTGATCATAATATTGTAAAACATGTAAGCTGTGATCAAATCATTCAAAGCAAATGTATATAGTTGATATCAAAAGACAAAGCAAGAGTTAAACAAGCTAAAAGTTTTCATAAACTATTGCTTCAAAGACATGAAACCGTACAAGGTTCATTAAAGATGATTTAAGTATCCAGCATAGGAGTTCTATCCTTCAAACCAAGCATCAAGTAAATTTTCATAACATAGAAGGATTCAGCCAAGTAAACATAAACATGAACGTCATGAATCAACTGTTTCGAAGTCTACTCAACTGGTGAGCGCAAGCATTTGGTATTGGCACCATGATGTTGTGGCAAAGAGAAAATTAATGGGGTTTGGAAGGCCAAATGAAGATAGTCTTACAAAGCTATAAGTGACCATTAGACAAGAGGAAGTCTTATGACCGAAGCTATGCAAGGAGTAGTGATTGCCATGCAACGGATGCACATAGAGCTATATGTATATGAAAGCTCTCCAATGGAACTAGTGGGGGTGCATCCAAATTGGTTGCTCGTGAAGACCTAGAGCACTTTTGAGGAGGCTCATCATTGGAATATACAACCCAAGTTCTATAGTGTAAATTCCCCACATAGTTATACAAGTAGAACATGAAAAACTCTCTCACATGGAGTGTAGGTGCTATAACATGAGCACAAATGATGACTATGAATAATGCAGGTGCTATAACATGAGCACAAGTGTGATCAAAGGATAGTAATGTTGCCCCCTTTTTCTTTTTTTTTTTTTTTTTTTTTTTCTATTTTTCTATTTTTTTCTTTTTCTGTTTCTCTTTTTGATGGCTCATTTGGCTCTTTTCACATTCAGGGGAAACACCCTAATTACAACAACACACTTTTTGGTACAAATAACTCACAATGAACTAGACATGATGTATGAATGCCTCTGCCAGTGTAGCAGGATATGCAATGATCTAGCGTAACATGGGTAAAACCACACATCAGCTGTATAGAATCATGCAAAGCAATATGTATATGATGAATGACAACAAGTCATGTAATGTATGATGGATGTTGCATGGCAATATAACTCGGAACAGCTATGAAAATGCTGTAGTAGGTAGGTATGGTGGCTGTTTTGAGGAAGATGTATAGGCTTATGTGTAGGAGAACAAGAGGAAGTTCTCCCACGAGGTTGGATGTACTGGCGAAGTATGCACAACTCTCAATGTGAGCAGAAGGCAATGCGCAGCACCGAAGAGGCTAGCAAAATGTGGATGGTGGAAGTGCCAAAAACCGTAGCTTAACATTAGTCAAAAAGAACTCACAAGCTTATTGCAAAACAACTAGCAGTTCAACATTAAGAGCATGATTAAAATTCACTCCAAGAAGGGCCGTTCACGGCGGCACAAGTACCCCGTTAGATCCCTCGACCTTCAGCACAACTAGTTACTACGATGAACTTTCAGACATGGAAAGTTATCAAGTCCAACTACACCTTCAACAATTTTAGTAAAGTTTGTAGTACGGTACAAGCTCAAAGACAACAATCCACTACTTTTTTAACTTAGTTAACCAGCAAGCTTCACCATCTAATACCTCAAAACATTTGCAAAGAATCAAGTTATCAAAGTTTCAATGATCTACAAGACTATGCAAGTTTATCATACCACTACCACATGTAGCATTTTCTTTTTCCAAGCAAACACCAATCAACTTATTTAAACATAAAACTCTCCAAATGATAATATGATGCAGCAAGAGAGTGTTTATAAACACGTGCTAACAGCTCGAAGAGATGCATGAAAAACATGAGCTAAAAGCACTGCAGTAGCTAGTTAGGAATACTCAACAAATATAAGTGAAGAACATGAGTATTCACATGAAAAAGCGGAGCGTGTCTCTCTCCCACACAAGGATTGCTAGGATCCAGCTTTATTCAAACTCAAACAAAAATAAAAACACACAGACGCTCCAAGTAAAGTGCATAAGATGTGAAATAATTAAAATATAGTTTCACTAGAGATGACCTGATAAGTTTGTTGATGAAGAAGGGGATGCCTTGGGCATCCCCAAGCTTAGACGCTTGAGTCTCTGAATATGGTTGGGGATGAACCATGGGGGCATCCCCAAGTTTAGGCTTTTCACTCTTCTTGATCACATAATATGACCCTTCTCGCTTGATCCTTGAAAACTTCTTCCACACCAAACTCAAGACAGTTCTCATTAGAGGGTTAGTGCATACATAAAAATTCTTATATTCTGTAATGAAACAATCATTCCAAAAGATTCTGGACATTAGCTACAGCCACCAATGCTTTGTGGAGCAAAGAAATCCACTCAAGCATAGTAAAAGAGCGAATGCAAAACAAAAGGCAGAATCTGTCAAAAACAGAACTGTCTGTAAAGACCGAATTTTTCAAGGCACTTAAGTTGCTCAGATGGATCTGGCCCAAAATAATGAAAGTTGCATACATATCTCAGAAATATGCGTGATTTTTCGTCGAAGTTTTTGAATTTTCTACAGGGAGAAAAGCTCAAATTCGTGACAGCTAAAAATATGTTACTGCGCAGAAATCCAAATCTTGCATCAACTTTCAATATAGAACTTCACTTGGCACAACATTGCGATAAAATAAAGATACAAAGGAGTTTCTACAGAAGTAACTGAACTTCTTGACTCAAAGAAAACAAAAATAACAGCAAATAAAAATGATGGGTTGTCTCCCATAAGCGCTTTTCTTTAACGCCTTTCAGCTAGGTGTAGAAAGTGAAAATCAAGTGTTGTCAAGAGAAGAAGCATCGACATCATAACTTGCTCTAACAATAGAGTCAAAAGGTAACTTCATTCTCTTCCTAGGTAAGTGTTCCATACCTTTCTTGAGAGGAAACTGGTACCTTATATTACCTTCTTTCATATCAATGATGGCACCAACAGTTCGAAGAAAAGGTCTTCCCAAAATAATAGGACAAGATGCATTGCATTCAATATCCATAACAACAAATCAACAGGAACAAGGTTATTGTTTACTGTAATAAGAACATCATTAACTCGCCCCAAAGGTTTCTTCATAGCATTATCATCGAGAAAAACATCCAAATAACAATGTTCCAAAGGTGGCAAATCAAGAATATCATAAAGCTTCTTGGGCAAAATAGAAATACTTGCATCAAGATCACATAAAGCATTGCAATCAAAATCATTCACCTTTACCTTGATGATGGGTTCCCAACCATCCTCTAGTTTCCTAGGGATAGAAGCTTTAAGTTTCAACTTTTCTTTCCTAGCTTGCAAAAGAGCATTTGTAATATGCTTTGTAAAAGCCAAATTAATAGAGCTAGCATTGGGACTTCTAGCTAACTTTTGCAAGAACATAATAACTTCAGAGATGTTACAATCATCAAAATCAAAATCATTACTCTCAATGGTGGTGGAACCATTGTCTCCAACAGTTTGAAAAATTTCAGCACTTATATCAGAAAAAGTTTCAGCAGTTTTAGGCAACTTCAATCGTTTTGCAGCAGTAGTAGAGACATTACCAACACCAATAACATTATCATTAATAATAGGAGGCTTACTAGCAGGTGTAACATTAGCATTACTAGTGGTGGTAATTGTGCAAACTCGAGCTACACAGTTTTCTTTTTCAAGTTGTTCCTCTTTTTCCCACCTAGCATGCAATTCAGCCAACATCCTAATATTGTTATCAATTCGAACTTGGATGGCATTTGCTGTAGCAAATGAGTTAGTATCTTTCACTTCACTAGGCATAACTTTCAGTTTCAAAATTTCAACATCATGAGCAAGAACATCAATCCTAGAAGCAAGAACATCAATTTTCCCAAGCTTTTCCTCAACAGTTTTATTGAAAGCATTTTGTGTGCTAATAAATTCTTTAAGCATAGCTTCAAGATCAGAGGACACACTTCTATTGTTGCTGTAGGAATTACCATAAGAATTGCCATAGCTATTTGAAGGATAAGGCTTATAATTGTTGCTACCAAAATTATTCCTATAAGCATTGTTGTTGAAGTTGTTTTTAATGAAGTTCACATCAACATGCTCTTCTTGAGCAACCAATGAAGCTAAAGGAACATTATTAGGATCAACATGAGATTTACCATTCACAAGCATAGACATAATAGCATCAATTTTATCACTCAAAGAGGAGGTTTCTTCAACAGAATTTACCTTCTTACCTTGAGGAGCCCTTTCGGTGTGCCATTCGGAATAGTTAATCATCATATCATCAAGTAGCTTTGTTGCTGCACCTAAAGTGATGGACATAAAGGTACCTCCAGAGGCCGAATCCAATAAATTCCTTGAGGAAAAATTAAATCCTGTATAAAAGGGTTGGATGATCATCCAAGTAGTCAGTCCATGAGTGGGACAATTCTTTACCAAAGATTTCATTCTTTCCCAAGCTTGAGCAACATATTCATTATCAAGTTGTTTAAAGTTCATAATGCTACTCCTCAAGGATATAATTTTAGCAGGAGGATAATATTTCCCAATGAAAGCATCTTTACATTTTGTCCAAGAATCAATACTATTTCTAGGCAAAGAAAGCAACCATTCTTTAGCTCTTCCTCTCAAGGAGAAAGGAAAAAGTTTCAGTTTTATAATATCCCCATCCATATCCTTATACTTTTGCATTTCACAAAGTTCAACAAAATTATTAAGATGGGCAGCAACATCATCAGTACTAACACCAGAAAATTGCTCTTTCATAACAAGATTTATTAGAGCAGGTTTAATTTCATAAAAGTCTGCTTTAGAAGCAGGTGGAGCAATAGGAGTGCATATGAAATCATTGTTGTTGGTGCTAGTGAAGTCACACAACTTGGTGTTCTCAGGAGTACTCATTTTTGCAAAAACAATAAACAGGCCGAATTGACAAAAATGAAAAAGTAACTATTTTTTTGTGTTTTTGATAAAGAGTGCAAACAAGACAAAATAAAAGTAAACTAGCAAGACAAATAACAAAGTAAAATGACTGGAAGTGAGAGACTCCCCTGACAGAAGCGCTGACGTCCCTGACAGAAACGCCAGAAAATATGGAGCAATTGAAAGGGAGAGAGCAGCTTCTCAGAAGTTCCAGACTTCCCCGGCAACGGCGCCAGAAAATATGCTTGATGCGTGGTGAAAACACACGTTCCTTGGGAACCCCAAGAGGAAGGTGTGAAGAGTGCAGCGGCAAGTTTTCCCTCAGTATGAAACCAAGGTTTAATCGAACCATTAGGAAATCTGTGATCTTCTGGAGGTTGATGCAGATGGATATAGCAGGGCGCACTACCAGAGATCCAAAAGCAACGCGGAATTTGCACACAACACAACCAAAATACTTTGCCCCAACTAACAGTGAGGTTGTCAATCTCACCGGCTTGCTGAAAACAAAGGATTAGACGTATAGTGTGGATGATGATGTATGTTTGCAGAAAACAGTACAGAACAATAATTGCAGTAAATTGTATTTCAGATGTAAAAGAATGGACCGGGGTCCACAGTTCACTAGTGGTGTCTCTCCAATAAGATAACTAACATGCTGGGTAAACAAATTACAGCTGGGCAATTGACAATTGATAAGTGCATATAACATGCATGTGCGAGTTGTTGTGTCTACTATGAGATTCATTTGGGCATTACGACAAAGTACATAGACCGCTATCCAGCATGCATCTATGCCTAAATAGTCCACCTTCAGGTTAGCGTCCGCACCCCTTTCAGTATTAAGTTGCAAGCAACAGACAATTGCATTAAGTAATGTGCATAATATAAACAATGCATTCATCCTTGAACAAAGCATTGCTGTTTTACCCCTAGTGGCAACAACACATCTACAACCTTAGAACTTGCTGTCACTATCCCAGGTTAAATAGAGGTTGAACCCAACTATCATGCATAAATACTCCCTCTTGGAGTTACAAGTACAAACTTGGCCAGAGGCTACACTAGTAACGGAGAGCATGCAAGATCACAAATGCCATAGACATGATATCACAATATACAGCTCGACATAGGTATCAATATAAGTCGGATCCCAGCAAACACAACATGTAGCATTACAATAAGATGCTCTTGATCATGTAAGGCAGCTCACAAGATCTAAACATGATGGCACAAGTGGAGAAGACAACCATCTAGCTACTGCTATGGACCCATAGTCCAGGGATGAACTACTCACACATCACTCCGGAGGCGGGCATGGTGGTGTAGAGCCCTCCGGTGATGATCCCCTCTCTCCGGCAGGGTGCCGGGAAGAGCTTCAGAACCCCCCGAGTTAGGGTTGACGACGGCGGCGGCGGCAGAAATATTCTGGATGATATGCTCGGTGTTTTAGGGTTTTCGTGACGGAGGCTTTAAGTAGGCGAAGGGGCGATGTCGGCGGACCCTCGAGGGGCCCTCCTCATAGGCTGGCACGGTGGCCCCCCCTGCCGCACCGCCTTGTGGGTTGGCTGCCTCGTGGCCCGTCTTCGTCTCTCCTTCGGACTCCATGTACGTGTTGGAAAAATAGGGACTTGGCCTTTTGTTTCGTGCAATTCCGAGAATGTTTCCAGAAGTACTTTTCTGAAACCAAAAACAGCAGAAAACAGGGAACTGGCACTGTGGCATCTTGTTAATAGCTTAGTCCCAGAAAATGCATAAAAGTGATATGAAGTGTATATAAAACATGTAGCAAATGGTATAAAACAAGCATGGAACAGCACAAATTATGGATACGTTGGAGACGTATCACTAGGATCCAGCTTTATTCAGACACTAACAAAAAAAAACAAAGCACACAGATGCTCCAAGTAAAGTGCAAAAGATGTGAAAGAATTAAAATATAGTTTCACCAGAGATGACCTGATAAGTTTGTTGATGAAGAAGGGGATGCCTTGGGCATCCCCAAGCTTAGACGCTTGAGTCTCTCTGAATATGGTTGGGGATGAACCATGGGGGCATCCCCAAGCTTAGGCTTTTCACTCTTCTTGATCACATAATATCACCCTTCTCGCTTGATCCTTGAAAACTTCCTTCACACCAAACTCAAGACAGTTCTCATTAGCGGTTTAGTGCATACATAAAAATTCTTATATTCTGTAATGAAACAATCATTCCAACAGATTCTGGACATTAGCTACAGCCACCAATGCTTTGTGGAGCAAAGAAATCCACTCTAACATCGTAAAAGAGCGAATGCAAAACAAAAGGCAGAATCTGTCAAAAACAGAACAGTTTGTAAAGACCGAATTTTTCGAGGCACTTAAGTTGCTCAGATGGATCTGACCCAAAATAATGAAAGTTGCGTACATATCTCAGGAATATGCGTGATTTTTCATGGAATGTTTTGAATTTTCTACAGGGAGAAAAGCTCAAAATCGTGACAGCTAAAAATCTGTTACTGCGCAGAAATCCAAATCTTGCATCAACTTTCAATATAGAACTTCACTTGGCACAACATTGCGATATAATAAAGATACAAAGGAGTTGATACATAAGTAACTAAACTCCTTGACTCAAAGAAAACAAAAATAACAGCAAATAAAAACGATGGGTTGTCTCCCATAAGCGTTTTTCTTTAACGCCTTTCAGCTAGGCGCAGAAAGTGAAAATCAAGTGTTGTCAAGAGAAAAATCATCCAAATCATCAAAAGCTTCTTCCAACACACAACTTGCAACAATGGGTATCTTAGATGTTCCTGGGGGTGTTTCATTGTTTGAGTGACCCTTAACCGTACTAAAAGTCTTATCAATTTTAAGGTCATAATGAGTCTTTGGTTTTGGCACTTTAGGAACATACATAAACTTTTGCTCTCTACCCACATAGACCTTCTCCTTTTTAGACTTAAGAGAAGTAAAGGTTGAACTTAATGTTTCAATAGCTTCCTCTAACTCATCAATTCTTTGATTTTGTGTGTCATGAACATGATTATCCTCTAGAATAGTGATTCTTTCATTGATGGTGACTATTGATTCATTAGTCCTACCAATACTATCAAGAAAGTTTGGAAAAAAATTCTCCATAGAGTCTAACTTGTTTATAACATCCTCCAAGGTGATCTCAATTTTAATATCTTTAGTGGGTGGTGTTCCTACCAGGCTTTCAATAATATTACAGGCTTCTGAAGCGGGAGTGCCTAAGAAATTTCCACCTGTAAGAGTATCTAGAACATACCTATACCAACTAGAGATACCAACATAAAAGTTCCTGAGGAGGATAGTAGTAGAGTGTTTCTTAGTACATCTATGATGAGCATCACTAATTCTGTACCAAGCATCTTTCAAATTTTCACCTCCTAGTTGTCTAAAAGAACGAACTTCAACTTCAGGAGCATTTATTTTTGCAAATACAAAAAGCAGGCCGAATTGATAAAAATGAAAAAGTAACTAGTTTTTTTGTGTGTTTTTGATAAAGAGATCAAACAAGACAAAATAAAAATAAACTAAGCAAGACAAATAACAAAGTAAAATGATTGGAAGTGAGACTCCCCTGACAGAAGCGTAGATTTCCCGGCAACGGCGCCAGAAAATATGCTTGATGCGTGTTGAAGACACACGTTCGTTGGGAACCCCAAGAGGAAGGCGTGAAGAGTGCAGCAGCAAGTTTTCCCATAGTATGAAACCAAGGTTATCGAACCAGTAGGAAATTTGTGAGACTTCTGGAGGTTGATGCAGATGTATGTAGCAGGGCGCACCACCAGAGATCCAAAAGCAACGCGGAATCTGCACACAATACAACCAAAATACTTTGCCCCAACTAACAGTGAGGTTGTCAATCTCACCGGCTTGCTGAAAACAAAGGATTAGACGTATAGTGTGGAAGATGATGGATTGCAGAGAGTGAAGTAAGACGGTAATAGCAGCAGTTTGTATTTCAGATGTAAAAGAAAGGACCGGGGTCCACATTTCACTAGTGGTGTCTCTCCATAAAAGATAACTAACATGCTGGGTAAACAAATTACAGTTAGGCAATTGACAATTGATAAGTGCATATAACATGCATGTGTGAGTTGTGGTGTGTACTATGAGATTCATTTGGGCTTTACGACAAAGTACATAAACCGCTATCCAGCATGCATCTATGCCTAAATAGTCCACCTTCAGGTTAGCGTCCGCACCCCTTTCAGTATTAAGTTGCAAGCAACAGACAATTGCATTAAGTAATGTGCATAATGTAAACAATACATTCATCCTTGAACAAAGCATTGTTGTTTTGCCCCTAGTGGCAACAACACATCTACAACCTTAGAACTTGTTGTCACTATCCCAGGTTAAATAGAGGTTGAACCCAACTATCATGCATAAATACTCCCTCTTGGAGTTACAAGTACAAACTTGGCCAGAGCCTACACTAGTAACGGAGAGCATGTAAGATCACAAATGACATAGATATGATATCACAATATTCAGCTTGACACAGGTATCAATATAAGTCAGATCCCAGCAAACACAACATGTAGCATTACAATAAGATGATCTTGATCATGTAAGGCAGCTCACAAGATCTAAACATGATGGCACAAGTGGAGAAGACAACCATCTAGCTACTGCTATGGACCCATAGTCCAGGGATGAACTACTCACACATCACTCCGGAGGCGGGCATGATGGTGTAGAGCCCTCCGGTGATGATCCCCTCTCTCCGGCAGGGTTCCGGGAAGAGCTTTAGAACCCCCGAGTTAGGGTTGACGACGGCGGCGGCGGATATATTCTGGATGATATGCTCGGTGTTTTAGGGTTTTCGCGTCGGGAGCTTTAAGTAGGCAAAGGGGCGATGTCGGCGGAGTCCGAGTGGGCCTCCTCATAGGGTGGCGCAGCGGGCCCACGTGCCGCGCCGCCTTGTGGGTTGGCTGCCTCGTGGCGAGTCTTCGTCTCCCTTCGGACTCCGTGTACGTGTTGGAAAAATAGGGACTTGGCCTTTGTTTCATGCAATTCCGAGAATATTTCCAGAAGTACTTTTCTGAAACCAAAAACAGCAGAAAACAGGGAACTGGCACTGTGGCATCTTGTTAATAGGTTAGTCCCAGAAAATGCATAAAAGTGATATGAAGTGTATATAAAACATGTAGCAAATGGTATAAAACAAGCATGGAACAGCAGAAATTATGGATACATTGGAGACGTATCAGCGCCTCCGGCTCTGGCGCGTCGATGTCCTGCACCACCAGCGCTAGCGACCGCGTGCCGTCGGGCACGCCGTACCACTCCAGCGGTGGCGAGATGCCCTTCTTCACGCCCTGCCCCTCTAGCATGTACTGTCGCGGCAGCCCCTCGTGCGCGTTCACCGGCGGGCACACCAGCCTCAGGCTCTCCTGCGCCAGGGCTGTTGCGAGTGCAATGTCGATCGACAACGAGGACGACGACTCCTCTTAGCTGATGACACTAGGACGAATGTCGTGGTGGTGTCACGGCAGATGCCATAGGATGGCTTAAGTTGTGGGCTCGCTAGGACGTTGGGGGATCCGGGGAGGGTTTGCGCGCTCACGAAGCACGCATGGAGAACAACCAAGAACTCGCAAGAACAAACAAGAACAAGCAGAACCAAGAAGAAGCAAAGAACACCACGATGTACCCTGCTTCGGGGCCCTCTTGTGGAGGTAACACCCCTACTGCAGCACTAGCCTACTCTCTTTATATCTCAAGTGGTTACAAGTACAGAGTGCTCCTTGAGCTGTATGAAGAACAATGGTGGGAGCTCTAAGAAGAGATGGAGCTTGGGGGATAATGCCTTTCTCTTTTGCCGTTCTCTCCCCTCCCTCCTCTCTACTGGAGGATTTGGTAGCTTACTTATACACTAACCGAATTACCATTTTGCCCCTGGCTGGAAGTGATAATGGCATGGACAAGAGGAACAGGACAAGCCTCTGCCCCCTGTCAACCCAACGGCCGGACTGTCAGGCCCTAGCAGGCCTATCTTGCCACTTTGGGCAATGGCAGGTGTAGCCCACCGGGTCTCGGTCATATCCTCTTTCCCGAATTGGCCGGGTCAGCTCCTAGGTTGCTGCGCTCCCAGGAATCCCGTGACCTGACCTGGCCGTCAAGTCCCTAGCAGGCCTATCTTGCCACTTTGGGCAATGGCAGCCGTAGCCCCCCGGGTCTCGGTCGTATCCTCTTTCCCGAATTGGCCAAGTCAGCGCCTAGGGCCTTGCGACCCGGAAAACCTGCGACTTGACCCGGCTGTCTTCTCAGCCTCTGGCAGGAGACACCCGTGAACCTTTCTGACATTACTTGGCCCTTGTGCAATATCCGGATTACCTTATCCGGGTCCTTCCTGACCAACCCGGCTAACTTAACCGGTTTCCTTCCTCTGATTCGGTTAAGCTTTACCGGATCCTCTCTGGCATCTTCTCGCACTTTAGCTTGATCAAGTGCTAACCGACTCTCACGAGAGATCCGGCCCAAGTGACCCGGCTATATGTTGATCCGGCTAGCTCTTTGCAACACTTAACACCACATCTTTGCCCTACCCGGGGGCAGCCCCCCGACAGTAGTCCCCGAAGCTGGTGCGGTTCTACAGCCTCGGCTGAAGAGCCGTAGCAGGTTAAAAATAAACATCACTAACCGAATCTCATATCATATAATCTTGTCTCAGGATTTCCCGGGACACTTGGCAGTGAATCTCTGCGCAAAGCCCCATAATCCGGATCTCTGATCTGACATGCCACTGACAGCACCTCATCCGGATTCTCCGGGTACTTGAGTGCATTTGACCAAACGACCGCGTCTTCTCGTTTTCTCCGTTGACCGGCACACAGGATCCGTGCAACTGCTTCCAATTCTATGGCCCAACATGTGCTTGGAACACACGGCCACAGAGGTGGCCACAGAGTTCCAGGATGCAGTTACCGTGCGACGCTCCGAAAACCGTGCAGTAGTGCGCCCGTTACCGCTGGGCGCTATAAATATGGGCGCAGGGGGTTTCCTCTTCTTCTCCGCTCGTTCCCCACTCCGAAAACTTCCATCTGCGCCACCGCCGCCGCCGCAATCTCGCCCTCGTAACCTTGCCGCGCCGGAGACGTCCTCAACGCACCGGAGGAAAACGACCGGGGCCGCGCACCGTGCCCAGCGCCGCCGTTCCTTCATCGAGCTTCTTCCCCGTCGCGTCATCACCGTGAGTTTTCTTTTTCTCCGGTCATGGCGAACTCGAGGAGTTCATATGCCACGGGAAACTCGCATTTGTTTCTTGTAGATTTATCCGCATATTAGTCCGTCGCCCAGCCTCAGTGCATCTAGTAGATCTCCTGTCTAGATTTTGCACTACACTGCCCTAGTTTTGTTTGCCACCGTATGAGCAGTTCAACCATATTTTTACTCTTGATTTCCTTTCTTTTTTACTGCTGCAGTAGATCTTGTGTAACCCTAGACCTTTGCGGAAGGTGTTTGTGATTGCCACCCGAATCACCTTCTCTGCTGAATCCGGCTAGTTTCATCCGGGATAATATTAGCCGAATCACTCTAGATCTGGTTCGATTATACCATTATCCGATTCATTTTGACTCGGCCCTATCCGACCTCTTGCAGGATTGATCCGGATATGGCGAAGCTTCCTCCCGGCAGATGGGAGGGTTCTGATGTGACCAAGGACGATCTGGAATGGCTATTAAGCACCCGGCGTATAACCTCTCAAGTTATATGCCGCAAACCGGGGAAGGAACTCGTCCCGGTTCCCGAACCTGGTGAACGTGTGGTGTTTCTAGCGCATTTTGAGCGCGGATTCGGATTGCCGGCGAGTGATTTCTTCCGGGCTTTCCTGGATTTCTTTGGCCTACAGCCTCATCACCTCCCGGCTAATGCCTTCGTTTCTCTATCGGCTTTTAGCTCCTTTTGCGAGGGCTATCTCGGTGTCTGGCCGACCGTCGATATTTGGGCAAAGTATTTCCACCTCCGCAAACATACTATTCCAGGCACTAAGCCGAAGCTGATGACTGCTTGCGGTCCGGTTAGCATCACGCCAAGGCAGGGATCCATCTTTCCCCGTATCACTGGCCTAGACACTGTCAGAAGTGGCAAAGGTCTTTCCTTTATGTGAAGAGTGCAGAAGGCCATGACGCCCTTAATCTGCCCGAGTTCACGATCGAGCCACCCACAGCCGAATTGAACTTCGGATACAATCCGGCCGAGACTATTGTAGAACTTCAGACTGTACATGAAACTCTGGAGGACTTCTGAAGAAGGGCCTGGCCTCGGATGATCTGCTCCGGACCTTCATCGGTCGCCGGGTCTGCCCTCTTCAAAGACGTGAACACAAGATATGCCACATGGGTGGTGTGCTAGATCCTACCCGGATCAGCAGGCATGACCTTAGCAAAGTCTCCATCAGGCGACGGGTAAACGCCATTGCCGCCACCGAGATGTCGGATAAATGGCGGTGGGGCGTAAAGCCGTTTTTCCGAGAGCGCCTTCCACCACAGGTTAGTTCGCCATTTTCCGAATCTAACCATATTTCGTCAAAATGGCATCGGCCTAATCCGGATTTGCCCCGACTTTTCTGTAGCTGTTTGATCGCCAACTTACCGAAGATGGAGACCTCTCCACCAAAGAATGGGGACCGGATCTCAGCCCGCCGCGCGAGGACGAAGAAGATCCGGATACGGATGATTATCTGCCTATCCCGCGCGCCAAGCCAGTCCGCAAGGGTAAGCAATCAACTATTCACAACATCTCCGACGAGGAAGATGATGATTGCAGGATCTTAGATCCCATCGACGCTATTCCGATTTCATGGTCACCACCTTGTGTTCCAGCCAAACAAGATGCTGAAGGGACATCTCGGAAACGCAGTGACGCGCCCGGATCTGATTCCCCTAAAGCCAAGAGAATAAAGAAGTCTGGCTCCAAGTTGAATCGCGTCAAGCCGATGCCTACCACCAAGGGGTAATACTGACTTAACTTCATTTGCTTTCTTCCTCTGTTAACCGAGTCATATCTATCCGAGTTAACTGTTTGCTTTGCTTTATGCAGTGATGTCCTCATCACCGCGCAGACTCATTCATCCATCTCTTCTCCCATTCCTCCGCTGGATACGGTCATGGAAACCCAGTCTCCTGATCGAACTGCCACCTCACCAATGCGTGTCACCACTGCCAATATTCCTCAGCCGACTCCCATTTCAAAGCCGGTTATTGACTTGGAGAGTGAGGAAACCTCGGCTCCAATCCGAGATTCAAGTTGGCCACGCCCTCTCAAGGAGCTGGAGAAGGAAAAGGCCAAGACATCGGCTACATCCTTGCCTAAGCCGGATCCTCGCCCTACTCCCGCAGCGCAAACCCTGCTGAATCAAGAGCAGCAGAAGAAGAAAAAGCAGAAGCAGCAACAGCAACAGCAAGTTTCCGAGAAGCAGCACAAGGAGCCACATCCGAAGCAGACTCCGGGTGCGTCACCGCAACCCAAGCCGACTCAAGGTGCCTCTGGCACACCTCCAACCACCTCGGATAAGCAGGTGGTTGCTAGCAAGAAGGTTTCTGCCGCCCCATCAGCGATTCGATTCGGCCAGTCCCTGTCGAATCCCCGCCCTCCGAGCAGCGATAAGCTCGAGTCCGCCAAGCAATTCATTGAAGCTTGGAATGATGCTGACCTCGCCAAAGATTTTTCTACTTCAGCGCCACATCCGGCTGGGCCTAGTCGGATGTTTCAATCATTACACTCTGTACAGACCTCGGTCACTGAAGCTAACCGGGTGTTTGAGGTAAATTTTTCCGAATCTTGCTTTTATTTCAACATGATCAAATAGTACTATACCCAGTCCCCGAGATTCGGGTCGAACGACTGATACTCCTCCGAGTAAGAAAGTCATTCGGCTTGAATCTCTAAAAAACTTATCATGAATGTTGCCGTAACCGAGGACACCGTGGGACTTCCAGTCCCCGAGTCTCTTTTCCAACTGATTCGGTTAATCTCGGGCCAGTCCCCGAGATTCTTTTGACGCCATTTGCCTGTTTTCTTTCAGGAAACCATGACCGCTCGCGGCAAGCTCTTTAAGCAGCTCGCCCATCAGCATCAGAAGCTCCAAACTTCCTTTGATGGGCTCTGTCTTGAAATGGACAAGAAAGAAGAAGAGCACAAGCGCGCTTTATCCGAGGAAAAATCAGAGGTGACTCGGCTCCAGCGAGAGCTTGACCGAGTTGAAAAAGTGAAGAACAAGGTTAAAGGAGAGCGGGATACGCTGAAGCGTGAAAAAGACACAATCCAGAAGGAGCGGGATACTTTCAAAGCCGGACTTGCGGAGCGGGCCAAACTGGACAAGCAAATTCAAACGAACATTGCCGAATCTGAAGCCGAAGTCAAAGCGGCTAAAGAAGAACTGAGTGCTCACAAAGCGGCCAGTGCGAAATGGCTTGCTGCACTTGCTAGCCTTAACGATGACATGGATCGTAAGTTCACCGAATCTCCTCTTTTCTTTCTGCTCTTAACCAATACATATGCTTGTGTTCCTTCTCGCTGAACTCAGTATTAGCTTATTTGTTTGTAGGAGAGTTTACTAGCATCCGGCTTCAAGCCGCCAAGGCTGTGAGAAACGCCCGAGCTGAGAGAGCTAAATTAACCGAGGCTCCCCTACCAGAGACATGGGACATCGAAGATCATATTACAGCACTTAAGGCTCGGATTGCTCCTTTGAAGGATTCCCATATTGGTCTGCTCAATGCAAGTCTCAAGGCTCACCGAATCTTGTTTCCTGAAGCGCGGCAAGTTGTGCCTGTGGAGGAGCTGATCCGAGACCTGGATCAAGCAATGACCCGGTTACAGCAGTGGAGGTCTTCGTCCGCCCGCGCTGGTGCTGACGCAGCTTTGCTATTCATCATGTCCTGGTATGAGCTAATTGATCTTGCCAAAGTGCGCTCATTTCGCGAGGGTTCTCCGTGGGCTACAGACCCTACCCGGATTAAGATCCGTGAAGAAGCCGCCAACTTCATGGCCGAATTTGCACGCACCAAGCATCTTGATCTGGAGGCTCCGGTCTACTCGGATGGAGAAGAAACTGAAGAAGAGGAATCGGACGACGCCTCCGCTGAAGAATACGCCGATTCTGAGGGCGAGTCTGATGATTCGGCTAACTCTGCCGAACACGCTCCTATCAAGATCCCAGCTTCTGACTCGGCTAAGAATACCGAAGCAACTCCGGCCCAGACTTCGGAGATACCAGCAACTGATTCGGCAGAGATTACTAAACAAGCTCCAGCTGATCCGGATACCTCCGAATCCGCCCAGCCTTCAAGCTCTCCACGCAAGGTTACCCCTGAAGTTCCTCCATCTGAGCCATCCTTGCAACCGAGCCCCCTGCAACCGAATCTACTCCAACCGAAGCTCCTGTAACCGAGGCTCGCGCGCCCGAGGTTCCTTCAACCAAAGCTCCTGCCACCGAACCTGCTACAACCGAGTCTGCTGCTTCCTGAAGTAACTTAGTGAAAAAACGTTAAATCCCCGGTATGCCGGGAGCAGATGTAATAGACTATTTTAAGTTCTTTCGAGACTACTTTAAATTTGCTTAACATGATCCGGACGAGGTTTATGTTGGATCATTTTAAACCGAGTCCCCGAGTCTGTTTTCTTGTTTACTATTTTTGCCGAATCTCTGCTCTTGTCTACCTTTTAGGTGTTTGACAGTCGAGTCACAAGATAGGAATCATAGCATACAATACTTGAAACATGCGAGTTGTGGTTTAGAATCATTCAACATAAACGAAAAATAAATAACAGGGGTTAGTAAACGACATGTGCCGAATCGGTTTTGGACCGAGTCCCCGAGTCCATTTTCATGTTTCCCACATTCCTCATCTCTGCTCTTGACTACCATTTTGGTGTTTGTCAGTCGAGTCACGAGATCAACAACACAACATACATTACTTGAATTTTGGGACGAGGTTCAAAGCAATTCGGCACACGAACGGTATGGACAAAACAGTAAAAAACACATGCATGAGTACGAACAGTCCCCGAGTCCAGACTCGGATTGCTGCAACTTCATTTATGATAAACTGAAATACATACATTGCGCCCTTAGGAGTAAAAGGGTCGAAGCAGAGCTACATTCCAAGGTCTCTTAGTTTCTTGTCCGGGTCTGTCCAGGCCATCCTTCCTTGGTTCCTGTGCATCTACAAGGTAGTACGAGTCATTGTGCATAGCCCTGCTCACAATGAAAGGTCCCTCCCATGGAGGTGACAACTTGTGTCGGCCTTTGCTGCGCTGCACCAGCCTTAGCACAAGATCACCCTCATGAAACACTCGAGGGCTGATCTTTCGACTATGATATCGTCGTAGATTCTGCTGGTATATTGCTGTCCGAGATAGAGCCAATTCTCTTGCTTCCTCTAGCAGATCCACTGCATCTTCCCGAGCCTCTTTTGCCTCGGTTTCAGTATACATTGCCACCCTTGGTGCATCATGTTCTATGTCTGTGGGTAGCACAGCTTCTGCCCCATAAACCAGAAAAAATGGCGTATAGCCAGTTGACCGATTCGGCGTGGTCCTTAGACCCCACAGTACTGATGGTATCTCGTCTATCCAGCATCCCGGAGTTTTCAGCAATGGTTCAATGAGACGAGCCTTGATGCCGGCCAACACCAGGGCATTTGATCTTTCCACTTGCCCATTAGACTCCGGATGTGCCACCGAGGCTATATCTAGCCGGATTCCCTTATTCATGCAGAACCGAGCAAACTCTCCGACAGCAAAGTTTGTGCCGTTATCCGAGATGATGCTATGAGGGTATCCGTATCTCAAAATAATTTCTTTCAGGAAAGTCACAGCCGAACGACCATCTACTTCCGGATTGGTTTCACCTCTATCCACTTGGTGAACTTATCCACCATCACCAGCATATGTGTCATGTTACCCCTAGCCGGCTTGAAATCTCCCACCATATCTAAACACCACACAGCAAACGGCCAAGTGATAGGAATTGTTTTGAGCGCGATGCGGGTAAGTGTGTCTGCTTGGCAAACCTTTGGCATCCTTCACATTTTCGGACTATGTCCTCTGCATCCGCGTGAGCAGTGGGCCAGTAAAATCCATGCCGGAACACTTAGCCACCAGGGCTCTTGTACTGCAATGATGTCCACATTCACCCTGATGTATCTCAAGGAGCATCTCCTTGCCCTCGGCTGGCTCCACACAACGCTGTAGCACCTCGGTTGCACTCCTCTTGTATAACTCCTTGTTGATGATGGTGTAAGCCTTGGACCTCCTCTGCACTCGCCTAGCTTCGGTTTCATCATTTGGCAAACTCCCCTCCGACATGAACTTCATGATTTCTTCAGCCCATTCCGGTACTGGATGCAAAGGGAATAAGTGCTCATCTACTTCCACTGGTTCGGCCGCCATTATTTCTTCTATCAGCTTCTGCCCATTCCCTAAGATTCGGTTATCACCACCTTCTTCTCTGCTCCTCTTTCCTAAGATCCGGTTAGCAGTCCCCGGGTCTCGCCATGCAGTCCCCGGGTCTTCCCCAATGTACTCGACATCAACATTCATAGGGACAGCCTCAGATTCTTGCTTTGGGATAAAAATTGACTCGGAATCAGGCGAAGGTTTGATTGAAGGGACCCTTAGGTGATTCAAGGATATCCCGGGTGGAATTGCATCCCTAGACGACCCGAGTTTTGACAGGACATCAGCAGCTTCGTTCTCCAACCGAGGTATGTGCTTGTACTCGCAGCCTTCAAAAAATCCTGAAATTTTCTGGACATGAAACCGATATAGTGCCATATTGGCATCAAGAGCATCCCAATTTCCAGAAGATTGCTGCACAACTAAATCCGAATCACCAAAACATTCTATTCGGCGGATGCCGATGTCCCTGGCCACATTAAGCCCATGGATCAGTGCCTCATACTCGGCCACATTGTTTGATGCTGAGAAATGAATCTGCAACACATATCGCAATTGATCTTGCTTCGGTGACGTGAGTACCACCCCAGCACCTAATCCGATTTTGGTTTTGGAGCCATCAAAGTGCAACTTCCAGTAATTGTAATCCGGCTTGGGTGGCTCATACTGCATTTCGGCCCAGTCACAAAGGAAATCTGGTAAAGCCTGAGACTTGATAGCATCCCTTCTCTCATAATGCGGGGTGTAAGGAGATACTTCTATTGCCCACTTGGCAACCCGGCCAGTCGCATCTTTGCACCCAATGATTTCCGCGATTGGAGCTTCACATACCACGGTAATCGGGTGTTCTTGGAAATAATGTTTCAACTTTTTGGCCGCCAGGTATACCCCGTATGTCATCTTCTGGTAGTGGGGATAATTTTGCTTTGAGGTTGAGATCACCTCACTTAAATAGTACACCGGTCTCTGCACGGATTTACCCTCCTCTTCTCGTTCTACCACTATGACCACACTCACGACCCGGTTAGTGGCCGCAATGTAAAGTAGCATTGGCTCATTCGGCAAAGGTGACGCCAGAATTGGTGCAGTGGACAACATCTTTTTTAATTCGTTGAAAGCCGAATCTGCCTGCGGGGTCCACGTGAACCCGGTGCTCTTTTTCATCAATTGATACAAGGGCAAGGCTTTTTCTCCTAGCCGACTCACAAACCGACTTAACGAGGCTAAACACCCTGTGAATTTTTGTACATCTTTTAGACATCTAGGCAATTTCATTCTTTCTATGGCTCGGATTTTAGCCGGATTCACCTCAATACCTCGGCTTGATACAAGGAAACCGAGCAACTTTCCAGCCGGGACACCAAAGGTGCATTTATCCGGATTCAATTTCAACCGATATTTTCTCAAGTTCACAAATGTTTCCTCGAGATCCTCGAGGAGAGTGTGTTTTTCTTTAGTTTTGATGACGATATCATCGACATACACCTGCACATTCTTGCCCATTTGGGAGTGTAAGCATTTCTGCATACATCTCTGATAAGTTGCACCGGCATTTCTCAAACCGAAACACATGACACGATAGCAATACGCCCCGTACGGGGTAATAAAAGCAGTCTTTATTTGATCTTTAGGGTTCAGTGGTATCTGGTGAAAACCAGAGTACGCATCAATAAAAGACAACAACTCACACCCGCAGTAGAATCGATCACTTGATCAATCCGAGGTAAAGGAAATGGATCCTTCGGGCACGCCTTGTTTAGGTTGGTGAAATCGATGCACATGCGCCACACCTTGACCACCGCTGGTTCGTCCTTCTTCTTCTCTACCAGAACCGGATTGGATATCCAGTCTGGATGCAACACCTCCATAATGAATCCGGCTGCAAGCAACTTAGCCAGCTCATCCAGCACCACTTTTCTTCGATCATCTGAGAGACGCCGAGTCGGTTGCCTCACCGGTTTTACATCCGGCCTGACAAATAAAGAGTGCTCTGCCAACTCCCTCGGAACACCAGGCAGGTCCTTAGCCGACCATGCAAAGATATCCCGATTCTCACGGAGGAAGTGACAGAGCGCGCTTTCCTATTTCTCATCCAGCCCGGCACCAATGATGGCCATGCGCTCCGGGTTCTCCGGGTCAATGGGATCTTCTTTGTTCCTTGGGCATCTCAAATGTTGCACCTCCATCCGGATTGGTCATAGCCAGCACACCGAGCTGAGCAGACTTCGCCATTGCCACCACCTCATGCATCTTGCTCTTCTCAGCTTGGATCACCAATGATTCGGCTAAGGTGGAACCGATGTGGCACACTGTATGGCTTTTGTAATCTCCCGCAACAGTGATAATACCATTCGGGCCTGGCATCTTTATCTTGAGGTAGGCCACATGGGTGGATATCATGAACTTGGCTAACGCAGGCCGGCCAAGTAGAGCATGGTATGGGCTCTCCAAATCTACCACCTCGAACTCGAGACTTTCAAGCCGGTGATTGTCCTTGGTACCAAACAGCACATCTACCCAGATCTTACCCATTGGGGAACAAGACACCCCGGGTACTATACCATGGAAGGTACAACTGCTCTGCTGCAACTGATTCGGCGAAATACCCAACTTGACCATTGTGTCCCGATACATGATGTTTATGGCACTGCCATTGTCAATCAAGACTCGGCTAAACCTCACGTTAAGCTTGGGTCCTACCAAAGTCGGATCCACCACTAGTGCATAGTTTCCTGGACTTGGCATAATTCTGGGGTTATCAGCCCTGCTCCACGTGATCTCCTGCTCGGACCAATTCAGGTATTTTGGGACTGCTGGTATGACTGCATTCACCTCCTTCGCCCTTCGCAGCTGACTTTTCTTGTCAGTTGGCTCGGTCACAAAAACCACATAACTTTGATGAGCCTCCTTGTACTCATTACCGGGGTATCCACCTTGCCGACTTGGACCAGCACCATTGTCATTGCCTCCCATGTTTACCAGGTTAACCGGCTTTGTGGCTGCCGGTCTCGGAGCTCCTGCGTTCACCGGGATTGTATTGGCTCCGGTTAAAGGCATATTCGGCCTGAAATTCGGTCTAGGAGCACCTCTCTGAGGTGGTCCTCTCTGACCCTCCGCCTGAATGCGATGATGCCAGCTACAATTCCGAGTTGAATGATTGGCCGGCTTGCGTGGGTCTGTTGTGTGATAACAGCAAGGCCCGTCCAATCTTGCCTCAAAGGTTAGAGGAGGACTCGATCCATCCCACACCTTCTTTGGCCAGGCACCTTGATTCGGCCTCCAAGCTGGACCCTCAGTCTTTTGTCTCTGACCATCTCCTGCTCCAGGATGATCCATATTCACTGCAGCCACCTGATCTGAACCGTATCTATAATCCGGATCTCTTCTTTTGTAACCGAATTCATGTCGGTCATTGGGCCTCAATGGTCCTACTCGGTTATTAACCGGTTGCCTCCTGCTTGTTCCCACTGCATCCAATGCGGGCTGTGTCGGATCACCTAGAGCGTACGTATCTGCTATCCGGATCGTTTCCGCCAGTGTCTTGGGCATATCCCTCTGGAGCTTCTGCCAGAGCGGGGTGCCATGTCGGCAACCCTGCGCAAACCAAGAAATCGCCTGCTCCTCCACGACACCTTCGCAAGAGTTGCGAATGTTGCTCCACCGAGTTAAGAATTCTCGGTCTGTTTCCCGTTCTTCCTGCTTGCACGCAGCCAGGAGCTGAGGTCGGTTAGGCCTCTTGTAGGTGCTGGAGAAATTACTGTAAAATGCCTCCTCCAAGTCCATCCAAGAGTTGATACTACCCGGCGGTAAGTTGTTCAGCCAAATCCGGGCTGGCCCTTCCAACATGTGCGGGAGATACCGGACCGCCCATCGGCGATTGCCCCCCGCAATGTGCACTGACGATACATAGTCTATTAGCCAATCTTGTGGCTTTGTGTTGCCATTATATGGCTTTGTGCTTCGGCCAAGCTGAAATAACGGCACACTCGGTTCGTTCATGATCCGAGGTCCAAAACATGGAGGACCCGGTGGGCCTTGCTCTTCTAGCTTCTCGGACTGGTAAATTCTATCCAACTTGAGACGCTGATCATTCGGATCTAATGCCCGAGGTCCCAGTCTTGATGCAAGTGCATTATCATACGTCTGGTATCCGGCTCGCGCCATAGCCGAATTTCCGTCATCATAGCGGTAACCCGCCTGGCCACCACCTTGCTGTTGCGCTCGCACAATCACTTGCTGCCCAGGAGGACGAGGTGGTTGACCTCGGCCAGCCGAATTGCCCCTTCCAGCTCCCGGGTAACCTCGTCCACCACTGTTTCTACTTTGGCCACCTCTTCCTTGAGCGGCTAGCTGCTTGCCGGCATACTCAGCATCATAGGTCTGCAGCTGCTTGCTCTTACCCGAGTTCACGCTCTGGGCCCGGTCAACTCCGACGTGCGGGGATGACGCCTGCCCCTTGGATCTCTGGCTAACAGCCTTAACCGACACTACTACCCGAGAAACACCTGCATCCGGATTGGCTTTCCGGTAAGCCTCATTCTGCCGGTTACACACATCTACTAGCTCATTGACTCTCTCTGCCTGCTTCCGCCAGCGTCCCCGGTTAGTGTGCTCAACTCGGCTCGCGCTGCCGCTGCAGCCCTAAGATTCTTAGCCGGGGAGCTATACACCGGCTTGCCTGTGCCAGATCTATGACTAGTAGCCTTACTGGAGCTCGATCCTGCAGCTCTAGCTAACTCGTCATTGAGGTCCTTACCCCGGTTACGCAACTCGGCTTTTTGCGCGAGCGATGCACTACAGGAGTAAAACCCTCGGTGATACCATTGGCAGCATTGTACTCTCTCATATCTCTATCAAAGGCTTGCCTAGACTCCACCACTAACCGGGCTTCTTTTTGCAACCTCAGGCGCTCTGCCTCTAGCTGAGCTACAGTGAGCTCTACATCTGCCCCAGGTGCCACTGGCCGAGATAGCTTCTCCAGGACATCTCTAAGGAGCCTCCCTACTTGACATGCCAAGCGGGCCAACCGGATCTGGTCTCTCCTTTGGGAACTTAGCTGTCCGAGTCGGCTTGCCAACCGGATCAACTGGCGTGGCCAGCTCCTCGGGCATGCTTTTGCTGGCATCTCCTTTGCCAGCTGCTGCACTTGGCCCGGTCATCATCACCTCCACGCTACTCCCGGGGCGAGCGCTACGCCGTCCGAGAGCTGCGCGGAAAGAGGGAGGATCCTCAGCCACGAGCACCTGCGCCGGGTACTCGCGGACAGGCTCGGTGGCGACGTAGGTGACGAAGCTGCCGAGCGTCATGAGGAAACCGTCTGCGGGGAAGGGCTTGTTGGCGAAGCACCCCGCGTTGTCGCTGATGAAGTTGAACTCGCCGATCTTGCAAACGAGCCCAGAGAGGACCCGCTCGCCGGAGCCAGCGACGGTGCCCGTCCGGAAGGAAACCCCAGCCAACGCCACTGCTGCCCCACGGTGGGCGCCAACTGTCGTGGTGGTGTCACGGCAGATGCCATAGGATGGCTTAAGTTGTGGGCTCGCTAGGACGTTGGGGGATCCGGGGAGGGTTTGCGCGCTCACGAAGCACGCATGGAGAACAACCAAGAACTCGCAAGAACAAACAAGAACAAGCAGAACCAAGAAGAAGCAAAGAACACCACGATGTACCCTGCTTCGGGGCCCTCTTGTGGAGGTAACACCCCTACTGCAGCACTAGCCTACTCTCTTTATATCTCAAGTGGTTACAAGTACAGAGTGCTCCTTGAGCTGTATGAAGAACAATGGTGGGAGCTCTAGAAGAAGATGGAGCTTGGGGGGATAATGCCTTTCTCTTTTGCCGTTCTCTCCCCTCCCTCCTCTACTGGAGGATTTGGTAGCTTACTTATACACTAACCGAATTACCATTTTGCCCCTGGCTGGAAGTGATAATGGCATGGACAAGAGGAACAGGACAAGCCTCTGCCCCCTGTCAACCCAACGGCCGGACTGTCAGGCCCTAGCAGGCCTATCTTGCCACTTTGGGCAATGGCAGGTGTAGCCCACCGGGTCTCGGTCATATCCTCTTTCCCGAATTGGCCGGGTCAGCTCCTAGGTTGCTGCGCTCCCAGGAATCCCGTGACCTGACCTGGCCGTCAAGTCCCTAGCAGGCCTATCTTGCCACTTTGGGCAATGGCAGCCGTAGCCCCCCGGGTCTCGGTCGTATCCTCTTTCCCGAATTGGCCAAGTCAGCGCCTAGGGCCTTGCGACCCGGAAAACCTGCGACTTGACCCGGCTGTCTTCTCAGCCTCTGGCAGGAGACACCCGTGAACCTTTCTGACATTACTTGGCCCTTGTGCAATATCCGGATTACCTTATCCGGGTCCTTCCTGACCAACCCGGCTAACTTAACCGGTTTCCTTCCTCTGATTCGGTTAAGCTTTACCGGATCCTCTCTGGCATCTTCTCGCACTTTAGCTTGATCAAGTGCTAACCGACTCTCACGAGAGATCCGGCCCAAGTGACCCGGCTATATGTTGATCCGGCTAGCTCTTTGCAACACTTAACACCACATCTTTGCCCTACCCGGGGGCAGCCCCCGACAATGAATGATTGCTTGAGAGATGTAGTACAAGCGCTCATCTCCTCAGAAAGTGGAGCTCACTGAATCTCTTCTTCCTGAATTCACAACGTGGGAAAACTCCTCGCCTAAACAAATTTCAGACCTTTTATTTCCTGGTTTAACTCTTGAGTCAAAGGAGAACAGCAATGCCTCATTCTAAACCAGCGAAGTGTGGATGAAGGGGCATAGGCAGAGCTATCTAGCCCGAGATCGACCGCAAAGGCGCGCAGCTGGGCCGCGAGGAAGGTGCGGCACCCTAACTCACTGTAGGGAGGGGATTTGCCGGCGTGCGCGTTCTGAATCTGCGTCCGCTCCCGGGGCATCGGTGGGGCTGGAGGAAAACGGGTTGTGATAACCGTGGAATCGTAGCTCGCCGAAGGAGGAGGATGGCGCGAGGTGAATTGTAGCTCGCTGGAGGGTACCACTCTAAGAAGACTTCCCTTTTAAAAGGACACTTTTGTTACAAAACCTGTTGATCCTTGGAGGCCAAGCCTAGTACGTTGCATGCTTGGATGCCAAGTGAATGTACTCCTTGTTGGCCAAACCTTAGCCTTGCATGTTGCCTCCTTGGAGGCTAAGGATCGATGATCCTTATTGGCCAAACCTTAGTCTTGCATGTTACCTCCTTGGAGGCTAAGGATCGATGATCCTTGCTAGGCAAGGAAAATAGGATCAGGTTGTGTGGGCTAAATACCTAAAATGTCCTTCCTAGTGAAGCTATAAATAGAAGGCATAAGAAGAGAGATGGACACAAGCTTGATTAGATTTGTTGTACCTGATACAAGATAATAAAGAGCTCTCATTCTTCTCTATATCATCTAGTGTCTCCCTTGTGTTCTTGTGATTGTGCCCTTGTGTATGTGGTGATTGGAAGCAAGTGTTGAACAACGTCGTTTCACAACACGTTATCAGCACGAGTGCTCTCGATCAAAGGTATGTTGTTCAAAACTACTTGCTAATCACTCCGTGGATAATACAAGATGCTCGTTTGTTCTGCTGCTTCTAGTATTCTCGATCAAAGTGAGCAGCAAAACGGTTGGAGCCTGAAGCTCCACACCATGGCATCGCCTTGAATAGAAGGCTGGTGACGAGGTCACAACGCGTCGACGACCGCATTCGTCGCTATCGACGTGTGGAGCCTGCAGCTCCCCATGTGTCACCCGTGTGTGTTCGGAAGGCCACGTTCGTCGCTATCGGCGCCATGACCAGAGCCTGAAGCTCTGCGCCATCTTACCACCTTGGCCAGCGTCGTGCACTTGCTGGTGACGTTGATGACGTCGCTAGTAACACTTCGCCAGCCTAACAGTTGGCCAGAAGCCAAGACGAGACGATTATGTCAAGCCTATATGGCCACGGCCTTGCAAATTAAATCCTGAAGTATTTGATTAATGCATAAACATCTGGAACTGTTTACATACCAGTATTAACACTGTTAGCACTCATGACATGCACTTATACCTGAAGTAAATTGTTGCATGATCTAAATATGCAGAAATGTCGGGCATCAACTCCAAGGAATTTGCCGAGCTCGCCCTAGATGGCAGCAACTACCTCACGTGGGCTATGGATGCTAAGCTGAGCCTTACATCCATGTCTCTCAGTCATGCCATTAACCAGCCAGCAACTGGCACAAATGGTCCTTCTGCCGCGAAAAAGGCAAAAGCGCTGATCTTTCTGAGGCATCACCTCAATTCAGCGTTGAAGCTTGAATATCTGACTGAAGAGGATCCACTCACTCTTTGGAAATCCCTGAAGGATCGCTATGACCAGCAAAGGTTTGTCGCCCTTCCTCAAGCACAGAGTGACTGGTTAAACCTACGTTTTCAAGACTTCAAGTCTGTGACAGCTCATAACTCTGCGTTGCACCGCATTGTTTCCCTGCACAGAACGTGTGGCCATAAAGTCACTGATGTTGATATAATTGACCAAACTTTGTCAACGTTCCATCCCACCAACATGGTGTTGCAAGAGCAATACAGGCATGCCAAATATGCCAAGTACTATGAGTTGATCACTGTCCTGTTAGTGGCAGAAAAACAAAATGAACTTCTTATGAAGAATCATAGTGCCCGCTCAACTAGGACTATGGCTGTGCCCGAAGCACATGCGATCACTCAAAGTGTTGGGAGTTCCCATGTTCGCAAAAGAGACAAAGGGAACCAAGGATGGAAGGGGAAAAGGAGCAATGAATTCAAAGGCAAGGGTAAAGGAAGAGGAAAAGGCAAAGAAAAAATCAAAGCTGATTCAGGTGCTCAAACTAGGGGAAAGCAAGATAAATGCTTCAGATGTGGATGCAACGATCATTGTTCTCGCAACTGCCGCACCCCCAAGCACCTGGTTGAATTATATCAGCAGTCCATCAAAGGCAGCAATAAGCAGGATAATCATGAGTCCCACTTTGTAGAGCCTGCAGCTCTGCCAGACTCTAAGAAGCTTGAAAACCTTCTTCTTGAGGAAAATCCTGGTAGCGATGATTTTAGCCTGGATGGTATCGATCTTCATGCAGAAGATATGAATGTTGATATATATGGAGACCTGGCGTAGTCCCCTAGCCTAATATATATTTCCGTCATGAGTTGTATTTCCAGCGTTATATAGTTCATGCTGAACTTGGTCATGTAATAAGCTCCTGAAGAGCATAGTATTGAATTTTGCATTAGTGTAACTCTTTCTTAATATAAATTCCAGTATGTTATATGTTTATGCTCTTTCTAGTGGAGATGTAAATATGTCTTTTTACACAGTAAGGTGTATCGATCCAATGGAGGAAGAGGAGATATGTCTTATAGGCAGTGCCACCACAAATACAGTTCTTCGGGAGACCAAATATTTCCAGACTCTAACCAAGAAATTTGGAAATGTTATGACCATTGCTGGAAGCAATACTCATGTTGTCGGTACCAGAAGTGCCACAATAGTTCTCCCTATGGGTACCCAATTAGTGATCAAGGATGCCTTGTTGTATCCTAAATCAAAACGGACCCTACTAAGCTTTAAAGCTATCCGTGCAAATGGTTTCCATGTGGAAACAAAGTCAAGAATGGTACTGAATATCTGATCATGACTAAATTTGACGGATCCAAGAAGAAAGTGGTTGAGAAGCTCCCTTCCTTAGCATCGGGATTGTATTACACACACATAAAGCCCATAAAGGAATATGTTGCGCTGAAAACAATTTTCAGGAACCCAGAGTCATACAGGGTATGGCATGATAGACTGGGTCATCCTGGGTTGGGCATGATGAGGAAAATCATCAAAGGCTATCTTGGCCATAACATAGCAACAAAAGACTTCCCAAATCCTGAGATTTTATGTGCATTGCATGTGCCAAAGGGAAGTTAATCCTTAGACCCTCCACCTTGAAGGTGAAGGATGAATCACCAATTTTCCTGTAGAGAATTCAAGGCGATATTTGTGGACCAATACAACCCTTGTCGGGCCCTTTCAAATATTTTATGGTCTTGATTGATGCCTCCACTAGGTGGAGCCACGTATGCCTATTATCTACAAGGAACCATGCCTTTGCAAAGCTGGTTGCCCAGATGATAAAACTAAGAGCAAATTTTTCAGATAGCCGGATCAAATCCATAAGGATGGACAATGCTGGAGAATTTACCTCCAAATCATTTGATGACTATTGCCTAGCTCTTGGCATACAAGTGGAGCATTCGATTCCACATGTCCACACTCAGAATGGCCTTGCAGAGTCATTAATCAAAAGGATTAAATTGATTGCTAGGCCACTTTTACAGAACTGCAAGCTCCCAACTACTTGTTAGGGACATGCTGTGATGCATGCAACATCATTAATCCAACTCAGGCCAACTGCATATCACTCTGCATCCCCCTTGCAACTAGTGCATGGGAAAGAACCAAGTATTTCCCATCTGCGAAGATTCGGTTGCGCTGTGTACGTGCCAATCTCACCACCTCAGCGTACCACCATGGGTCCTCACCGGAAGTTGGGGGTCTATGTGGGGCATGAGTCTCCGTCTATAATCAAATACCTTGAGCCTATGACTGGGGATCTATTCACGGCTCGGTACGCTGATAGTATTTTTAATGAGGACCATTTCCCGGCGTTAGGGGGAGAAATGTACCAAAAGAAATGCCAAGAAATTTCATGGAGTGCTGAGGGCCTCCAGTCCTTAGATCCACGCACTAGCGAAGCTGAACTTGAAGTTCAGAGGATCTTAAACCTCCAAAGGCTAGCAAATAATTTGCCAGAAGCCTTCACTGATCATAGTGGGGTGACAAAATCACATATACCTGCTGTAAATGTGCCAGAGAGAGTAGAAATAGCCCCGAAGGCTACTGACTCAAATTTGGGCCAAATCTCTAGGAAGAGGGGGAGGCCTCTGGTTGCACGGGATAAACTTCTGCGGAGACGTCCGCAGAAACAAATTCACGTGCCAGATACGTCACGCATTAAGTCAGTTGAAGACTCTCAACTTGAAGTTGAGAAGCTCCCTGAAGTGAGCCATCCTGAAGATGAAATTCCCAGTGCAAAAACACGCGCGCAAATTGATTTTGGTACTGGGACATCGGAACACCCAGACTCTGTCATTTTGGGAAATCATGACGAGCTGGTGAAAATGAATGATGAAATCAGTATAAATTATATTGATTCAGGAGAGTTATATAACAGAAAGACTACTATTGTCGACATATGCTTTGCTTCAAAAATTTCTTCCGTTGAACTGGATCCAGAACCTAAGTCCATGGCAGAGTGCCAGAAGCACTCAGAATGGGTTAAATGGAAAGAAGCAATTGAGGCTGAATTGCGCTCGCTTTATCGGAGGAATGTGTTCGGCCCTGTAGTGAGAACTCCTCCTGGAGTTACCCCTGTTGGGTACAAATGGGTTTTCGTTCGGAAGAGGAATGAAAATAACCAGGTGGTCAGATATAAAGCGAGGCTGGTAGCACAAGGTTTTTCGCAGAGACCAGGCATCGATTACGATGAAACATACTCTCCCGTGATGAGTGGCATCACGTTCCGATATTTGATATCTATGGCAGCTAGCCTCAACATGCAAATGCAGTTGATGGATGTGGTGACCACATATTTATGTGGGTCACTTGACTCGGAGATCTATATGAAAGTCCCTGAATGATTAAAGATCCCACATCCAAATGAAGATCGCAACATGTATAGCGTCAAGTTGCAGAGGTCGCTATATGGGTTAAAGCAGTCCGGTAGAATGTGGTACAACCGGCTGAGTGACTTTCTCCTGAAGAAAGGTTACACCAATCATGATGATTGTCCCTGCGTATTCATTAAGAAATCCCAGAATGGATTCTGTATCATCTCAGTCTATGTCGATGATCTCAATATCATCGGAAACGCAAAGGACATAAAGGAAGCTATGTCTTACCTTAAGACGGAGTTTGAGATGAAAGATTTGGGTAAAACCAAACTTTGCTTAGGCCTGCAGTTTGAGCACCTCCCTGACGGAGTCTTTATACACCAGTCCATCTATACAAAGAGGGTCCTTGCAAAATTTCACATGGATAAATCGCACCCTCTAAGAACCCCCATGGTCGTAAGATCCCTTGAAGTGGATAAAGACCCATTCAGACCTTGTGAAGAAAATGAGAAAATTTTGGGACCTGAAGTTCCCTTCTTGAGCGCCATTGGAACACTAATGTACCTTGCGAATTGCACTAGACCTGATATTGCATTCGCACTAAACCTCCTAGCTAGGTATAGTGCTGCCCCAACTAGAAGACATTGGGTTGGCGTCAAAACTGTCCTCAGATACCTTCAAGGTACCCAAGATCTTGGATTATTCTATAAAAGAAACCAAGACTTGTCCATGGTGGGATATACGGATGCTGGCTATATGTCCGATCCCCATAATGCCAGATCATAGACTGGATTCATATTTCTCTCTGGTGGTGCAGCCATTTCATGGCGGTCTTTCAAACAGAGCCTAGTAGCCACGTCTACAAACCACTCGGAGATAATTGCGATGTACGAGGCCACACGAGAATGTGTTTGGCTGAGACGTATGACAAGTCACATCCTGAAGTCATGTGGACTCAATGTCATCGATACCCCAACAATTATCTATGAAGATAATGCTGCTTGTGTTGCACAAATGCATATGGGCTATATTAAGAGCAATCTCACTAAGCATATTGCTCCGAAATTCTTTTACCCTCATGAGCTCCAGAAGAGTGGGGAAGTAAAGGTCTTGCATACTAAGTCATGTGAAAATCTTGCCGATTTGTTTACAAAATCTCTACCTCCACCTAGTTTTCTTCGATGTGTTCAAGGCATTGGTATGAGACGACTTAGAGAGATGCAAGGTTCAGGGAAGCCCTGAACGATAGCGCATAATATGAGAAGAACTCATATTGATCCCGAAGATCCACTACAAAAATTTCGGCCATCCGAGACGATTTTATAACGTGGTAATCATGCTGCAAAACGTCGCGATCTGCAATCCTCGACGGTTCCCACGATGTTATGGGAACGTCAGGGACCTCTAGTCATAGACGATTCTACGATGGTTCGGTGCACATCAGAATGTCGTAATGGATCCTCGACGTTTTGGCAATTGACGAAACTAACTGGGCCGGCCCATCTAAGGACCACGTTTTTTTTTCATCGCAATTTTTGACAGGTGGCAGACGGCCGCTATCTCCGTTTGATGACGTCATCGTATGCTCGACGATTTGCAATACGTCGCGGCACGTTATGCCGTCATGATGCCGCGACGTTTTTTGTTTTTCCGTCACGCTGTTGCGGCAAATCGGGTGCGTACACGTGTTCCACCGACGAGTAGACACATGACGACATATCCGGGACGAAAATTAGTCTTCGTCGCTACGGGTGACGTCATCATCCATCTCAACGTTTGCTTTATTCGTCGCGTCTGCCGTGCATCTATATGCAGACACGTGGTCCAATCGAACGTGTACACGTGGTCCAATCGAACGTGTACACGTGTCGTCTACCGACGATGGAAAGTTTCCGTCGCGGGTGGTTCGTGGAGACACCGATCACACGACGTTCCCGTTTCGTCGTCACTCGAAAGGCAATTTGCCGTAGCGTTACTAACACAAAACATGCAGTAAATACATAATTTTGAATTAATCGGAGCCTTGCTCGCCAGCATAGGCATCAAAAGCCAGAGGCTAGGTTTTACAGTTCAACAGGCAACAAGTGGTTGACCTGTACTGAACATACAGTTTTCGTACTCTCAAAAGGCAACCAGCAACATACTCTTGAAGGGCAACAAAATGTGACGGCCCTCCAGAGGTTCTCATGCAGGGCTAGTCTGTTGCATCTTTCGAATAACCTTTAGCCAACAATTGTGCAATAATGGTATTGCAGAAAAGTTGACTCTGCTTCATTGTTTCATGCTCCTCCCTCATAAGGTGCAAGTCTTTATGATACTGGATCCTTTCAGCATCAGCTTGTTCCTTCGCCTGATTCAACTCATCAACAACAGTCTCCAGTTTGGTCCTCCCTTTTTTCTCAGAATCAAGTAGAAGCTGAAGCTGAATCTTTGATGCTCTTGGACGGCTCATTAACACAGATTCGGCGGCAGAGAGAATCTCTTCGACAGCATCATCCCCTAAAGTAGATTGTGCCATCTTGTCTTTAATTTCATCCTATAGAGCAAGTAAAAGAATAAGATGAAGTAGCAGACAACAAGCGTGAGGTGTTGAGACATGCGTGTACAAAACATAGTTGGGAACCATGCTGAGATGATCTAGTGCAGATTTTAACAGACGTGTAAGAAGTAAGCATGCATGTAAAAGAACTAGGAGATGACAAGTAAGCATGCATGTACAACAACTATCAGATGACAAGCATTGGTGAAATAGCTGACAAAGTGAATCTGCGCATGCATGTAAACTGTTGATTCTAGATGTACAGAATTCTGAGGGACTTACAATTGCTCTTTTCACAGGCTAACTGAAGGCCCGCTTCTTGAAGCCGGGCTTGGATCTAGAAAATTTGAATGCGTGATCCCCCATGTCGCAGCAAACCTCGTAGCTACAAGAACCCGTGGCAGAATGGAACCGGACGTGCGCTCTGCTCGATACGGCTTTCACGCAAGCCATCTACATAGACAAAGAGTATGAACATATTAGTGACAGTCCATAATATAGAACTGGAAAAGTGGCAAGGTTGAGTGAAGAAGGACACGACCTGTTTCGCGGGTGTCGACCAGGTAGTGATTAAATTGAGCCAGTCGTCATCTCTCATGTGTTGTACTTCAAAAGGAGGTGTCCGTAGAACCAGAGCCTTGTCTTCAACACTGTCAAAGTAAAGGCCCTCCAACATATAGCGTCTTTGTTTTGTACGGTCCCTGAGATTCATTAAAAGAGCTTGATGAATCCAGGGGTCTTGGAGGTCCAAAATATATCTTGACTGAAACAAAATTTAGAGCATTCTTCAGTTTTATGAACATCAAGAGAATGAACTGGAAAGTTTTTTCCATGGAATGAACTGGAAGTTTGGTTACAGAACTTACACTCAGATGGGCGACGTACATAGAAAATATTTCGGGTCTTCCCTTGTACTCTTTCCAATGGGATAAGATAGGGACAGTATCCTTCACAGCTTGAGAACGCGCAGTAGCAAACATGGAAGCAATCTTTGGGTCCATTGGCCTTCTCTTTCCAATAGGATTTACAAGTTTGATCCTCCCTCTGTTGGACACGTTGCCCGCTCCTCGCCTAGGACCGGTGGCAGCTGGACATGGGGAGGTGCCTGCTCATGTTGGGCGACTGCCTCCTCTCCGTGGTCGCCTAGGACTGGTGGCAGCTCGACATGGGGAGGTGCCTGCTCATGTTGGGCGGCTGCCTCCTCTCTGTGGTCGCCTAGGACTGGTGGCAGCTCAACATGGGGAAGTGCCTGCTCATGTTGGGCGGCTGCCTCCTCTTCGTGGTCGCCTAGGACTGGTGGCAGCTCGACATGGGGAGGTGCCTGCTCGTGTTGGGCGGCTGCCTCCTCAGCCTGGTCAGCTGCCTCAGTGTGTTGGGCAGCTTCCAGCTGGCCATGGGAGCAATGGGCAACTGGCTGCTCGCCTTGGATATCTGGCCGCTTGAGTTTGGCGTATGTACTTCTTTTGGTTTCTACCAGAGACTCAAGTGGTGTGCCTTCAACTATATCAGCATTGACGCGCTTGCGATTGCGAGCTGCACCAGGTTCAGTTTGTGGTTCTAACATGATAAAAAGCTCGAAGTAAGTTGCACAAAAACACTTGCTAATAAGAACGTATTACAACTACAAAGTAAGGTACTTATTTCCGGATTTCTCCCACTGGATGCATTTGGTGTTCTACATTATATTACTGGTATAGATTGTTATGTACAGCTGATAATGTAACAGATCGACATGAGTAATCTAACTTGTGGACCTAAGACTTACTCCCTTCATTCTGTTTTAATCTACATCTTGTACAATTTCAGACAATTTAGAAGTATGGTTTCACAGAATACCAAGCACCATTTGCTTTACCCATGCTTAATTATATGGATAGTAGTAGAATTTTGCAACGGTGGGGACATGTGATTTTAACTTATTGCTTAATTACTGTGGTGGAATGGATTTCTATAGTAGAATGCAGACAAAATTTGAACAAAAATAAACATAAGATTGTGTGGTACTTATATTAGACCAGCCGCTACACATACCACAATTATCTAACATGATTGTTCTACTATTCTAAGGACAAAGTACCATTTCGGATTCACCTGACGGAATCATGTAGTACTGATAATTTAACATATGGACATGACAAACCTAATATGAGGACCTAAGAATTACTCCCTCCGTTCTCTTTTAATCTACATCTTGTACAATTTCAGACAATTTAGAGTTGTATTTTATTAGTACTTGTCCACACCATTTGATTTAGAAGTATGGTTTCACAGAAAACAAAGCACCATTTTGCTTAACCAATGCTCAATTATATGCACACCCAATGCTTAATTATATGCTTAGTAGTATTTTGCAACGGTGGGAATGCAGACTAAATCCGAACAAAAAAAACTGCTCCAGAATGTAGACTAATCCGAACAGAGGGGGTGTAGGATCGCAAAACAGGTGTTAAGCCCTTATACAAGCTCGAAAATGAACAAACTTTGGCCATACGAACTCATCAAACATAAGCAACAAACAGTCAATTAAACATACAGACGAAAATAATCCTCACAAGTTTGCCTACGAGCTTTTAGGGGCTAAATCTTACTGTTATTCATGGCGGGAACCTTTACTCGTTGCAGACCTTGGCGGCGACCTGGACGGCGAGGTGGCAGGCCTCGGCGGCGATCCAGACGGCGAGCTTGGCGGGTCTTCGCGGCGATGTGGCGGATCTTGGCGGCGACATGGATGGCGATGTGGCAGATCTTGGCGGCGACCTGGACGGCGATGTGGCAGATCTTGGCGGCGACCTGGACGTCGAGGTGGTAGATCTTGGCGGTGATGTGTCAGATCTTGACAATGACCGGGACGCGAGGTCACAGATCTTGGCGGCGACCCGGACGGCAGGCTACACGGCGAGGCGGAAGACCGGGACGGCAGGCTACACGGCGAGGTGGAACACCAGGACGGCGACCTTGGATTCGGAAGGAAAGGACGAAATGTTGGAAGGGTGATGTGGTGGGATGGGGGTGGGGGGTTGGGGGAGGGGGGATGCCGACACGGAGAGGGGGCATTTGGCGAGGGGGTATAGGCAACGAGAGGTTCGAAATTCTGTGGGCGCGCACGTAAGGCGGCAAAATTTGAACAAAAAATTGGTGGGAGCGGTGCGAAAGTTTTGGTGGGTGGGCAGGAATATTGCTGGCCGGCCGGTCGATGCGTGATGGATGGCAAAATTTGAACGAAATTTTGGGTGGGAGCGGTGCGAAATTTTTGGTGGGTGGGCAGGAAGCATTGCTGGCCAGCCGATGCGTGATGGATGGCTTAAACAATTAGATGATTTATGAAACTATTTATTAAAGGATTGTGTGAATAAATCTATAAATTGACCTAAAACTCGAGGAATTTAAAAAAAACTAAGTATGAAAACAAGATTATCAATCTGCTAGTCGTGACCCGCTTCACATGACACAATTATCCAACGAAGGGTATGCCTAGTGCTCTTGGAGGTTGAACTCCCACTTCGGGTGCTCACCGGTTAAAATCATGGATAAATGGGCCCAAATGTACCTACTATATACCCTAATAACACAAAGAAGTACAAAACTCCACTAAGATGTTCACGCCCATGGTCACCTGCTTAATCAATTAGGCTTTCGACCAATGTGGGGGCTCTACAGTGTCAGAATCACACCTAAACCTAAGTATTGTCCTAACATATGTATGAAAGTGTGATATGGTACATATGAAGAGCCAAGAAACTTGTATATGAGTGCTTAATTAACATACTACAAAATAATTATCTCGTTAGGTTCTGCTCTTCTACAGAAGAACTCCCACTTTAGGTGCACTGGATGGAATCAAGTGATAACATATAGGCCCATAGCTAGATTTAAAATTTAATATTAGTTACCCCAACACAACCAATGAGAGAACTCCTCAACGCTACCCCCTTTCGACGTACGTGGAATCGGTAGGGATAGGGATCACTTTCGCTAATAACTGCATGTAGTGTTTCAACCAAATTAGGGCCTCTGAAGCGTCCGAACCGTCATACCTAAACGTATGTATTGTCATGTGTGTGTGAGGGTGTGGTGGTATACACTGGAAGATCCAAAACATCTAACTCATGTGACCCCCTTCACAAACCACAGTTATCGTACACGAAGGTTCCATTCGATCTTATCAGGCTAAACCCCCACTCCGAGTGCACTAGATGGAATCATGTTTGATTATATAAGACATGGCCCAACGTTGGTTTTGGATGTTCATATGAGCCATCCTAACACAAACCAAGGAGAAGACTCTGAGAGTTAATCATTTTGATGCACGTGATACAATACGTAGACGATAGGGTTGACTTTCGGTAAATTACTTAGGGGTTCGACAAGAGTGGGGGATCTGGAGCGTCGAAATCACACAAGAATCTGGCACTATCCTAAAATATTTGTAAGATTATATTTATGGTGCAAATAACAACATCATCATACTTTGTCACAAGATTCCATCTAGTGCTAGTTTAGTCTTGGAAGACCTCAAAACCTTTTCATACGAATAATTGTGGTCTATATGAAGCGAGTCACACTATAACATGGATCCAAATTGTCGTTTTAAATGTTCATATGAGTTAACACAACACAACCAATTAGTATAGTACACTGAGCTAGCTAGCTTCCCTCCTTCGACGTCCGTGGAAACTGTAGATGCTAGGGTTTTGACTTACGACCAACAGCTTAGAGTTTTGACCAAAGTGGTGTTGTGGACACTGTTCAAGATATCTTTTGATATGCCGATTTATCGGCCGATTTATCTCTTATCGATGTCTCACCGATAAGATAAATTGGCCGATAAGTCAGCCAATATGCCGATAAACTGTCCGATATGCCGATAAATCGACCGACTTACCCCTTATCTTGAGTCGAGAGGTAAGTTATTGATAAGCGGTATCCCCAACATAAACCCAACATGGTTTTCCACAACTTTGAGGATCTGCACCGTTCATCATGACCGTCAATTTTGCATTAAACGAACACTATTATTTCTACTATTTGACGTATTAATAACACAAAAAATAACACATTTTCCTCGCTAATGTATGTATTACCACATGAATACAAAAATAAATTAAGTAAATCGATAAATTATTTATAATGCATCGATAATTTGAAGATTCATTTATAAGTTGTTCACGGATCATAAAGCAAATAGACGTTCATTAGAATAGGTGGAGAAAGTTGGATGGAGATCCTCATATATTTGCTAAGTTGCATCTTCCCACATAAACGTAGGTACTTTCCTAACATATTAATTGTATCCAAATTAAACTGAAATTCAGTACTGCATTCATACGGGGGATACATAATTCTCGTGAGAATGCACTTAACAGCAAGAAAAATAACAAAATGCAACAAAAATGCCGTGGTGTCCAGCTACTCTACTACTCCGTAGTCGTCGCCGGAGAGGTCGATGAAGTCGGGCTGCTCCCACGGCCAATCCGCCACTAATGGTGGCGGTGGCCCTGTGCGCCGTGGCAGTGACCTGGCCTGTTCCACCTCCTCCATTGGATAGTCGTCGCTGTCGCCGGAGAGGTCGATGAAGACGGGCTGCTCCCACGGCCAATCCGCCACTGGTGGTGGCGGTGGCCCTGTGCGCCGTGGCGGTGGCCTGGCCTGTTCCACCTCCTCCACTGGATCATCCTCATACGACTCCGGCAACGGGCCAGTCCAGCACCACTTCATCCCGAGCATCTCCGGCGGGATGTTGGTCTGCTCCGGCTCCGGCTCCATCTGCTGCTGCTGCGGCACCGGCTCTGGCTCCATCTTCTGCTGATGCGGCACCTGCTGTGGCGCCGGTTCCGGCCCCATCCGCTGCTCCATCGTCGAGTCATGGAGCACCTGCAAAAGACCCGGCCACCGCGCCAGCTCGTCAAGCTCGACGGTATCAATGGACTCTGCCATGACCTTTTTCATTTCGGGGTCGTCCTCCTCATCGACGACCGGCTACGGTGGAGGAGGCGATGGAGTACGTCGAGGCGGCGGTGTCGTTGGCGCACGGCCACGTCGCATGAAGAAGAGGGGGCGTGTGGCACGCGATGCGCCCACATGGAGAGGAGCCGTCCTGCGCGCGACGCTCCGCCCGGCACGGACGGTGTCGAGGACATCTTCGACGGTGCGCCCATCCCAGAAATCCCACCGACCTTCACGAATCTCTTCTTAGCCGGGGCCTTGGGACCACCGCCGGCGTAGCGTGCGATGTCGCGGCGTCGCTCCGCCGCAAGTACGGACAACCACCAAAATTGGTTGTCGACGGAGTACTCCGGGTCGGCCTTGAGCTCTTCCGAGAGGGCCATCCACCGACGCTGGATGAGGAGTTGTAGTTCGAGTGTGCCTACCTTGGGGATAGGCGGCACGGCGAGGCCGCCTGCGCTCATGCGCCAGCTGGATGGCACCCGTGAGTCCGGTGGGACGAGAAGGCCGTAGCGGGCAAACTCCTTCGCCATCGGCGCCGAGAGGTTGTGCGGCCAGATGTATTTGCGCCCCCGTCCCCCGGTACTGCCGCCAGCCTTGTGGTTGTTCGCCATTGATGGTGGAGGAGCGCGTGGATGATCTCGATCTGGTGATAGGAAAGGCGGCCAGAAGAAGCCGCCCCTCTCCGATAAGATAGTTTTTTTTAAAACAGTCTGAATCCAAGCCATGGCAATAACTCGGACGTGCGCCATTAGCGATTTGACGTGACGAGTCCTTGAACGGCGGTTCGGTGCAGCAGCACGGACTAAGCCTCTCTAACTTTTTTCTCTTGACTGTGAGACACTGACACGCGCGGTCCACCGGACATTGGGTCCACATGTCAATGAGCCAAAGGCAGGCTATACTAAGCCATAGAATCTGTGCCGACGGTGCAGTGGTCTACCCGCGGGAGAAAAGGATGTCTCCTATTATCTAGTTTGACCTTTCAAAGGCAAGCTGATGGATCTGGGCACTGATCGAAGATCTAGTTTAGATATGGAGCATGCAATGCTTTATGTTTTCAATTATGTTTATCTAGTTTATTATGTCTATGCTTATTCGTTTATGTTTTCCACTGTCAAATTGATGAACAAGTGAATATACTATATGGGTCCTATTGTTGGATAATACACCTGATTAGTCGTCAGTACCTAGGTGAAAGTGCATGGTTGCCCCCATGTGTAGTTTTGGTAATTAATGACACTCCTTATGGACTAATGTTTACATTGAGATATTCTTATAGATCTTGTCCATTGGAGTTCATGTGTTGGACTCTTGAAGATGACATGATGACCAATGCTCTATTTAAGGGTTTATATGAAGAATGGTCATGTGTAGATGATGAAGTGCAAAGGAGACATGAAGATGGAGCTTAGCGAGGCTTTCCCATAATGGAGTATGGGGGAGCATTTGGAGAAGTCTTCATCAAGCATGTGCTAGCAAGCACAATCAAGAAAGGTGTTCCAACTTCAGAGAGTCAAGATCGTCATCATCGAGCTCAAGTGGAATGCGCAAGGCAAAGGTATGATCTTGATAGGTTTTCTATTTTACCGGTCTCATGTTGTTAGTGGGAGACCGGGTTTTAGGATAGACGGCGTACTATCAAGAGGGGTTCTCAAGTGAGTAACTTGATCGCATCTTTGTGGAGAGCTCATACCTTTGCATACTTGGCATATCATCTTTCTTGGTTCTTATTTGGCTTTTCTCCTTGTTGGGTTTTGGTGCTTGTCGTGATCTTCATGACAAGCCCAAGTTCTTCGAAAA